>JBCEDN010000044.1:0-190644 GCA_039880775.1 Diaporthe vaccinii
GCCTAACCTAACCTAACCCTAACCTAACCTAACCTAACCTAACCTAACCCTAACCCTAACCCTAACCCTAACCCTAACCCTAACCCTAACCCTAACCCTAACCCTAACCCTAACCCTAACCCTAACCCTAAAATATTAATAATTATTTTATTTATTTATTTTTTTTAATTTATTTATATTATCTTCTTTATTTAAAATTTATTTTATATTTATTATATTTTATAATTTTTTATTTTTTATTAAATTTTTATTTATTATTTTTATTTTTTTATTTTTTAAATATATTTATTTTTATTTTTATTTTTTTATTATATTTTATATATTTTTATATTTATTTATATTTAAATTTTAAATTTTTATTTTATTTTCTCCTTTTTTTTAATTATTTTTATTTATATAATAATACTTTTATTTTTATTTTATTTTAATTTAAACTTCTTTAATATAATATTTAATTTCTTTATTTTTTATTATTTTATATTTATTTTACTTCTTTTCTTTTCTTTATTAACTTTTTTTTTAAAAAAAATTATTATATAAATATATTTTTTATTTTAATTTATAATTTATATTTTATTAAATTATCTTTTTTATTTTTTATAATTTATATAAATTATTTATTAAATCTTTTTTTAAAAATAAAATTATATTAAATCTTTAATATTATATTACTTTATTTATCTTTAAATTTTTCTTTTTAATTAACTTAATTATTTTTTTATCTACCCCTTTTATCTTTATCTTTTATCTTTAAATTTTATTTTATTTTATTCCTTATTTATTATACTTTATATATTATAATATATAATATAATTTATAATATATTTAGCTTATTTTTAAATTACTTTATTATCTTTATTTACTTAATTAATTAAATATTATATTATCTTACCTTATTTTTAACTTATCCTCCTTTATTATTTTTTATAATATCTTTTTTACCCCTTTTATATTATATATTAATATTACCTTATATATATTAATTAATAACCCCTTATATTAATATTCTTTCTTTATTTATTTAAATTATTTATTATCTTTATTTAATATTTATTATTATTTATATATTATTTATAATATTTTATAATAAAAATATCTTAAATATATAATAACTTACTTCTTTTTAAATATTTATTCCTTTACCTTTTATATATAACCCTTCCCTTTTTATTATAACCTTAACTTATAATTTAAGCATTACTTTATTATATAATATATATTTATTTTCTTATAAGTTTAATATATTATATAATATCTTATTTATTATTTTAATTAATTTATAAACTTAATTACCTCCTTATTTATTTATATTTATGCTTATTATATTTTTTATTAATTAAATTAATATTAATATTAACTTTACTTAAAGTATTACTTTATAATTATTTAATTATTCTTTTCTTACCCTCTTTTTCCTCTCTTATACTCTTTTTTTCTTCCTTAATTAATATTACCTTTAATTCCTCTTTAAACTTAACTTTACCCTATTATTATATATAAATATTATATGCTTCTTCTCTCTCTTTATAATTTATTTATTAAAAATATTTATCTATAACTTAATTTAAAACTACCCTTTAATACTATTTAACTTCTATAAATTCCTATATCTTTTCCTCCCTTTTACCTAGCTTATATATAACTCTTATTATTTACTTATTCCTTATATTTATTTAAACTATTAATTATCTTTAATATATAATAACTGCCTTATTTTACTACCTATCTTACCTTATTTAACTACTTTCTTATATATAATCCTATATTTATTTAAATAATCTTATATAGATTATTAATTATATATTTAAAATATTTAATTTTAAACTTAATATATTTATAATTATAATTAACCTTTTATCTTAGATTTATAATTATAATTATTTAGCCTTTTCATCCTTTATATTTATATTTTAATAATATATCTTATACCTTAATACTTATCTTAATGCTTTTATATAGCTGATTATCTTAAGGTATATAATAATCTTATCCTTATTATATTAATTTAACTACCTTATAATTATCTATTATATATATATATCTTTTATTTCTTTTCTCTTAATACTTAATATAACTTTATAAATTATCTTTAAAAGGCCTTTTTAATAACTATTAAGGGTAATATATATAATAATAATATAAAATATATATTAATCCTATTCTTATCTTAAACCTTATATTTAAATATCTTGCTAATATATATTATAATACTTTAACCTTAACCTTATATCTTAATTATTATTATATTTTCTTATATTAATAAATAATAAGATAATCCTCTCCTCTTTTATATAGCTTAAATTTAATATTTTATATAACATTAATATAAAGGATAGCTAAATCTTATATCTTTACTTAACCTTATTTATTAATATTATTATTAGCTTAAATTATATCCCTTTACTTAACCTTTTATATAATTATTATTTATTATTTATTAATGCTACCTGCTATATTATTAATTATAACCTCATTTATAGCTGCTTATACTTGCCTTAAAGTAGGCTTAAGGCCCTCTTTATTACTTATATTACTTATAAGGTTAACTTAATTATTTATATTATTAGCTAAGAGACTTTATATTATAATAATATTACCCTAGCCTTAATATTATAAGATAACTTTATTAACTACTTTAATATTAAAATACTTATATTATTAAATAATAATATATTAAGCTTATAAGGCTTATAAAATGCAATTAACTTATTAATATACTTTATTAATATAAATATATTTATAAAGATAATAATATTATAGCTAAATATAATTATATTTATTATAATAATATTATTATTTCCTTTAAACTTAATAATTATTAATAATAATTATAATATTAATAAGGAGCATATTAATAAGCACTTTAATATTAATAATAAGATTTATTATAAGTTATTTAATAAGTTAAGTAGGCTTAGCCTAAATAAATATATATAAGTACCTTGTTAATAATAATATTAACCTTTAACCTATTAAGCTACTTTAATACTACTTATATTATCATAGCTAGCTATAAGTATATTTAATATTTCTATCTTTTATTAATCTTTAAAAGTGAATTTTCTAAAGTTTTATTATGAATTTATACTCTGGTAATTAGATTAGATTAGATGGAATTATTATCTTATATATAAAGAAGGCCCTTTTGCTTATAAGGTAGGGGGGGCTTAAGCCCTCCTTCCTAACTTTTTCTAGCTTTAACTTTAATTATTAAAAAGAAGAGCTTTAAAAAAGCTATCCATATAATATTATAAAAATAAGCCTACTTAGCAGAAAAAAAGAAAAAAAAATAAATAACACTTATTATTATATTTTAAAAGTAGAAGGAATTATTAATATAATATTTATAAATTACCCCTTAAAAGTATTTTAATTATATTTATTTATAATAAGTAAAGAACTTAAAGTATTCTCTCTTTTAATTAAGTAATATATAAATAAGTATTATAAGTTATTAAAGTTATTAAAAAATAAAGATATTAATATATTATAAACCTAAATATATAATAACTTTAAATCCTTAATATAAGATTACTTATAACTATTACTATATTATTTATCTACTTAGTAAGTATATAAAGATTATGCTTATAAGTTTAACTCATTAATTAAATCTAGTATTAAATTATTAATCCTTATATTATATTATTATTAATATAATAAGTTAGCCCTGCCTTTATATATAATTTAATCTTATTAATATTTAATATAGCTTAATTAAAAGTAAATATCTTATCTTAAGTTAATCTTATATTGTTAAGGATATTATTAAACTTAAGAACCTTATTATTATTAATATTATTATATTTAGCTAATAAGCATGCTTAAATCTAAAGGAAGTATTTATAATATTAAAATTAATCTCTAGAATAATTATAAATATAATGATGATTATAATGAATATAGTTTATTATTAAAATATCCTGTTTAAGCTGGTAATAAATTATAATTATAGCTTATAATTAAAGAGCTTAAATTATTCCCTCTTTAATTTAAGTAATATATAAAGAGTAATCAGAATTCAGATTATATAAAATAAGTAGTATTAAGAAAAAAAGATGATTATAAATTATAAAGCTATTTAAATATAATAGGTTTTCTAAACCTAGTAGCTAGAGATTTAATTAAATTATAAAGTTAACTTTCATTTAATTATTAATTAGAAAAAGGCTATTATTAAGCTATTATATTAATTATATCTTATAAGTAATTATTAAAAGGCTTAATATTATATTATTATTAATAAGTAAGTCTTAAAGTTTATTACTTAAAATATTATTAATATTTAAGATATTTTAATTATATTAAAAGATTTAATGAATTATTAATCTTGAGTTATTTAAGATAATATATTAGATAATTTACTTATTATTAATATTATTAAAGTAAGATAATAATTATGCCTTTATAAGAATTATATGCTTTTTATAATCCTCTTTATTTATTAAATAAATAATATAAGGTAGAATTAAAAGATAATATTATAAATAGGAGTTTATAATTATTATTAAGGATAGCTTATTAAATATTAAGATATTTTCCCCCCCTTAATAAGGGATAATAATAGGCTTATAAAGCCAGCTTATATAATTATAAATATTATATTATATTATTTTAACTTATTAAGCTTCCTTAATAAGTCTTAAAAATATGTATAATAGGCCTTAATTACTGAAGTTATCCTTTTATTTATTAGCATTATAAAGCATAATAGCTAATAGATATATATATAGGTTGTATTTATATAATAGGGTTTATTTAGCAATTATTAAACTAATATAGGCTGAATTAATGCTTTCTTTAAGAGTTAATAAGTTTTTAAGAATATTCTTAATAATAAATACTCTTATATTATAATAATATATTTATATTATAATGTTGATTATAGTGAAATTAGGATTTATTATAGATTATAAATAAAGTTTAATATAAGTTTAATATAAAGGTAAGTAATTAAGATTTATAAATAATGGTTTAAATTTTATTACCTAAATACCTTTTTCTTAAAAGTTATATTTAATTAATTTAATTGCTTTAATTTTATTATTAAATATAAATATTAATTATATTACTATTTTAAATAAGGTAAATAAAAAGCTTTATAGGAATAATTATATATAATATTTATATTATATATATATTTAATAATATATATAAATTAAGAGGTATAAAATTAAACTAGTTTAATTAATAGCCTTAACTTATAATAATTATAATAATATTAAAAATAAAAATGAAAACTTAATTTTAATTTAAAAGAATTATAAAAGGCTAGTCTTAATAAAAATAAATATTTATATTTATAAAACCTAAAGGAAGGGGGAAGGGTAGGTTAATTAAGATAATAATAAAAAGCTATTATATAAAGATATAAAAGATAATAAAAGCTAATATTTATATATTTATAAAACTACTCTTATTATATATATATAAGCTTAATATAAATATAAAGATAGCCTCTTCTTTTTTTCCCTTAAGTTAAAATAATATATATTATTAAGTTAAGGCTAAGGTATTAAGGTTAAGGGTAGAAGTACTTAGGGTTAAGGTAGGTAGGCTTAGAGTTAAGGTTAACACTTTATAATTATCTAGGTTTAAGGCTATTTAAGGGTTATTTAAATTTAAAGGGCTTATATGCCCCTTACCCCCTTATTATTAAAGTTAAATAATAAATAAATTAAAGGATAAGCTATTAAGCTAAACTTAATTATTAATAAAAAAAGTAACTTAAAAAATATTATAATAATAAAAATATTAACCTTATAAGCTTAAAGATAATATTATTAAATAAGGGCTAGATAATTAATAAAGGGATTTTAAATATTAAAATAAATATATTAATAAAAGGATAATTTATTATAATAATCTTATTACTTTAAAGTAAAGTAAATAAGCTAAGTAAGGTTAAATATTAATTATTAAGGTAAAGGAAATAAAGAAAAAAAGGTTAATAAATAAGAAGCTTAAAATTAAAGGGGATGCTATTAAAATATAATATTATATAAGTCCCCTTTAAGTACTTTTAGCCCTATAAGTAATGAATATATAATTATATAAGGGCTATTATATAATATATATGCCTTTAAAGAGATTTAAACCTTAAGTTTAATTATTACTTTAACTTATAAAGGCTATTTAGCCTTATCACTCTACCTTTATACTTTATTTCTAATAAATATTATAAGAAACCTAGCTTAATTTTCTTAAAAGTATATAAAGTAAGGGAAGGAAGGGTTATAATAAAAATAGCATAAAATAATATATAAATAAAAAAAGTTATAAGCAATTTAATTATTAAGATATAAGGAAGGGATGAAAGATAAGTTATTAATAATAAATATATAAGTTTAAAATAGAATAAAAGCTTTAAATAACTTAATTATTAAAATATATAAGGTAAAGAAAGGAGGGTTTATTTAAAATAATATTATATATAAAGATATTTAAAAATTATAAGATAGATTTACCTTAATTAAAGAGGATAATATTAAAAATTATACCTAAATTAACTTAAAGATTAAATTAATTATTAAAAGATTAAGTTAAATTAATAAGTTATATATAATAGGTAAGTAAACTTACCTTAATATTAAATAAAGGTATATATAAAGTAGAGCTAAATTCTTATAAAGTTAGCCTACCTTATATAGCTATTATATAAGCTAAGGCTTTATAATTAACTTTCTTATTTAATTAAAATATTTAAGAAGGATATTTATAAGTATAGTATTTAAAAGGGTAAATAATTAAGTAGAATTAAATAATTTAAGGTATCTCTTTAGATTTAACTAAAACATATTATATAACATAAATAGGAGTAATTATTATTAAAATCCTATTTTAATCCTTTTTAAATAACTACCTTTACCCTTAAAGGCAACTTCTTTAATAAGATATTAAGCTCCTTATATTATTTATTTAAAGTTAACTTATTAAGCAAAGATATTAAGCTCTTATTATTACTATTAAAGAGCTTAATAGCTGCTCTTTAGCTACTTAATTAATAATAAAGAGATCTACCTTAGGAAAGTAACCTTATAGCTTATTTAAAGTTAAATAAATAGCCTATATATTTAATAATAAGTTAATTAAGGTTAACTCTAGCATTAATAATATAAATAGCTTTTTAATTCTTAAAGAACTTATCTTTATAATTAAATAAAATCCTTATCTTATTATTTATCCTTAAATCCTTATATTTAATTATAATAAAGATAAGGAATTTATTAAAATACTTTAACTTAAAGGTTAAAAACTTATAGTTTATAATATATTTATCCCCTTTAAATAGGTTAATCCTAATTTTAGCTTATTTTAAAAATAATATTATTCTTAAAATATATAAAAAAAGCCTATTTTTAAAAAGTATACTTTATTTAATAAGACTTAAGGATATAACTCCCTTTTTATTAAGAAATAATATTAAGTAACTTATAATATATCCCTTTAAGAGGAGGAATTAAATCTTATTAATAAGAATCATTTAAATGCTTAACTTATAATTAAAGAATAAAACTAATATTAAAAGGTAAGTTATAGCTTAATATAACCTTCTTAATATATAATATATAAGGCTATTAATAAATAATACTAACTTCTTAATTTAAAATTTAAGGTAATTAATATTAATAATTATATTAATAATAAGGAGCTTTAAAAGCTATATTAAAACTTAAGAGGTAAAGTTATTAAATGATTTATTCCTATTAAGCTTATTAATAATAATATCTCTCTTATATTATCTTTAATATCTTATATAATATTATAGGAATTTATATAAAAGGTAAAGGTTAATTCTAAGAAGTTAGGCCTTAAGATTACCTTATTTAAAATAAGTAGCTAATATTTTAACTCATCTCCTCTATATAATACTAAATAAAATCTTATTAATCTTTATTAAAACTAATTAACTCCTATTTAGCAAAATATCTATATATATTTAAACTATTATGAAAATTAATATATAATATTATATAAATATAGTTATTACTTTATAAATAATATAATCTTTATTTAATGAAATTAACCCCTTTTAATATATTAAATGATTTACTTTCAAACCCTAATAATAATATAAGATTACTATTTATATAAAATTCATAAAATAATAATATTAATAGGTTTCTCTTATAATTAATTTAAATAGATATAAGTATTAATACCCTTATAAATATATTAAAATATTAAGAAATCTATAATATCTTATAATAATATAGCATTAAGCTTTAAACCCTTAATAATATTAGTTATAACTCTTTATTAATAGAGCTTTATAAGAAGGTTATAAGCTATATTATTATAAATCTTAAATATTATAAGATTATTACCCTTAAATATAAATATTGCCCTTAGATATTAAGCTATATATGCATTAATATAGAATAATAAGCTATAATTAAACCTATTACTTTTTAATGCCTTTCTTTATTAGCTATGAAAATTATAATCTTAATAGAAAAGTTAAACTATTTTATTTATTATATTATAAGTAATTAATAATAATATATTTAATATATTTATCTTTTATATATAATAAGGTAAAATAAGGAAGCTAATAAGGAAGGTTTATTTTTCTTTATAAGGGTAATCTATTAATTATTTACTTATATTATATAATAATATAAGATAGCCTTTTAAGATAAAAATATCTACTTTAAGTTAATAAATATTGCTAAGTTTGATAAGGAGTAGCTTATTAAATATAATGCTTATAAGGATGAGCTAAAGAGTAGTAATAATAAGCTAGAGAGTAGTAATGATATTTGAAATAAGCTGGCTTATTTATTAATCCTTCCTTAGGTTATTAGTTTCTCTTAGTTATTTTAATTGCTTATTGAATTATTACTAGCCCTATTTTCAAGGCTATTATAGCTTTAATATATATTGATTTAATATCTAAACCTTAACTTTAATTTATAGAAAGAATAATATAATAATCTTTATAATTAAGGCCTTAAGAAAGTATAATATAAGCCATTATATATTAATAATATTTAAGGAATGAAAAGTTATATATTAATAGTTTAGTTTTTTTTACTATTATATCTTATATTATATTAAACCTTAAGAGCTTAATTATCTATATAGAAATTTATATAATCTAGTTTAATATTCCCTATTCTCTAGTTAACCTTAATTAAATAATCATATTATACTCTTAGAACCTTTAATAGCTTTCTTTTATAAAAGTAAGTTATAAGGTAATCTTTAATTATTTTACTTTATTCTATACTAAGCTCTTTAATCCTTATATATTATTTATACTTTTATAATTAAACTTAATATACCTTAATATTAAGAAATTCTATAAAGATCTTATATATATTATAAAAGAAGAGTATATTAAATCTATAAGCTAGTTGATGTTAATAATTAGGTGGGCTATTAAATATATATCTCTTATTTAGGAACTTAAGATAAAGATAAGTTATTAATATTAATTAATAAGTTATTATATGAGAAATATACTTAACTTTAAGCTTAAGGTATCTAAGGATAATTTCCTAAACAGCTTATATATATAACTATCTATTAATTATAACTAAGGCTACTTATATATAGCTGAAGTTATAGCTTTTAAAGGCATAAAGGATGTATAAAGGGAATCTCTTTTAAAAGGAGTGAATATAATTTTAAATATTTAGGTAGTTGGCTTATTAAGGATAAGTGGATAAGAAGGGTTTATATAAGTATTATATAAGATGGCTAGCTATTAATTATAGCTGTTAACTTTAATAAAAAGTAATGAAGTTATATTAAGCTCTTAATTAATAAATATAAACCTATTATATTTAATAGTTATATTACTTAACTTATTAATATTAAAGATGATATTAAATATACTATTAATATAAATACTTATATTTATAAAAACCTTTAAAAAGTAGCTAATTCTAATTCTAAGGATCTTATTACTTATATTAATAATAAGGGTATTATATATATATCCTAAATAAAGGCAGCTAATATATTAATGCTTTTAGCTTTTAATAAAGTCAAGCCTTTAAAGAACTATAGTCTCTAGATAATTATATCTATTTATATTAATAAAGTAGAAGATTAATTTAATAAGGATAATAAGCAATTACTCTTTATATTAAATTAATACTTCTAGTTTCTCACCCCCTTTAAACTTATTAATAGATCTTTATAAGATAATCATCTAAGTGAAAAATATAATATTTTATTTACTAATAATAGGAGTTAAAATATTAATATCCTTATTTTATCCTTTACTCTTAATATTATTATAAAATTAATAATACCTTATACTTAAAATATTAATAGTTGCTTTTACCTTAACTTAGTTATATAAAAGTATTAAGTAAATGATAATTCTTTTTAAATATATATAAGATAGACTTATTTATCTATTATAATTATTTAGCTATTCCTTTTTAAGGATTATAATATTTAAAAGTTAGTTTAATTTTAAGATATTTATATCTATATATTACTTTATATATTAATTGTTTTTAGGTAATATTAATAAAGCTCTTAATAAGAGTCTTAAATTCCTTAATTATCTTTTAACTACTTATAGTTTTAATATTTATAATCTAACTTAATATTATTAGAATATTATTATTTTACCTTCTTAATTAAATAAGGTAGAGAGTAAGGATATTATAGGTTTTTTAAAGATAAGTACTTATTTTAATATAGCTAAAAGCTTAAATAGAGATATATTAAAGGTTTTATTAAATAGTAATTATCCTTTTTATATCTTATTTTATTAGCTATAAAGTATTATATTTTTATAAAATTATAAGTTTTCTTATATATTCACTAAGTAGAGTAGCTTTATTTATAAGGGTAGTTATATAAAATACTTTATTAGGAAGTTTATTAATCTTTTAAATATATTATTCCTTTAAGGAGTTACTCTTAATATTTATATTCTTATTATTACTTCTTTTCATATAAATATAAATAGAGATTTAATAGTATAATATTAGCTTTAGTAGTATAAAGTTAAGGATAATATTAAAGAAGAATAATGATGTTATTAAAGGGTATATGTCTATTAATATTAATCTAGCTTTATCTCTTATTAAGTTATCTCCTTTTATAAACTTAAAAGCCCCTTATTAGTGCATAAAGGCTATATAAGGAAAGGATAGATGTATTATTAGGGGCAGCTTTAAGGCTATTTTTTAATCAATTAAGATTAATTAGTTAGACTTCTATTTTCACCTTATTTAAGGTTATTAATATTAATACTATTTTATAGTTAAGTATTATAGAGGAAGATTTATTTAAGGATAGAGTTTTATTAAACTGATTCTTAAAAGCGCTTTTATTACCTTAATCTTAAGTTATTATAGATAATAATAAAGGAAACTTTAATGATATAATTAATAATATTATTAATAAGGATATAGAATAGCTAGGGGCAGGATATAAAACCTAGGGCTAAAAGAGAAATAAGATAGGAATGAGGATTATATCTAAAAAGTCTTTAGATAAGGGGCATATTAATATTAAGTGATAATCAAGAATAAGTACTATTTTCTAATATTACTTATACATTATACCTATAGAGAGATTCTTATAATTAAGAGATTAATCTATAAATATATTAAATATAATAGGTATTAGCTTATTTAAGCATATAATTTATAGAATATACTTATTACCTATAACCAACATTACCTATATACTTTTAAAAATAAATATATGTTATATATATAATAAATAAAGTAAGGTTATAATATTCTTTATTATTAATCTTTATTCTAAATAAGCTTATTACAGCTACTATTAAATTATATCTATAAATAAGCTTATGTTTTATAATAATATAATAGAAATAGAAATAATTAAAATAAATACCTGTAATATTATCTAGATACTTTTAAAAATAATACACAAGATATATATTATATATATGATGAATAAAGTAAGGTTATAATATTCTTTATTATTAATCTTTATTTTAAATAAGCTTTTTATAATTAATACTTAATTATATCTATAAATAATAAGTTTATATAGTTTAATATATAATGCTTATATATTAGTGGATAACTATATAAGTTATATTCCTAGGCATTTATTTAATATTATTAATTACTCTTCTCCTTACCTTAATATATTCTTTAATTAATTATCTATATCCTATTAATATATAAACTCTAAGAATAATAGCTTAAAATATACCTAACCCTTTTAACTTAATAAGGGAGGGGGAGTTTATTCCTATAATAAATCACCCTGCTATCTACTTAACTTAAGACCTAAAAGTAGAGGAATAGCTTTATAATATTAATTCCACCTAGCTTATAATTATATAAGCTTCTTTAATACCTATATTATAGATAATAAACTAAATAATAAACCTTAATAATATAAATATTAATCTAGGGTAATATATTATTAATAGGTATTATTTTAAGGTAATTATTTTATATATATCCTTTACTCTTAATTATAATATAAACTAACTAGTTTTATAGGAAACTAATATTATTACTATATTAGCTAAGTATTATAAACCCCTTAGGGCTATTATAATCTTAATATAAAGGCATAAGATAAAGGAACCTTAGCTTTAATAATTTAATATTAGTTAGTTTTACTTTAGCTAATAAAAGGATATCCTACTTATTATTAAATATAATTAATAGATATAGCTTAATGATTCTATATAGATAATAGCTCTTATTTTAAGTAAATACTTTAATAAGATAATAATTCCTATTTATACTTTTTAAAGATTAGCTTATTATTAAGGCTTTTAATATATATTAAGTGATAGCCCTATTAACTTAATTGCTAAGGCTCTTTAGCTACTATATATAAAAGACCCTATCTAAGGGATATTCTTTAAGCTTAATAAGTTATAAGATTTATAACTACCTAAAAACCTATACTTCTTACTTAAGCTATTAATAGATATTAATTATCAGGTAAATAGCTAATATTATATTTATTTCTCTTACTTATAAAAGGTTAGTTAACCTATTATATAAGTAAGGGCTTTTAGGGATATATTTATAAACTTAAATATTAAGAACCTAGAAATTATTAATAATATATTAAGGTTTTAATAGCAGATTATAAATAATTAGGTATTAAGTTATAATATCCCTAATATTATATTTTATAAAATAAGAAAGCTATAATTTAGATAAGTTTTAAGTTAAGATTTAATAGCCTTAAGCTTTAATATTATATTATTCTTTTAAATAATTTTATACCCTAAGAAGAAATAAGATAACTTGAAAAATATTAATTCTCTCTCTTATTATATATTTATACTAAATTACTCCCTAGAATCTTTTATATTTAATAATTATAATTTAAGTTTCTATTAATATTATATTATTTATTAAATTAAGTATAAGGTTTTTATTAATATTTATCTTATCCTTCTTTTATATAAAATCTCTAGTATTTAATTTATAAGTTAAATTTTTATATTTGTATTAATTTAATTAATTAAGTTTTAATTATAAGATATATATTAAAAAGAAATTATAAAGTAAAATAAAGATTATTCTAAGATGATAGCCTTATATTTATATAAGATATATATATTATCTGTTTTTGCTAAACCTTATATATTACTTCCTTTTCCCTTTTTAACCTAAAATAAATAGGAAATAAATAATTAAAATTATTAAATTATAATAAACTATTAAATATAAATTTATAATTAATATATCTTTTATAATAATAACTCTTATAAGCTTTAAAGAAACCATTTATATAATATTATATAAGCTTATATTTATAAGGGTTTTCTAAAGTCCTTTAAAGCCTTAAATATTTAATAATTAATCTAATAACCTACTTTATATTATAATCCCCTCTAAGTATAAGGATAATTAAATCAACTTATAATGCCCTTAATACCTTGTAATAATATAGAGTAAGTATACGTTTAACCTAGTAGTTATGTTTATTAAGAGCAATATATTAAATTATAATGCTAGAAGAGAGAATAGCGCTTTATAATCAGGATCCTTTTAAAGAGTAAATATTTAATTTAAATCTAGTTAAAACTTAGCTTTAGAAGTTTAAGTAATATCTTAAATTATATTTAAAAGTTATAAAAGAGCTAAGAGGTAATAGTAAGGATAATATTTTATCTTTTAACTTTGATTTATAATTAAGTAATAATAAGTCTAGATTAGTTTAAGTTAAGATTAATAACTTTACTTATATAATAAGAAAGATTAGGTTTAATAAATATATAATTGTTTATATTTAAAGTAAGCATTAATGTTAGGTTTTAATTATAAAAGGGGTAAAGGGCACCCTTTTTATAAATATATATATATTATATATACCCTCCCTTTTAATTAACTGACCCCTTAGTGATTATTATAGCTTACTTTATATCATTTAAAGGTAATCCCTTAAATAGTAATATATATAAAGAGGAGGCTTTTATTAATATTAATAATACCTTTAATGATATTAGAAATTTAAAGAAGAGAAGGTATAATAATATGAATAGGATTAGGGAGGAGTTATAAAAAAAGGCAAGGAAGAAACTTTAAGGTTTTATATTATTATTACTTCCTTAAAAATAAACCTCTTATAAATATATATTACCTTTAAGAAAATATTTAAGCTAAATACCTTAAATACCCTATTAAAGTAAGCTTTTAATTCCTTTATTTTTTAATTTAAATATAAATATAATAGCTTTTTAATATATAATTATTAGTTTTTAGTTATTATAAAGTTATTATTTTTTAACCTTTAACCTCTTAATTAAAGTACCTTAAATTATATATAATTATTATAATATAAATAATTAATAATAATATTATCTTATAAAGCCTTTATATAATTATTAAGGATTTAATAATTAATATAGCTAAGAGTATTATAATTAAATGCTATTATTATATTATAACTTATATAAGTAGGATTATTTTAAGCTTAATTAAAATTAATTAATAATAAATAGCTAACTTTATAAATAAGGTATTATATAATATAAGATATATTAAGGGCCTTATAAATAACTTAATAGCTAAGGGTAATAAGCTTTATAATATATTTAGAGCTTATTAATGCCTTAATAGTCTTATTAATAAGGATATAATTAAGATAAGCTAGATATTCTTACTTTATAATAATAGTTTATATTTAATAAAGGGTAGCTTTTTAATATTATAATGAAGTTTAATAGCTATAAGAATAAGCTATAATAAATAGTATTACTTAACTTCCTTTAAATTATTAAGGAGGGTGAGCTTAGAGATAGGAAGAAGAATTATATAAAAGAAGTAGAGGTTTAAGCTAAGGAGGGAATAGTTGCCCTATAAATCCTTATAGCTACTTAAGGATAAATGATCTAAGGATTAGATATTAGCTAGGTAGCTTTTATAAGCTTAATATCTCTTAATTATTATTATTATAATAAACTAATATTAATATATAAGACTTAAAGGTATTAGAGAAGTTAAGGATGATTATTAAGTTATAAGTAAATAGTTTTATTTAAGATATCCTTATCTTTTATTAAGCTAAGGGTAATAGGTATAGCTTTTTTTAATAAAAGGGATGGATTTAAATATTATAATAAAAGCCTTCTTTTTAGAATATGAAATATAAGGAATAATTATTATAGGGAATTAGCTACCTTAGGTATAAGGAAGAGGTATAGATATATAGACTTAGCTTTTATAATATCTTATATTATATATAACTAAGGGGCCTTAAGTTATAATAAAACATCTTTACTTTATATATCTCTTATTAAGTTATTTAATACTTATAATATTATTAATTATTATTAGGATAATATATATTATAGGTATTAAGGTAATACTAAGATAATAATAAATAAATAACTTAGATATACTTATTATCTAATTAAAAGGCTAACTAAACCTTTATAAAAGTTAAATTAATTAGCTATAAAAAGTAAGGTACTTAATAAAATATACTCTTCTTAGCTAGGTTAAAGTAACTTAAGCATTAAGTTAAATAAATATATAATTACCCTAGGGAAATATATCTAGGGATATTCTCTAGCTATTATAAGCTTATATCTTTACTTTTTAAATAATATATATAACTTATATACTTAACTTATTTAACCTATTTACATAATAACCCCTTTTACCTAGTTAAAGTAAAAGAGTCTGCCTTAAATACTAGTTTTATAAAATATTAATATCTATTTATAATAGCCTTAGCCTTAATAATAACGCTTCTTAATTAATAATTTAACTTCTTTTAATTATTATAAAGTAAGTATTTCCTATTTATTTTATCTTTACTCCTAATTATAATAAAAAAGTATATTATAAGTAAGGATTATGAAAAATAGGGAGGTTTAATATAAATGAAAAAGTAAGGGAAAAAGGGCTATTATAGCTTTATTATTATAATCATACTACCTTATACCTACTCCCTTTATTATATATTATGATTTATTTAAATTAAATAATATAATAAGTAATAAAGATATTATTATTAATATATATAATAAGATTTAAGACTTAATTATTAATTATAATAAGAATATTAATAAGATATATTTCTTTAAAATTATCCTTAATATTAATTAAAAGGTAAATTAATATATTAAAATTAGCTAATACTAGACTATTAATGCTATAAATGAGATATTAGATAAGATATATATTATAATAACCCTTATAATTAACTTAATAAATACTATTTATAAGCTTTCTATTATCCTTAATACCTATAAAAACTAAAGCAATCTTAAGGAGGAGTATAAGATTAAAGTAAGCAATAACCCTTTAAAATAATATTAATAATAAACATTTAATACCCTTAAGCTTACTATCATTAATAAGATTATAAATGCTTATAAATAGGAGCTTAAAGAAACCTATTATATACTTTACCCTAAGATCTTATTTAATAACTACCTTAAGAATTAAAAGAAGGATTATATATATAAAGCTATTAAGCTTAATTAAGTAGTGAAATAAAAGTTAATTATATTAATCTATAAGCTATATCTTAAAAATATCTTTAAGACTTAAAACCTACTAAAGCTAATCTCCTAGTTATAACTAATAAAGGTTAATATAACTAAGGAATAAATAAACTTAATACATTTATAACACCCTTCCTATAAAACTAAATCCCTAAGTTATATTAATATCTATATATATATAAGATCTTATAATCCTAAATAAAGCAATTACCCTAATAATATTATAAGATATAGCTTTTAAGCAAGATATCTTTTATTAGGGTAATTAAATATACTTAAAATTCTTTTTCTTTCTTTTTTTAAAATAAAGATAGTGAGAGAGAGGTTTGCCTTAAAGGAATAGATAAGCCTTTATAATAAAGAAGGTTAGTTATTAAGGATTAAATTAGCCTAAATAAAAAAAAATAAAGCTAAGCTATCTTAAATTAATTCTTAACCTATTAACTTATTCTCCTTATTTACACTTTAACTTCTTATATATATAGGTATAGTTAAGGGATATATATCTTAGGTACTATTAAGGTAATAAATAAATAATATTAAACTACTTATAGGCTAGCTTAAACCTAAACCCATAAATAACAAGGCTACTACTGCCTTTAAAGCATATAAGAGTATAATCAATTACCTTTATAAATATAAAGATAATACTAAAAGATAATATATTTATTATTAATAGCTTACCCTTTTTAAAATAAGAATAAACCTTGATAATTATATAATATATATCTTAAATACTTGAAATATTAATATCTTATTCCTTAAAATCTAAAGCTATAATTAAGGCTAGATATTACTTTATTAATAATAAATACTTAAGTGCTAGGCTTTAATGAATAAGAAGCCTAAGCTTTATATCTTATTCCTATTCTATTATTAATACTATTATATTAATATATAGCTAAGGTAAACCTATTAATTATTAACCCTTCTAACTAGTTTATATTATATAGGCTAACTTAAAAATAAAATAAAAGAAATAAAATACCTTAAATATATTACTTTATATATAATAATAATAAGGGTATATTATAAAGGCATTTATCTAAAACTTTAATATTTAAGATTAAAGGCTATCACTTATAAATATATGAAAATAATTCCCTTAAATTATTAGGCATTAATCCTAGGTAATATTAATAGCTAGAGTTAATAAGTTTAATTTTAATAGATTTAGTTTCTATTAATATTAATTTATAAAATAAGCTAAGTCCTTTATATTAAATTCTTTAATATCAGCTTAATCTATACCTTTTAATATAAACTACCCTTTTCCTCTTTATTTTTCTTATTTATATTCTATTTTTCTCCCTTTTTTTCTATTTAAGGTTTTTTTTTTTTTTATCTTATTCCCTTTTTTATTAACTTAACCTTAATAAAGTTAACCCTATTTAAATATAAGTAATATATAAGAAAATATACCCTTTTCTGCCTATTTAAGCTTATCTAAGTACTAATCTAAGTAATTATACTATTAATATAGAAGAACCTACTTAATAATCCTTATTAACTATTAAAAGCTTACATCTAACCTTATTATATAATATATATAAATTATATAACTAACATTTAAGGTATTACCCTCCTAATTATATTACCTTTTTTTTTTCTTTTTTTTTTTTTATAATACCCTATCTTTACTAACTTATAATATTAATAGTTTATAATAATCTATTAATTTCTTCATAATGAAATATCTATAAATAATGAGAGAATATTATAAAGTAAATTAAGTGATTAGAATTCTTTATATTATATATAAAGTAGTTATTATTAATTCATTTTAATATATAGTTTATAAAGGATATATATAACTTAGGTTAATATTTTAAGTAAAAGATCCCTTTTATTATTTCTTATTATAAGATTTAATTTAAATTATCTCTTATATAGATATATTAATATATATATCTTTAATAAGGTTATAATAAATAATATAAGGAACCTCTATTTTATTCTATATATATAATAGGTTTATTATATCTTATAACTAGGTAGACTCTTTAGCCTCTTACTCTTAAATCTAAGGGTTTATTATTATTTAAGCTTTCTCACTTAAAATAATATATATATATAATATATCCTTTAAAGTATAATATCCTAATAGAAAACTTATTTTAATTAGCTAAGTTTATATCTTTTAAGTAAAACTTATATTATTTATTAATAACTTAATTAAACTCTTATTAAGATAATCTTAAGCAGCTTTATTTAATCTAAGTTAAAATAATAAGCTTAATATAATATAATTCCTTTTATTATTTTAATACCTTATCTTTAAAGGTATTATAGGTTTAATATTAACTAAGTTCTCTTATATTTCTTATAATTATCTTATCTTATTAAATCTAGAATAACTAGTTATAAGTATCTTTATTAATATTCCTAATAAATAGATATGATTATCTTTAAATATACCTTAATATAGTAATTATAACTTATATTAAGAGGAAGGATATTAATATAATGCTTGATAATAATGATATTATTAAGAAGATAAATATATAAGGTGATATAATAGGACTCTTAATATTTATATTTAAAATAAATATAATTTAAGGCCTTAATAATATAGTTATTAAGAGCTTATTCCTTATATTCTTTTACTCTATAAGTACCTTTATATAAACTTATTTTAATAACTTACCCTACTCCTCCCCTCTTTCCTCCTCTTAAGAATAATTATAAGACCTTTATTAAGTACCCTAATTTAAGCCTTTAATTATAAGATATTATAGAATAAAATTAAAATTTATACTTTAAGGAGATTACTTATATATATATATATTATTTAAAGGTAATTAACTTATATTCTTTCTTATAAATAATATAAAGGAGTCCTACCTATAATATACTTCTATAACTTACTTCTTTTTAAATAATTATAAGGGACTTATTATCTTTCTTCCTTTTATCTTATCTCTTTTATATTATCCTTTTTATCTTATCTCCCTCTTTAAATTATAATCTATATATTAAACCCTATTAATATATAAAAGTTCTCTATAAAAATATTAATTTTTCCCTTTTATTTTATCTATTATATCTTATATCTTTTATCTTATCCCTTTTATCTTATTATTTTTTATAATTATCTTAGTTTCCTTAATCCTTAGTTATTATCTTATAAAAGTATAATAGTTATCCTTTAATATATTTATTACCTTAAAGTGACTTTAATTTAAAAGGTAATTATAAGATTTAGTAAATGAATATTAATAAGGCTTATAAGAAATAAATAATAAAGATCTTAAGAATCTTATAATAAAATATAGGGGAGCTATATAAATATATTATCTTATTTATCCTACCTTATAAAATAATCTTATTACCTATACCCTTCCCTTTTCTTAGATAAAAAGGTTTATATAAGCTATAAAAATAATATTTTTTCTTTTACTTCTTTACCCCTTAATTCCTTTTAATCCTCTTTCTTTTATCTTATCTCTTTTAATATTTATAAAAGATAAGAGAGCTAGAGAGAGATTTCTACCCCCCCCCCCCTTAAGCCTTAAAATATAATCTATATAATATTATTTAATAAATTCTTTCTTATAAGGATATTTCTTCTTTCCTTTTATCTTATCTATCCTATCTTATCTTTTTAACCTTATATCTTTTATTTAATCCCTTTTATCTTATTCTTTTTTATAATCCCCTTAGCCCTTTTAATCTATTCTTAAGCTAAATATTCCATCTTAATAGCCTTAATAGCCTTCATTATTACTACTATTATTATTATTACTATTATTATTATTATTATTACTATTATTATTATTACTATTACTACTATTATTATTATTATTACTTAGGTATTAGATAGTTATAAGGAACTTAATAGTATGGATTAGGTATTATTAGCTATAAATCCTGTTATATTTATATATATAATACTTTTATAAGTTAAGATAGTAGAAGATATAATAAGTATATTTTATAGCTATTAAAGGTTAATATAAGGTTTTTAAGTTATTATTTATCTTAAGTAATAAAGTATTTAATAATATTATAATCTTATATAATTAAGTTATATACCTTGAATGATTATATATATATAAATATTGCATAATCCTGCTCCCCTTTAGTCCTCTTAATCCCCTTAGTCCTTTTAGTCCTTTTAGTCCTCTTAATCCTTTTAATCCTCTTAGTCCTCCTAGTTTCCCTAGTCCCCCTAGTCCCCCTAGTCCCCTTAATCCCCCTAGTCCCCTTAATCCCCTTAATCCCTTTAATCCTCCTATTTATTTAAGACTAAAGTTATTGCCCTTTTTATAATAATAATAGGAAGGATAGGCCTTATTAAATATATTTAAAGTATTACTACTTTAAATACCTTAAAATGCCTATTATATAGGATAATTCTTATAAGTAAGATCTGCTTAAAGAGATTCATTTTATATTATCTTCTTATTAGTTATTATCTTAAGAAGATAATAATATTATTATTATAGGAATATAATAATAAGGTTATTAAAACCTTAAGTAGAATATAATTAGGTAAGATATATATTTATAAGATAATAGGTTATTACTTAGTAGTATTATATCTGCTTACCTATTATTATTTAAACCTTTTTAATATAGCCCTTATTCTATTATTCTTTTTCCCTTATTATTTATCTTTAAAATAATAATCTTATAATAATATATATTATAATCTATATTATAATATATATTATAACTTATTAAGTAGTATAAATATAACTTAAGATATTAAAGCTGATATTAACCTTTTTTAGATATTATTTACTTTTTTATTACCTTTAAATTAGATATTAATTATAAATTATAAAGGTATTATTATATTCATAGTTATAAAGATATAACTTAGGAGTATATTTAATAAGCTACCTTAATAATCTTATTAAATAGCTATCTTCCCTTAGATATATCTTAATCCTTAAATCTATTTATATCTTTTCCTTAATGCCCTTAACTTTATTTATCTATCTATTATTTAACTCCCTAATAACATATCTTAGTTAAAAACTTAGGATAATATTATAATAAGTAACCTTTTAATTGTATTTATCTCTATTATATCTATTTTTTTAGATATTAATAATATATAAAAGGAGGAGGTAGTTATCTTTATTTATATTGCTTATATAAACCTTTTCTACTTACTATATAGGTTTTAGAACTAGCCCTTAATATAATCTTGATTTAATATAATAAGATTATCTTTAAATATAATAAGATTACCCTTATTAAGGGATATTAATAAGACCTTAAAGTATAAGGTATCCTTATCTATTATAGGATAATATTATATTAAGAGCTACTTAATATACTTACTATTAAGTAACTAAGTACCTCCCTTACCCTTTAAAAGATGAGATAGAGATGAGATAAAGTATATATAAAGAAAAAAGAAAATATATAATAAAGGAGGAAGGGGTTAATTAATATATATTATATGAATAATAATTAGTTAGTTAAGAGGATAGGGCTTTTTAATATATTTAGGGTTAGTATATTTTTAAGCTTTAATATATAGATATGGTTAGAAACTTAAATTAACCTTAAAAGCCCTTGCTTATCCTCCCTTTTTAGGATTAACTATCTTCTATATTATTATTATAATCTCTATAAGCTAGACTTTTATAATCTTTTAATGTTAAGTAATAAGCTAGCTTATTAAAATTAAGAGAAGCTTTTAGGGAAATAAAGCAACTTAAGGCAAAAAAAACCTAAAATAATATAGGCATATATAAACTATATACTTATATTAATTAAGTAAATTATACCTTAGATATATGATTAATGATATATTATTAAGAGCTTTAAGCTTTATTATAACTTTTATAATTAATTATATCCTCTTTATAATAAATAATAAGGAATGCTATTAAGTTTATAAATAACTTATACTTTACTATTCCCTTTACCTTTTCTATATTATATTATTATTATTATATTCTTACCTTTTATATTACTTAATATAAATTAATAACCTTATATTAACTATATTTTTATAGCTAATACCTTTATTAATCTTTTTTAATTAAATTAATAGTAATAAGATACTTTAATATTTATAAAGGCTATAATTAATAAGGTTAATATAATACTATTAATAAACTAGCATATTATAAAGAATACTTATATAACTAATAATAATATACTCTTATTATTAAGAGAGCTATATATAATAGAATTCATAGTCTATATTAATGATATTAATACCTAGCTAAGTTAATTTCAAAGTATTTATTATAATTATAGCATTAATACCTAGCTGGATAAATATTAAAAACTTTAATAAACCTTCCTTAACTTATATCTTAATTTATATAACTTCTTTACTTATTTTAAGTTAAGACCCTAGCATAATATAAAGAATACCTATATAATTAATAGCTAGGGGAAGATTTATAACCTGCCTTATAAGCTTTTAATGATGATCTCTAAGAATATAAAAGGCAACTTTAACTTTAAATATAATAGATATCCTATTATTAATATTAAGGCTATTAAAAACCTTTATAAGATATATAAGGAATTATATAAAGCTAATTCCTACTTATTACTATACTAGTTAAATATTTTAATAATAACTTTATTATTATAATATCTTAATAAGGTCTTTCATTACCTGATAATTTCTAAGGATATATAATTACTATAGATTTATACTTACCTATATAATCTTACTTATATTATTAACTTTTAAATCTTTATTATTAAAGCTTTTAAAATAATTAATAAAGATTAGTATTTAAACTTTAAGCATTTGTGATATTATGCTGAAAGGGTTAGCTCTTAATAAATACTTAGATATTAAAAGAAGTTAAAGTTATATATATTTATTAATAATTTAAAAGAGTGTAAGTAAACCCTATTATTATATGCTAAATCCTTAAAAAGTAAGATAATTAAGCTAGATAAGGATTAATATATAAAACCCTTATATTAACTTTATAATATATATAACTAGCTTATTAATGAGTAAAATTCTCTTCTTAAAAATGATACCTTTATTATAAAAGTTGCTAAGGTAATAGTTAAAATACTTATAATAATTAAGTTATTTATTATTAATTAGCTATATGATTTATATTAATATTTATAGATTAATATACCTAACCTAATTTATATTAAGGTTTATATATTTATACTTATACTGAAATTTTAAAATTATGTATTATTCTCATTATTATTATAAAATCCTATTAAGCTTCTCTATTAAATTCTATTTATATAAATCTAAGTAAGCAACTTATTAATTAAATTATATATTTCTTTAAAATAAATTAAAGATTATAAGCTAAGACTTAATAATAAGCTATATAAAGATTTAATTAATATAGCTAAAAACTTAAAAGTCTTAGAGATTAATTATTAATTAAAGGCTTAAGTTAATAAATTTAATAAATAGTATTATATTTTAAACCTTATATCTTTATTTTTAAAGAGTATAAACCTTAGGTTTATAACTTTTAAGTTTAAACCTTAATATTAAAATAAAGATAAGGATAATTTACTTAAATCTTTAAATCTTAAACCTATTCTTACATTACTTCTATAAGTTAACCTTAGGAAAATAATATTATATCATAGTTATTTTAAATATAATAAGCTTAAAAAGCACCTTGAGAAGCTAAAGCTAAGGATTAATATTATTCTTAAAGACTTAAAGTTAAAGGATAGATAATAATAAGCTAACCTCCTTAATTTAATCTATATAAAAGGGGATTACTATTTAAATATAATATTAAATAAACCCTTTCTATATACAAGATAAGCTTATAACTTTTATAAAGTTTTTAAGTAGCCCCTTTTTATATAAATAATATACCTAACTATTATATATTTAAAGGTAAAATTATAGAAATTCTATTATAATTCCCAGGTAATATAGATAAGGGTAATATATTCTTAGATAAGGGTAATATATATTTAAATAATATAGATAAGGATAATATAGATAAGGATAATATAAATAATTAATAATTTAATAATAAATCTCTTAATAATATCTAATTTCTTAAGGTAAGTTAAGCTATAAATAAATATATTACTTAAGATTTCAATAAAATATCTATACTTTCATAAAAGGGGATAAGAATTAAAAGAAGTAATGATAAGGTAAAGATTAAATAATAAAGGGAAGGTTTATATTTAATAGGTTTTATATTCTATATCTTTATATATTTTATTATAAATATTATTCTTACTTTTCTCTAATAATTTTATAATATCCTTATAAAAGATATCTATATAGGTTGAATTGAATTATTTTATCATTTTAACTTATATTAAAGTTAGCTTTAAGATTAAGCATTAGCTATAATAGTAGCTTACTTAATAAGGTTTCTTTTTAAAAGGGTATATAATCTTATGGTTTCTTTTAAAATCCCTTAAGAAGATATATATTATTAACTTAGGTAGAAGGAAATTAAGTTTTCAATTAGGATTATATTTCTAGGTTTTACTTTATAAAGGGATTATATTAAGATTATTCTAATCTTTGCTATATAACTAATTACTAAACTTTAATTTTAAAGCATTATAGTAGATTAGTTTTAAGCTATTAATATTAATAAGTTAGTTTATAATACTATTAAAAATAGTTCTTACTAGCCTTATATATATAGCTGTAATAAGGCTATTATTACTTTTTAAGCTATAAGTTATAACTATATTTATATTCTCTTTAGGTATTATTATTAATATTATATAAAGCTAATATTACCTAGCCTTAATTAAATTAAGTTATAACTAGTTAACTTAAGGATAAGTATTATTAATAATTATATCTTTAAGTATTATGGATTATTAAACTTAAATAGCTTAAGTATATTAAATTAATAGTTATAGTTATATTAATAATATACCTTTTCCCTTATATATAGCATTTAGTTTAATCTTAATAGATATATATTTTATATTAATAATTACTTTATTATTATGCTTTTATTTATTATAAGTACCTTTATTTAAATTAATATCTTATACTCTTAGCTTTTATTAACTTATTCTCTTATATAATGATATTCTTTTAAGTTAAATATAATGATATTAATAAGTATTATATAAGGGTCTTTTTACTTACTTTTTTAATCCTTAAATAGCATATTATATTATAAGATCCTTTATCTTCATCTTAGCTTACTATAAATAATCTTACTAAGGGATTACTAGCTAATATAATAACTAGAAAAGAGCTAAATTTAGCTTATCCTTTAGCTATTACTATTATATTTATAATAACCTTGCTATTTATCCTTAATTAAGATTAAAATAGTAATATTAACCTGCCTTTTATATATTAGCATCAATATTACCATTAATAATAGCACCTTATATTATCTTATTAGGATTATACTATTTTAACCTCTAGAAAAAGGTAATATTTAAATGCTCTTAATAAGATATATAGTACTTATAAGTTATATAAGGTGAGATAAGAAACATCTCTATTTATATATATATAATTAGTTACTTGCCTGCTTATTATATATAGCTAGCTGGTAAGTTAGCTTACTTATATACTTAACTTTTAATTAGATTCTATATTAATATATATTATAAAGGTTAAATATCTTAGAAGACCTATAGAGAACAGCTCCTATGCTAGGTACTTAAGAGGATTATATAATTATAGATTTATTATCATAGAATAAGGTAGAACTATATATAGTTACTTTTCAGGCCCCTTTATTAAAGCAAGACTTATTAATAATACCTAATAAAGATAAGCTATCTCAAGTTATATTATCTAAGTATTATATAAAGGCTAGAATACTAAGGAAATATACTTAAAAGGTATATTAATAATATTATATTTATAAGATGAGGTATATTAAAAATCATTTAAAATATAAGTAATATAAGTTAAATAACCTAATATATAACTATATATATTATAATGAAAGCATTTTATATATATATACTCTGAAGCTAATGCCCTAGAGTAATAATTAGGAGCTTGAGAATTAGATTAGTTTAATAGGCTTTAAAGATAAAGAAAAGCTATTAAACCTACCTATTAATTTCTTTATATCTCTACCCTTAAAGTCTTAAATTAAGTAATTCTTAATAAAGCACTTATATAGCAAATATATAATCTACTAGTTATTTATCTTAGTTTTTATAATATTAGCTTATATATTAATAGAGAACTTTTAACTTAAAAGGATATAATTATAAGGTACTTTTAAATATTCTTCAAATCATAGGTATATATACCTTATATAGGTATAATATAATTAAATACTACTTATATTAATATTAATAAGGGCTAACTTTACCTTATTATAGCTGCTGTTATTTATATATTAACCTTTTATATTATCTATCTTAATTAAAAGTAGATCTTATTAATAGATTACTATATTAAATAGATTAACTTCTATTTATCCTTTATTATAAACTCATTCTTATATAACCCCCTTATAGAGAATCTAGTTATCCTTATCTATATTATTTACTACTTCTGGAATGAGAATTAGATAAGCAAGGTCTAGATATATATAGGTCTTATTAAATGCCTTATTATAGCTTTATAGCTTAATTGCAAAGGTATTAGTAACTTTGCTATTAAGCAGGAAAATACTTACTAGCTTATCTAAGCATACTATATATTAAATTGCTTATTAATAAATAGGTTTAATAAGTATCTTATTCTATGAGATATTAATATATACCTGAAAATATTAATAAGTGATAAGATGCTATAATCAGTTAATTATATAGCAGAACGAACTAGATAGGCTAATACCATCTATTAACCTATTAAGATAAAGAAGCTTTTAATAAAGATATGCCTTAATAGCTATTATATAAAGCTTTATAAACTAAGATATTAATTATTAAGTATCATGAAACAATTAATAAATCCACTAATACCTTATTTTTATATGATATATTTTTAAGCCTCTTAGATTATTATAATAATTAATAACCTTTAGAACTAGCTCATTAGCTTTAAATATAAGCTAATAAAGGAGCTAATATTAAATAATATTAATATTAACTACTTTCTCTCTTTTATAAATAGCCTAAGCTATATTATATTATACTCTCTCTTTTAAATTCTATATATTAACCTATATTCCTTTATTATATTAAGGATATATAAAGAAGTTAATCTAAAGCTATTAATAAAGCTACTTAGAGAATTTATTCTTAAATTATAAAAATAATCATTAAGTTATATAATTAGCTTAGCTTAATTTTAATAGAATTTATAAAGTATAAAGGTTAAGTAATTAACTAAGGATAGCATTAAAAGGCTCCTAATCATAAACTAAATACTTATTATCTATATTATTTAATAAATAAAGATATTATTAGCTATAAAGAAATACTGCTTATTTAACCTAGAAGATAATATTATATTATTAATATAATAGGAAATAATTAATAATATTATATTAGTAGCTCTTATCTAGTCTAATATGCAACTAATCCTACCCTTTGCTTAATTCTTCCCTTATATCTTAGAAATTATAAGCCCCTACTACTTTATATTATCCTTAACTTTAATAAAGATGATTCTTTAATTAATTATATATCTAGACTTAAAACCTTTAATATATAATCTATAATTTTATATATAATATTAGTTATAATAATATAAGTATAATAAGGTATATAAATCAAACTTAATAATACCTTATAAAAGTATTAATAATTATTAAGGTTATATATTAATTATGATATAATATCTAGTTTATTTATAATTAAATAGCTAAAGAGCTCTAGGCTATCTATTTAATATTATATCCTAGAGAATAATATTTAAAATAATAAGGATGATTAGGATAATTAAGAGAGAGAAATAAAAAGTATATTACTTTTAAATCTCTAGCTATAAACTAATAAAGGGTTGAATTAAGAGAGCCTAATAATAATAATGCCTTTATTAAATATAGCTTAATATGAAGCTATTTAAACTTAGTACTTTATTAATAATACCTTTAATATTCTCATCTGGCTTATAAAGGTATATAGCTTTATAAAACCCTTTATAAGATAATAGTACTATTAATAATAGTTTATAGTTGGCAACTTAATCTTAATCTAGGCTAGGCTTTAATAATAAATACTTATTTAATTCAGGGGGCTTTATTATACCTAGCTTACCTTTTAATTTTATACTAGCCTAATCCTATTACCTTAGCTAATTATCTAAAAAAAAAAACTTATTATAAAGTACTTAATATTATTAATAAATAAGCTAGTTAAGGTAATAGGTTATAGGTATAAGTATAAATATAATATATTATACTCTCATCTCTTAATAATATACTTTTTTCTTTTTTTTAAAATTATATTTTTATTATAATTAGCTTTCCTTAAAACTAAAATATTAAAGAAATACTTTATCTTAAACCTTAAGATAATATTTCTATCTTTAATAATAAATTAATATTATATAATAAGATTAAAGTGATTTTTAATATATAACTAATTATTAATAATTAAAAGAGATATAATTATACTTTACTTAATATTTAATATTAATTTAAGAGTAAGCTTAAAGTACTTATTTATAATTTAATTTAATTATTTAAATTATTTATTTCTGCTCCCTAAACCTTTTAACTATCTATATAATAGTTCTTAAGAATATAGGCTCTTTCTTAATACTTTCTCTCTTACTCTCTAATACCTAATTATATATATAATAACTTATCTTCCTTTATTTAATTTCCTTCCTAAAGGAAAGAAGTAACTTAATAATGCTATAATTAACTCTAATCTAACTAAAATATATTATATTATAAAACACTATAAAAAGATATTCTATAATATTACTTATCTAGGGCTATAATATATAAATATTATTATAATATATTACTATAAATTAGTTAATATTATTATAAAGTATATTAAATACTTATAGTATATTAAGGATATTATTAAATAGCTCCTTAATACCTTAGCTAAGCTTAAATAGGAATTCCATTATTCTAATAATATCTAATACCTTTATTTATTCTTTAAATATTAGCTAAATGCTTATATTAGCCTTATATTCTTAATAGATAACCCTATTATATTCTAAGTAGCTAAAGGAGTAACTATATCTAATATAATAATAGTTATTAAGCCTCATTACTTTGAATTTTAAGATAATTATTATTTAATACTAGCCTTTATATTAATTAGCTTTCACTAGTTATTTATATAAGACTTAGATATAGCCTTATATTAAGGTTTAATATTATATAAGTAGTAGTTATAATGATAATACTTGGCTTATATTGGGATTAGAGATATATTATAAGGCCCCTTTAATACTTATTTTTTATTACTTTATTATTAAGTTTATAAGATTGATTTAAGGATTTCATATATATAATGCTTTAAGATATAAATATAATATTATATATATAATAAGATGTAATAATAATATATAAATAATAATATATATAGATTATATTAATAATAATATTATATAATTAAGCTAGGTTATATTAAAAGTAGTTTGATTGTTATAATATAACTTACTTAGTTTTCTAGGGGTATATTAACCTAATAAGTATAAGTTAGATTATCTTTATAAGACTTTTCTATAGTATAATATATAGCTATTAAAGCTAAGTAAGTATTTAATACTTTCTTCTTTTAAAATTAATTTATTTTAAGTAAAGCTTATATTGATTTCAAATAATCAATTATTCATGGTATACTTGCTTAGTTATATATGTATATTAAAGCATACCTTAGTAGATTATTATCTATGCCTTTTCATTTATCTTGCTAAGTATCTTGATTTTATAAGTATTAAGCTTTTATTTTTTCTTCTTATTTTTCTTAATATTCTTAAAGGTAATGCCTTTAAACTCTTTTCTTAATCTTTAAAATATATAATAATATCATTTAAAATAGTTAATAATTAAGATAATATAAGGAGTTTTATCTTTATATACCTTCTTAACTTCCTTAATTTACTTCTTAATGAAATTAATAATTCTAGGTATAACTAAACCCTTAAAGATATTATAAATCTAATCTTTATAAAGTCTTATGATGTTAATATTAAGTCTTATAAATAATAAGAAGATAGGCTAGATATAGCTAATCTCTTCTTATTTAAATGCCTTTTTAATATATATCTATTATTATTTAAAGAGTATTATCCTTTAAATATTTAGATTTTATATTTTAATATTTTTATATTATATAGGAAGATTGCTTAAAAGTAGGTTTTTAAATACCTTATCTATGAAAATGGCTTTATAAGTATTATTTAATCTTAATTAATTATAAATAGTAAACCTTTATATTAGGTGCTTATTATCTTATAAAGTAGCTTCTCTTAATTTTAAAAAGTTATTATTATTATTACTTATCTTTTGGTGTAATATAGTCTTATATATGCTATTACCTAAGTTAACTATTATAATAACTTTACTTATATTAAGCTTAAGTTTAATTTCCTCTATATAATCCTAGATAATTACCTTAGGCTTTAGGAAGAACTTATAAGTTATAAGGCTTATATTGCTTAATTAGATGATATTATAAGTTATAATATCCTTTATAATTTAAATGGCCTTATTACCCTAGATAATAAGGATTATAATAATAATATAGGTAGATATAAATTAGAAATCTCATGATTTAATAATCTCTCTAATCTTACCTTAGGTATAAGCCTAGATTTTCTTTATATATTATATTATAACTTAAGTTATATCTAAGTTTAGATTTTATATTTTAAACTTTATCTCTTTAAGCTTTTTAGAATTTTAAATATAAGGGGGAAGGTTCTTATTAAGGATAATAATAAACTTAAACTATTTAATAAGGATCTTATTATTATTACTAACTATATTATAACCTTATACCTTAATATTTCCCTTAATATTATAAATGAATCTTAAGGGTACTTTACTTTTATATTAATTTAGGAAATTAAAGCTTAGCTAAGTATAAATAATATAATATTCGATCTTATTAATATATTAATTATACTAATAATACTGCTATTAAGATATATTAAAATACTTATACTTTATATAAGTTTATTAATTTATAATACCTAAAGCATATATATATATAGTTTTAAGGTTTAAGGTAATAATAAGCTACTTAGCTATAGATCTATGCTTACTAGCTTTATCTACTTATATCTTAACTTATAATTCTAATATGCTAGGTTGATTCTTCTTTAGGTTAATTCCTCTTTAGATTCTAATAAGTTGAAGAGGAGTTAAGGTTATTAGGAGATAAAGAAGCTTTAAAGTTGCTATTTTATAATATATAATAGGAGTTTAGGGTAGTTAGCTAAAAAGTATCTATATTTATTAAGGGAAGAAGGATATTAATATATATAAGTAGATGAAAAAGGGACTAATTAGTTTAGATATAAGGGGTTATAAAATTAAATAAAATTTTAATTTAAATTAATCTAGTAGCTAGGGGAGGTAGGGAAGTATAATTAAAATAATTCTCTAACTTAAAATTAATATATATTTATAATTCTAAAGTATATATCTTTTATTAATAGGTTTAATAGTTTTCATCTTATTAAATAGTTAATTATTATCTATAAAACCTTTCCTATTTACTTTTTAATGATTATATGCTTAGGTATTAATAGCTAAGTTACCTTATTTAATTATTAGTTATATAGCTTTTTATTATTTTATATAATATATATTTAACTTAATTCTCTTAATATTAAGATATATCCTTTATCTTCTTATCCTAGGATTCTTAATTATCTTAATTAAGCTACCTCCTTTAAATTAACTTTTATAGGTTATCTAATATTATGTTACCTTTTATAAGGAAAAAACTTATAAAATAAGCTCTTAAGAGATAATATCTTATAAGATAATCCTTTAATAAGCTATTTTCTAATATAGCTATTAAGTATATCTATTAATATCTCTTAAAGCTAGCTATAATTATCTTAAAACCTACCTTATTATTATTGATATGACCCTTAATAAGAGGAAGGAGGGTAATAAAAAGCCTGATTATAATGGAATTAATAAAAAGGTGAAAATAAGGGATGATGATTTAAGTATCTTAATACTCTAGCCTAATGTAGCTATAATCTAGGGCCTTATTAATAACTTTATAAAGGACCTATTCACCTTATTATTCTATACTATTAATACTCTCATTTATGATTATTTTAATAATAAGTATTACTTTAACCTTTATAAGAATAACTAAAAGGCATTTTTTAAGAATCTAAGTAATAATAATTATAAGATCTACTTAAAGTTATTAAAGTATAAAGAAGCTAAAAAGGTAATCATTTAAATAATAATATGGAATAAGTTTATTAATTAGTTGCTAAGAGTATTAACTAAGGCTTTCCTTAGGATATTAAAGGTATTAATTAAATGCTAAACTTTAGATAAGCTACTTTCATTTATATAAGGAAAGAGGCTTTTAATATATTCTTATATAGATGCTCTTAAAGAATTCTATGCTTAGTATACTTTAACTATTAACTTTCTTTTAAAGAACTTTAAGAGATTTAAGTTTTAAGGCTATAATAATAAAGGATACTAGGTATTCATTAAGGAGATAATAATATTACTTCTTAATTATATAATCATTAAAGATTAAGAGATATTAGTATATAAATTAGATTATATTACCAATAATATATTTAAACTTGCTTAAGTAATAGCTTATTATTAGGTATCTTAAGTTTATATAATAAAGGACCCTTATATTAATAGACTTTATGGTTTTGAAATTAATAAAGATTATATAAAGGATATATAGCTTTAGAATAAATAAGTTGCATCTTTAGGGAATAATAAAGGCTTACTTATAAAGATTATAATTATTAACTTTATAAAGACCTTAATGCTGCTTAAATATAATAGTAGTAATAATGAGGATTAAGATGAGGTCTAAGTAATTAAAAAGATATAAATAGTTATTAAGATAGGAGAAATCACCTAATAAGCTAATAGTTATAATATAATCACTTAAATAAGAATAAATATAAGAAAAGGGACAACTTAAGGGGGGTATAATTATACCTGCTTAATATTTACTTCATATTTAATATTAACTAAGATATAATTTTTCATAATTTACTTATCATTATTATATCAGGTAGTATAGCTGCTTATAGCCTACTTAAATAATATTTTAAGCAAATTGCTTTAAGGGGCTAAGTATTCATTAGGTGCTCAGGGGTTACTTCTATAATATAAGTAGAGTATTAGCTAAAGCTTAGATTTAAAGAAAGAAGAATATAAGATTTAATTATTACCTTTCTATATAATTCTTATATGAAAACCTATTCTTATTATTATAATATCCTTAATAATAATTATAGCATTATCCCTCCTTAATATAGCTTTTATAAAAGGGATATCTATTAATTAATATATTAAATGATATAACTAAATCCTTATTAATCATCTTTAAGCCCTTATAAGAAAATATAGTTCAGAACTAATAGTGGTCTATTTACTACCTTGGCTACTAGGTTTAGGGGGGGGGGGATGATATTAGCCTAAAGATAATATTTATAAAGTAGTGAAATTATTATCTTATCTTATTTTAAAATTATTATAAATTTAATCTTATAAATACTTAAGTAACCTAGCCTTATATATATAATAATCTTAATCTTATATATTATCTTTATTAAAACCCTCCTTTTAAGGCTATCTATTTAATTATATCTTTATAACTTATAAAAATATAGCTATTGCCTTAATGCCTTAGCTTAATAAAAGATATCTTCCTAAAATGCCCTTTCTTATATTATAATAATAATCTAAGCTTTATCTAAGGAAGTTATATATTATACTTTAAGGTTAGCTTAATATAATAAGGTAACCTATAAAAGAAAGGGGGGGTTAAGTATATAGATTTACCCTATTTAATGGATAACTTATTATTCCTTAATTATAATACTAGAATTAATCTTATAAGCCTATATGCCTTATCCTTAATATGCTTAGCCACCTTATATATATAACCCCTAATTTCCTTACTTTAAATAATATTAATAAGGCTTATATTAAGGGGGACTTAATAAGCATTAATAAGTTTTCATTTATAATTGTTAAAGGCCTAGGTGATTTAGGTAAGCTTATACCTATTAGGTTTATATCTAAGGGTACTAAGGTTGAGGAATTATATTTATCTAAGCCCTTTATTATATTATAAGGCTTATAAGTTACTAGGAAGTAATAAGGATGATTAATAAGGTCTTAGCCTTAGTACTTATATTAATCAAGGGGCAGATTATCTTATTTATCTTATATAATATCTTATTATAATCCTTAATAATTTAATATTTACCTATCTTAATACTCTACTTTAATATATCCTTATTATTAAGGGAGATATTAAAATAGTGAATAATATTAATACTTATAATAATATTAATAATTAGGTTATAGATCTTTATATAAAGGTAGTTAATAAGGAAGTTATTATCTCTTATATTATATATTATAAGTTAGAATATAAAAGAAAGAATAAGCAAGTTAATTATAATAGTATATATAAGAGGAGTAATAGGAGGATAGTTAAAGGAATATTAGGGTAAAGTAAAGGTTTTTGTTATATTAAAGCTAATAATAGCTGCTTCTGCTTTTAAAGGTACTTAAGGTTCTTAAGGATAAATAGGCTAAGGGTATTAAATATATATTCTATAAATACTATTACTTTATTTAAAAAGTATTAATAAGTAGAGTTTATATATTATCTTTTATATTTAGTTAATATTTAAGGTCTTATAAGGTATTAGCCCCTTTTTATTATATAGTATTATAAGAATTAAGTTATTATATAGGAGCTATAAGCTTTACTCCTTAATAATTAAGTAGTATTATTAGGAATTTATAATTAAGGTTTTTAAATTAAAATATAGATATATTAATATTATATTATAATAAGATTATTATTATATATTATTAGCTATAATGCAACTTACTTGATAATTAATATTAGTTTAAGAGTAGGCCTAGAGCATTTAGTTATAATCTAATTTAATTACTTAAGTCACTTATATTCCTTTCCTTACCCTTTTATAAGGATCCTTATCTAATTATTTAAGAGGTAATTCCTTAAGGTATAAGCCCTTTCCTAATACTTTCTATCTTCCTATTTAGATATATCTTACTTAATTATATATCTTATAAGGCTTAGCTTTTCTAACTTAATTAGAAATATTAATATTTTAGATGAAAACTTATTATAATAAGGAAGAGACTTATTTCTTATAATATAATCCCTTAATAAACTTTTTATAATAAGCCTAGGTTTACTTTACTTAATAAGAGTAACCTATTATATTTAAGATTATCCCTTAGCTTTATTATATTAAAATAATTATAATCTACTTATAAAATGCTACCTCTTATCTTATATTAACCTTAGGATTTAGCTTATATATTATTTAGCTTTAATATATATACCTTTTATCTTTAATTAATAGCATTTAATACCTTAGCCTATTACCTCTAATCTCCTCTCCTCTCTTCCTTAATTATAATATACCTTTAAATCTATATATTAAATATAAAGCCTAAGGATATATTAGCTAGGTATATTAATTATAAGCTAGATAATATTTATAAGGTTAGTTGATAATATAATATATAGAATAGGGGTAATGGTTATATTAAGTAAATATCTTATCTTATATTGAAAAAAGGCTTTATTTATATTTATTATAAGCCTCTTATAATATAATACCTTTATCCCTTCCCTTAAATAAAGAGGCTATTATTAAATTCATTAAGCTATATAATGAAGAGAATTTTAATATAACTGATAAATTTAATCCCTTAATACCTAGTTTTTAATAATAGGGGAAAAGATATAGTTCCTTTAAATAGGTGCACTATATCCCTTTAAGCCTTCAAAATGATGCTTATTTAACCTAGATCTTTATACTTAATAAACTTATATATATTATCTGCTGCTATATAAACATTTAGGGCTATATAATATAGGAATCTAAGCTTTATATCTTAAAAGGCTATATTAGTTGCCATCTAGGTTAGGGGGATTACTATAGTATATTATTCATTCTTATAAGCATCATTGATATATTCAGATAATATAAGGAGCTATAATAATATCTATTAGCAAAAAGCCCCCCTTTTAGCTGCATTAAAAGGGCTGATATATATTATGCTATAATATATAATGTTGAGCTCATTAAGTCCTATATAGTATTATAGCAGCTTATTTAGCTTAGATGCTCTAGCCTTAAAGTTATTAAATAGGTACTTAATTAAGCTTATCTTATATAATAAGTCGTTAATTACCTAGGAATAGAAGGAGCCTATATATATATAATATATAGGTTTATCTTATAGTTAGATATAGTGATATTAAAGATATATAATTTAAAATTAATTAGTATATTATTATGATTTATATCTATTTAGTTATTAAGTTAAAGTTAATAATAAGCTTAATTGCTATAAGGTTTATTATAATATAATATAATTAGGTAAGTATAAGGTAAGATTTAATATAAAAGTTAGGGTTATATATATAAATATTTAATTAGTAAAAAGAGGGGTATTAATATATTATAAGGTGTATTATTTTAAGGAAGGAAAGCTTAACTCTTATTAAGTACCCTTTCTTTTCTTTTTTTCTTTCTTTTTAATATTAAATGAAAACTTACTACTTTAAGAAAAAGGCTTACCTCTTAAAGCATAATAACTTTAAATATTATTAAGGTAAGGTTTTAGGTTTTATTTAATAGGATAAAAGCCTTTATTTTTATAAAGATATATTATATTACTTCTAGCTCTTAAAATAATATCTCTTTAATAAAAACTATTAAGCTAAATATAATTATAAAGGCTAGCTGCTCTTATATAAAAATATTATCTTATAAAATATAAGAATCTAAGCTTTATATACTTTATAATAAATGCTATAAGCTTATTATTTTTATTATTAAGTATATAAAGTGCCTAAAGGTAAGGGAGATAGGATTATATAGGGATTAAAGTTTATATTAAGGGGATATATTATCTGTTATTAAAAAGCTATATTTATATACCCTTAAAGCCCCTCCCTCCCCTTATAATATCCCTACTCTTATCATATAACTTAAATAAAGAAGCCTTCCTTAAATATATTCTTTTATATTTAAAAGATTATAGCATTATAATTAATCATTATAAGGTCTTAAATATATAGTTAATAAGATAAAAGCATTATTTTTAATAAAGTAATATACCTTATCCTATTTAGCTTTTAAAATAATGCCTTTTTTATAAAGGTCGTTAATTTAAATAAAGGAATATAAAATTCCTATTATTATATTATAATATTACCTTATAAAATAAATATATTTAACCTTTTACTTATAAATCTTAAGCTTAATTATTATTGCTATAAGATGAAACTTAATAATATATTAAAGGTATTAATAAATATTAATAATATATTTAAAAATCTAGGTAAGCTATAAAATTAATTATTAATAAATAGTTCCTTTTTAATAGCTATATAAGAGTTAGCATAAACTTAGTTATATTATATCTCATTAAGCTTAGGGAGCTATAAATAAGATTATTAAAGGGAGGTAAGGATATCTATATTTGCCCTAAGGTTATTAAGTAAAGCTATAATCTCACTTATTATATAAAAGAGGTTATTAACTATTTAAATAATAATATACTCTTATATAATTAATATATAAATGATAATATAATGATTAGATATAATAACCTTAAATATATAAGTATTATTAATATATTAAATATTATTATAAACTATAGAAATGATTTTAATCTATTTATATATAATAAAGGGTTTTATAATAAATATAAATAGGGTTATAATTAAGATACTTAGGTAGGAGGTATAATGATTGAATTTATCTGATAATGATTTAATATTAATAGAAGGAGGATTAAATTATACTATTATTACTACTTTATTTAAGGAAAGAAGGTTAAAGCTTTATAAGGTATACTTTTTAATAAGTTTATAAATAATAATAATATTTTATATAAAATTTTATAATAATAAGAGAAAGGCTTCCTTTTTATATTATAATATTTTTAATAATATTAAATAATAATATTAGCTTTTCTATATTAAGTAGAAGTAATTACCCTTTAAAATTGCCCTTAGAAATTTATTATATAATAAGGTAATTAGCCTTATCTTATAAAAAACTACTATCTTCTCTTATATATAAGTAATCTTTATAAGGATTTAATTTAAGTCTTTTTAATAATAAAGTAGGAACTTTTTATCTTTTAAGATTATAATTAAAATTTAATGCTTTTAATATTACCTCTATTCTTTTCTCTATATTTTCTTATTTTATAACTTCCTATAAATCGATTAATAATAAAAGCCTAAGCCTTAATTTATAAGGCTATAGTTAAAGCTATTACTCTTAAAACCATTACTTAACTTTATTACTTTATAATAATTATACTATACTCTTAAAATACTACTTTCCCTTTATATATTAACCTTAATACTTATTATATAAACTTCTTAATAGAAAAAGTAGCTTCTTTTTATTAATAAGTATTACCTTTAAGTGCCTTTAATTTAATTATTCTATTTAATCTAACCTTTATTTATCCCTATTACCCTACTTTTTATATAATTATTCCTTCCTCTTATCCCTTTCTTAAACTATTAAGAGATAATCTTCTTTTATAATATAAGCCTTTTATATAATATACCTTTATTTATTCTTTAATGCTATAATAGCTTCCCTTATAAACTATTATTTAAGCTACCTGTTAATACTAAGCTATTAATTATAGCTAAAAACCTCTTTTACCCTCCCTTTAATTTATAGCTCTTATGTTATTAATATAAGGGCTAACTTCTGATTGATTAATCTTGAATTCCCTCTTATAAAGTCCTATTAGAGTAGTTATAGTTAACTTAAAAGATAAATAAGCCCTAAACCTTTATATATATTATATATAAAACTAACTTCTCACTTTCTTATAAATTAAGACTTAGAAATTATTACTTCCTAGCTATTAAGGTACTTATAAGCCAACCCCTTTATTATTAATAAGCCTTTATTACTACCTAAAGCACTAATAATATATATAATATATTCTTTTTTAATTAATTAAAGATATATTATAATTATAGCCTTATAATATTAAACTATATAGGGATCTAAGCAGGCTATATATTAGCTCTATATATAAGTAACTACCTTTATCTAAGATGCAACTATCCTTAAATACCTTAAGCTATATAATATTAAGACTAATATCCTAGATATAAGTTATATTAATAAGACTTTTATAATCTCTATATATAAGGTCCTCTACTTATTAATTAATAATAATATCCTTATTATTAATATTAATAACTATTAGTTTATAATGGATTATATATAAAAGAAACTAAATAAGGAGGCTGCTATCAACCCTAATATCATTAAGAGTATTAGCTTTTATAATATTAACTTAATGCATCTTAATAAACTAATAAATACTATTATTATAAAGGCTTATTTTCCTTAGGGTATCTTAATTATTATCATTATAAGCCTACTTCATAATACTTATAGCCTTAATATAATTCAAGATATTTATAACCTTACCTCCTTCTTTAATTAAAGCAGCTATATTATCTTTACTACCTAAGCATTATCCCTTAACTAATATTCTTAATTATTATAATATATATTTAATATAACTTATTATATATAACTATTATCATTAACCTTACCCTATATAGTTTTATTTATATAGCTAAGTAAGAGGCTAAAAACTATATATATAAGGTTGCTAATATTAGGCTTAAAGGAGCCTAAGTAATTATTAATACTTTAAAGTATATATAGCTAAAGATAGTATTAAATATCTTCCTTATACTACCCCTTATATATATCACTAAAAGTATTTAACTAAATATTATAGCTATATTTAACCCCCTACTCTATAGGGTTTATAATATATTTATGCCCTAGGTCTTTTATAATAATAATATTAATAAGTTTATTTATATTATAGCTAATAGCCTTATATAAAGGATGCTAGGTAATAACCTAATTATTATAAACTATTAAAAGATAATCTAAGGGTTTTTATATAATAATGGCCTTATAATGATATAAAACTGGCTTATTAATTAAACTATTAAGGCCTAGGATCTATTATAAGCTATTAATCATCTGATTTTCAATAACCTCTTATAGATTATTAGCTAATATAATATTTCTACATTAGATATAATATAGCTTATAAGGGTGCTTATAATAATTAGCCTTGTTTAGCTATAAAGGCAAGGATTAAGGGTAATAAATCTAGGCTTATAGCAGTTTTATATTAGTTAAGAGGTTATTAATAAGTAATAATTATTATATTACCTAGAAGTATAGGATATAATATGGTTATAGTTGATTAAGGTTATTATTATTATTTAAAGATAGGCTACCTTATTTAATATAATATATTTATAAATATAAGGTAATAGTATATTATTATAATAATTATAGGTTTAGCCTTAACCTTTTTAGGTTAAGGTAAGAAAATTAAGAGTTATATTAAGTATATTCCTTAAGTTATATCTATTAATTAAGTTGCTATATATTTTTTTATTATTAGCTTAAATTTACTCTAAATGTAAGTAATAATAATTAAAATAGAGATTATAATTACTTACATCTTATAGCTGTTATAGGTAAACCTATATTATATAATAAGGGTATTATATTTATTAAAAATAAGGTTATTTAAAGCCTTTAACTAAGAGTAGGTATTATTATTACTATTTATAAGGTTGCTAAGCAACCTATTAAAGCCATTTAATTAAATAAGGGTTTATATTAAAAGGATTAACTAGTTATCTATTTTAGCATCACCTAACTTTATTATACTAAGGATCTTCTTCATTATTATTATGATGAATAATACTCCTACTTTATTAATCACAATTAATAGCTATATAATATAAAGCATCTATTGCTATATTAAGTTGAATATAACATATCTATTAACTTCCCTATTAAGCAAGGCTAGATTAAATATAAACCTAATAAAGCTGCTAAAGATATTATATATAAAGGTATAGGTAGGTATAATAATAGGTTACTAGGGTATAATGATTAAGAAACCCTAATAATAAGTAATATTTTCTAATTCTAATTAATATTAAAGTATAAATAAGCTGATATTAAGAGTTATAAGGTATATATTACTAATAGCATCCTTAATATATATTATAACCTAGATTAATATATTATTATCTTAGTTAAATATAATGTAGTTACTTTATTATAATATTAATATCTATTTAGATATTATATTAAGGTGTAAAGTCTCTAGGATAAGGTTAATAATATTTATAATAATGATTATTAATACTTTATATAAAAAGAATAAATAGATAACTTATGATAAGTTAGGGTTATTAAGCTAATTAATATTAAACTATCTGAATTAAATGCTATTTATAATATTAATATTACTCCTATTTATATCCCTCTTACTTAATAAATTCCTCCTAGCCCTTATAAATATTAACTTATAAGAATCAATATTAATAATGTTAATAAGGCTATTAATAAAGGAGTAGAGAAGCTTATATATAATAATAGTAAATATATTATCTATATAGCTAATCTTAAATACTTATATCTTTATTATTTAAAGGTTAAGGTAATTTAAAAATATAATATCTTAGAAGTTTATAATAATCTAACCTTATATATATTAAGTAGCCTTATTTATTAATTAAGGGGTGTTGCTAAAGGTTGCTATTATATTTAAACCTATAATTATATTAATAGTAATACTATAAATAATAGGCTTTAATATACTCCTATTTACCTTAATAATTAATTAATAGTTATATATTTATTATAATAGTAATATAATAAATATCTTTTTAATATTTTATAGGCTATCTTATATTACTTATATTAATATTATTAAGAAGGCTATAATAAGTAACTAAGCTATGTTAATTAAAAAGGTATATATTAATTGGCTTAAAAGTACTTATATTAACACTCTATTATTAAGCTAGTTAATAAGTCTTTATTAACTTTATTACTTTAGCTTACTTAGCTTTACTTAATAATCATCTTAATATAATTAAGCTTTTATTATTATATATTAATAACTTTTATTCTCTATTTAAATATTAATCCTAATATTATAAGGTATGATAACCTTAATATAACTAAGGGGTATAATAAGTAGATATTAAAGTTAAATGAGATAAAAGTATTCTTATTAATATAATATTCTAATATAAATTAAAAGTATATTTAAGTCTTTAATAATATTTCTACTTTAATATAATTAAGTTTTTCATCTTAAATATATAACTTTTATTATTAATTAGCTTAGCTCTCTTTTATATATCCTTTTATATTTAAGATTATAAAAGTAATAAGTAACCTTCTTCCTTTTAATATTAATCCTTTCTTCTTAATAAATCTTATCTTATATTAGCTTATACTCTCTCTTTATTACCTTATTATTATAATTTAAACTCTGCCTTATTCATTTTATTTGAAAGTTAATTACTTAATATATTAATTAACTTTTTAGGTATCTTCTTTAAGTTTTTATAAGATCCTTACTTTTAATTAACTTTTCTCTTAACTTTTTAATTAAATATATCCCCCTTCTTTTTATTAACTTTTATTATATTTTTTAATTAAATGATTAGCTAACTGCTTATAAGAACTTTATCTTAGCCCTTTAATTAATATCTACCTTACTCCTTATCTATAATCAACCTTAAATACAACCTTTTAATTTATAACCCTTAAATTTAATATAAAACAAAATATAGAATATAGCTTATTATAAATATTATATAATACTATTATATATTAATATCTAGATAACTAGGCTCTTAGCTACTAAGAATATTAATAATAAGTATATCTTTAAGCTTATAATTAAATCAAGATATATTTATTATAAAGTTCTTTTTATAAATACCTTAATAAATACTACCTTTATTAACTAAATTATTAAATATATAAGCTATATTAAGACTCCCTTAATTAACCTTTATTATATTCTTAATAGCATTATCTAGATCTATAATACTTATTAATACCTTTATAAGCTCACCCTTAAGATATAGAATAAGGTATATACTAGGCTTATATACTTAATATTAATTTATAGTTAGATTAATTATATTTAGTTAATAATAATTACTAAGGATATTTATATTATAAATAGACTTCTTAACTTAATAATAAAAACCCCCTTCCTTAACCTCTTATTTAACCTTATTATATAAGTGGTTAAGATTAATACTATCCTTATTATATTAAATGCCTTTCTCTAGGCCATTATCTACCTTAATTAATAGGCTAAGTATCCTTAAATATAATAGTTAATTATAGCTAAGGGAACTAGAGTATATACTTATGCCTTATAGCCTCTTCCTTATAAGCAGCTGCTTTATTGCTAATAACATTATATATTAAGCTATTACTTACCTATATTACCTTTATATTTCAGGTTTAAGCATAACTCTTTAAGTGGTATCTTTTTATTTAGGTGCTAAATAGGTTTTATAATAATAGGAGCTATTAAGGAGCTAGGTATATAATCTATATAATTATTATAATTAAGAGCCTAGGATATAATAATATCCTTAATACCTAGGTATTAATAATAATAGTATACTTAGGAGCTAATTTTATTTAATTTTATCTAGTTTATAAACTATATATATAAGTTATAATTATATTATAAGTGAAATTCTAGATGATAAGTAAGCTTTTATAGGTTAATTATAACTTATAATATTATTAAGATTCTTTAATAAGGGGGAAAATAAATATATTAATAAAATTATAAGTAAGATAATATCCCTTAGGGTGGGTTTCTATCCTACCTATATTATAGTTCCTTAATATAAATAATAATAGATTTCTAATATAATCTTTATATCTATTTAAGATTTCAGATTATTCTATTTTAAATAGACTTTTCTATTATAATTATAGCCTTACTTATATATAATATACTCCTTAGATTATTATAGATTGAAGAGATTAAGTTATATTGGTATTTTCATTATAGGTATTATGGCCATTAAGTATGATCACTAAGTATATCTAAGGTTATATTAAAGAGTAATATTATGCTATAAGATTCCATTAAGGCTAGCCTCCTTAATAAATTGCTTATCATTAACCTATTAAGATATACCTAAATAAAGATAATCCTTTATAGCTTTATTTATAAATCTAATAATATAATACTAAGGATATAGATCAATATACTTATAAGATTCAACTTATTAAATAATAATCTCTTTTATATTAAAGACCTTACTATTATTATACTATGCTTAAATTTATTATATATGCTATATAGGATATATAAATGAAAGGCATTAATGAGATATATAAGGTATGAATAAGATTTAATTTAAGATAATCTTGATTAATACTTATAAATAGCTTAAGGGCTTTATTACTTTTCTAGAGAAATTTATAAAAACTAATTACTTAAGAATTAAGCTATAGGAGGTGATTATTAAGGTGATTATTATTAAGCACCATAATAATATATTCATTCCTCATAGGATATTTATAAATAGCTATATTAATTAACTCTTTAAAGCTTTAATATTAATTATAATCTATTATAATTAAGGTGATATTTTAATATTATTATATCTATTTTAAAATATAGCTAGGGAACTAGTATAGCTATCTATAATATTAAGTAGTTTATAGTTATATATAAGAGCTACTTTACCTCTTAAGGTATAATAATACTTAAATAGGCTATTAAGGTATTATTCTTAAGCTTAAATATATTATCTAAGGTTACTATCACTATATATAAGGTAATACTTAGTTACTATTAGTCCCTCCTATAGGTATTAAAGTAGGACTTATTTATAAGTTATGATTAAATTAAACTTAAAGATATAAACCTTAGGAGTATAATGAAGAATAACCTAATTCTCTAGCTAATACTAAGTAAATTAGCTTTATTAACTTGAAATATAAGATAATTAATAACATTATAAGGTAATCTAGCATAGCCTTAACCCCTTATATATTACTCTATATACTTAAGGATATAGCTATAAGGATTAATAGCTTTAATACTAGTATAATTATATTTAATATAATCCTAGCTTAGATAAATAACATTAAATATAGGTAGGCTCTTGATTACCTTTATAAGGAAGCTATAAAATTATTTAAGGTTTATGCTAAGTATAATAAGCTATTATCCTAATAAGCCCTATTCTTCCTCACCTTTATTATATTAAAATTTATAAGCTACCTTACTAAAAATGCTTATTTATTATAAATAATATAAATTATAAAATACTTTAAAGGTATAAGCCTTAATAAAAATAGCTAGCACCTTTCTTATTAAGATAACATTTAAATTATATATAATATAATGATGTCTCTACTTATTATATAATATTATTATAACTAAGGAATAAAGGTAAATAAAATATAAGATAAGGTTTATAACTTAATATATAAGGTTACCCTAGATTAAATCCTAGTTATTTAAGCTCTTTATATTATAATTAGCAATTAAAAGTGCTTAGCTAAAGGTATATCACCCTTTCCAACTTATATCATCCTATCTAAATACCTATAAATAGCATATTATTAAAGTATATAATAGTATATATCTTATAAATAAACCTTATATATTTTACTGCTTAGATATTTAAGGGTATATAATAAAGGCTAATGGTAACCTTATATATATTTTTATTAATTTAATATAGGGTAGTTAAATACCAGGGGGGGGGGGGTATATTATTCCTAAGTCTTAATTTAAGGCTAGTCTCTTTAAGGGTTTAAAAGTTAAAATACTTTTAACCTATATTTATTAAATAAATATAATTTTAATGAATTATATTAATTTATTATTATTATATTTATAACTATTAATTAACCTTTATTAATTACTTTAAAAAGAGGTTATAAGATATATTATATACTTTAATATATTTCAAATAAATCTTATTAGCTCTAAATAATATTATCTTTTATTCATAATATATTAATATTAAAAGAGCTATAATATATTTAATATAAAATCATAAGATTATTTATTAAGCCTATAATTAACTAATATTATTATATATATCTATAATTTTATAAAACCTATTTAAGTAAAATAATCTTAGCTAAAGTATAATCTAAGTTATTTACTTTATACTTATCTAAAAATTAAAGGTATATAAATCACCCCCCTCGCCTTTTAAGTCTTCCCCTTATCTATTATAAGCATGCTTCCTTTAATTTCTATCTCCTTTTATAAAAGTAAGGATACCCTATTAAAATCTTTAGCAACCCTATTCATTTAAAGCTTAGCCAAACCTTATAAACCTACTAATAAGCTATAATATTATAAGAAGTATTATCATCCTTATAGATTTCTTACTTAAATATATTACCTTCTTTTATATTATCTTCTTTTATATCCCCCTTATTTATATCCTATTATTAATTTAAATCCTCCTTATCTATATTATCTATCCCTATATTACTTATATTATTTTAATATAAAAGTAATTGCAATGGATTATCTATAATTTAGCCTTTAATATATATAATAGCTAACCTATATCCTTATAACTGAAAATACTTATAAAATATAATATTCCTTTTTATAGCCTTATAGGGTATTAACTATATTATATCTAAATAACCATCCTTTTTTTCATAAATTATAGAGTTTAAGATAATAAGCCTTAATTATTTAAAAAAGATTAAGTCTTTATTTAGCCTTAATCATTATTATTATTTCTATAAATAACTTACCTTTAAAGTTTCTTTATATTATTATAAACTTATAAATAATAATTTAAAAGTAATACTTATACCTATTTATTATTAAACTATTAATAAATATATTAATACTTACTTTATATATAGCTTATAATATTAGGTTTAAATAAATAGAAAAGATAACTTAAAGCCTTAAATACTTTAGGTTAATAATAAGGTATATTATAACTTAAAGAAATGAAAGATTTATATAAATTATAAATTATAGCAAAGTATATTCTTAAATTAGTTTTATTATAACTTAGCTAATATAACTTGGCCTTATACCTATATTAGCATCGAATAGCTAAGACTAATAAAGATAAATAAAGGCTAAATACTAATATATAAGAAGGGCTTTATAATGGAAGATATATTAGATTATCTTTAGAGTTTATAAGCTATATAGCTAGAAAGAATTTTAAATATAAATACTAAGGTATAACTACCCCTAAAAGGTTCTATACTTAATAAAATAATGTTAATAAAGTCTATATTTAATAAAATAAAACTGCCTTTAATTATATTAATATCTATACAAGATTATCTAGGGTAGCATTTTATAAAAGGAAGAAGACCCTATAAATAAAAGGCTTTAAAAAGGTTTAAGATAATAGTCTCTTTTAATAATTAAATATATTATTCATTATATAACTAGCCTTAAAGTTAATACCTATTTATATAGTAAAATACCTATTTAATTATATATTAAGTTAGTTATCTAGGCTTAATTATGATATATAATAGGTTAAGCTGCTCATAGGGTTAAGTAAATAAGTAAGAGTTCTTTATAAAATAAGGAGACTTTTATAACTTAGTTTACTTCCTATTACCTAAAAGGCGCTTTTAGCTAATATATTATATCATTATCTTTTTTCTATTAAACTTATATCTTTAATATTAATTATTATAATCAGCTATATTATAAAATCAATGCTATTTAGCCTATATAATATAATGATAAAGCTAATAATTATTAATCTTATGATAGCCCTTATCCTTAATATATTATAATCTACTTTCTAACCTTTATAACTAATTCCTTTATAACTTATTAAAGAATATCTTAAAAGGCTATCTGATAAATAATAAAGCCTAGATCTTAAAGCTTATATTTTAAGAATAGATTATGGAATAATTTATCTATCTTATATTAATCATTAGGCTAGGGGTTATAGTTATTATTATCTAGGTTATTATTACCTTTATTATAGGTATTAATAGTAGCCTATATTTATTTATATTTATATATGATATATTGCTTTATATAGTTATAAAGGAAGTTAATATAGTTATTAAACTACTATTATAGCTTATATTTATAATACTTACTGCTATAATATATCTTAGATAATGCTTTTAATACCCTATGAATGCATATTATATATAATAACTGTTTTATTTCCTTAATCTACTATTACTCTCTATAATAAAATATTATATCTATTTTAATAATAGGCTAATAGTTTTAAGAATAATAATTAAGATATAGCCTTATTAATAATAAAGCCTTATAAGATTTATTAGTTTTTAAGTTTAGAAAAGGGTAATCTGATTATTAAGTAAAGATATGAATATCTAATAGCCTATATTTATACCTAGTATTAGGGTTTAAATTAATACTTTTAATATTAAAAGAAGGATAAATAATAACTTAAATGGATTTAATAATAATATACTAATATAGTTTAATCTAGGAAAGGTTAATATGCTAGATATACTATATCTACCTATATATTAAAATCCTTGCTTATAAGCTTTTAAATATAAACTAAGGGAAGTATAAGTGTTAGAGAATAAAAGATAATTAAGTATATGATTATTATAGATATTTATAGGCTACTTATCCATCCTTATAAACTTATTATTATACTCCCCTTAATAACTTCATATAGCTTAAGCCTTAAATAGTTAGTTAATTAAGTATATTTTTATAAATTATAGAGATAAGTTATTCTATATATTTATATATCTAGTGAGGACTTTATAGGGCTATTTATAAGATATAAAGGAATATAAAGAGAAATATTAATATAAGACTATATAAGCTATTCTATTATTTTCATAATAAACCATATACCCTTACTTAAATAAAGGTCTTTATAATTCCTTTTATCATTATAATGCTAATATATAGGGTAAGAAAAGATATTATATTAATATACCCCCTTTTTATAAAGATTATATATAAGTAATTAAATGCCTTATCTAGCCTTAAATCACCTTATACTTATATTATTAATATATATAAAAGGCTAGATAAGTAGTTTATATTATCTAATAATAGATGGTATTATTTCTCTCCTTTTCTTAATCAATAATGCCCTTCTTTAAATTCTCATCTATATCATTAATATATTCAAGTCCCTAATACTCTATGTTATTATAAAGCTCTTATAATAAGATATAATCTCTCTTAAGGGCCTTATAAGTCTTAAGGCTCAGCCCTTTAAAATCTAAGTCCATCTTATAATTCTCTTTATACTATTTTATTATATTACTTAACTTAAGCTCTCCTTTATTAATATTTATATAATTAGCATTATTATTAATAAAGGCCTTTACTACCTCTTTATACTTAATTTACTATTTACTCTTTATATATAATATAAGTTCTCTTATTAAGGTCTACTTAATATATATCTTATATTAAAATAAGCCTATATCTATATAATTAATATCTTAAATTATTCCTATAATAAGATCTTTATTAAACTTCAGCTAATATATAATGATATAAGTATAGCTAAGGTTAAAGCTAGTCTCTAATATCCTAATAGGCTGTGATAGTAATAGCAGCTCTAGGTATAATATGATAGGTATTAGTATATACCTAGTTATTACATTAAAGCCCTAAGATCTAAATAAGTTAATAAATAGCCTAGTTTTATCCTTATCTTTGCTAAAAGAAAATATAAAGATATACTTACTTACATTATTAATTATGAGTTTTAAGTAATTAAGTGAGAATATATTATATAAGATCAGGGCTAATGCTTTAAAGATAACTTTGCCTTTAGCTTTATTTTTATAGATATTCTAAACCTTAACTACTTTATCTAAAGAGCCTATATAGAATTAACCTATAGATGCTACTTAAGCTATAAACATAATGCTTATATTATCCTTATTATCTTTAATAGCTATGCCCTTTATAAGAGGCCTATGAGTAAGGATATAAATAGGTCTTTATAAGAGACTCTCTAGTTATACTAAATCCTATATATAGGCTTTATTATCTATACAACTAACTATAATATAAAAGAAAGCAGGGTTATTTAATATGATTATAAGCTTATTAATATTAAGGGCTAAGTAGTTAAAGGACTTTAAGTACTTAAATCGAATATTATATATAATAATCTTTTCTTAAATAAAGATCTTTATTTATATTTAAATATTAATATCCATTTTACCTATTAAAGAAACTATTATAATAAACTTAAGCTGATATAGATGTTATTCTACTTTAAAGATATTTTAGGTATTTAGATTAGAAATTTAAACTACCTATGCTATAATGCTATCTTATAAGCAGAGCTTATTAATATATAAATACTTCTTAAGGATATTATTATTATAACTTATAAGACTATATAGGGAAAACTTAATTAATAAAAGATAATAAATACTCTCCTTAAAGCCCTATTTCATCGTTAATAAAAAGTAGGACTACTTAAGTAAGAGACTTCTAAATACCTTATTAGCTGAAAATAATATATATAGATTATTTAAAATATCCTCTAAGTTAATTATATAGATTTTAATAGCCTTAATTAATATATTAATAATAGTAGCTATAAAACCTATTAAATATATTAGCTAGGAGGCTTATATAAAGTTAATAAAGCTATTATATACTTAGGTATTAATATATTATATTAAGAGCTCTAACTTATTAACTTATTAAATCTTAATACTTAAATTAAAACTAGATATATATATTTAATTATATATTAGGTTATAATTTAAGGAGATTATAAAAGTATATAATTATAAGTCTTAAGATTAATATATCTTATCTATTAAGTTCTTACCCTTTTTAATAATTAGGTGAGGAATATAATAATTAGGATAAAACTTTAGCTTAGTAAGTAATAGAGCAATTAAGCCTAAAAGAAGGTTTCTAGGTTTATTATATTGCTAGTTATATGAGTTTATATATGCTATGGTATTAATAATGTATATAAAGTTGGATACCCAGCTGATTATATAAATATTACTAGCATAGTTAATGAACTTAAAATAGAGCTTTAGATTATCTTTAAAGCTTTTATAAAGCTTATTTATAAGGTCTCTTATTTTAATCATTATAAACTAGTTTCTAGTAACCTTATACACCATGAGAAGCAATGAAAGGTAGCTATTATATAGAATATAACTATATTTATTAGCAACGACTTTCTCTATTAAGAGTATATATAAGTTATAAGTCCTGGCTTTATTTTAAAAGTAATCATAAAGGAAGTTAATGATATTTATTAAGGTTCTAATCTTAGTTTCAAGCTTATAAGAAAGGACCATAATACTAGGGTAATCTAGCTTTCCTACTAGCTTTACTAAGCCCTTAATTGGATTTTTATATTCTTTAATAAATAATATCCTTAGTTAAGGCACAACCTATAAGGCTATAAGCTAAAGCTTATAAGCTTCCTCTATAATAAAGTCTATATGAAAAACATATAGCTTATCTAATTCATTTAATTGTATCTTAATTAGCTAGTAGCTATCCTTTAAGATCTCTTAACATGACTTTAATTAGAGATAAGGATGCTTATTAAGGGAAAAGTAGGCTAAAGTATATTGCTCTTTAATATTATAATTATTTATATTTAAGGTAGTATTATATAATATGATTTGCTTTATAACCTAGTCCTATTATACTCCTTTAATAATGACTTTATATATTTTAACTATATTTATCTTAAAAAAGTAGGCTAGTACTGATTAGAAAACTTAATATATTGTTAGAAATTAAGAAAAATATAATAATAGGAGGAGACTAGTGAAACTCATGCCTTATAAGAAACTATATAAATCTAGTTTTATCTATTAAGATTATAGAGATTAAAAGTGATATCTATTAATAAATTAAGCAATATTTATAAATGAAAGTAGCTATAAAGATAAAACTATATTAGCTAGTATGATATAATCTATATTAGTTTATCATATAATATATTAAGCTAAAAGTAATCTTAATATTAAGCTTTTAATAGAGGAGGGAAATTAATAAAGAAAACTAATAAAGCTAAGATATCAAGGATTAAATATAGTTATAAATACTTTTAAAGAGCATCTTAATATAAATAAGGAGCTTTAATAATATTTAATAATAAGTTAAAGGGGATATTTTATATAGGGCTATATTGAGTTAATTATATAATAAGTATTATAAATATAAGATATATTTAGTTAAAAGGTAAAGTAATTAATAAAGAATACTTAAGCTAGCTAATATATTATAAGATATATTAGTATGTTTTATAATAAATTAAGCTAGAATCATCTAGATAATATGCTAAAGATGGAATTTATATCTTACTAGCTATAATAAAGGTGCTAAAGATAATAGCTTACTTAATTCACCCTTTTATTAACTTCAATATAAGCACTTACCTTATTTATAATAATTTAATACTTATAAGAGCTATAATCAATTTATTATAATATAATACTAATAATAATACTATTAATAATAGCAACCTTCCTTTATTTATAATCTATATTCTTAATTCAATGCATTTAATAATAATAACTAACTAGCTTCTTATTATCATTATTATTATTACTAATATATAAATAGTTTATATTTATCCTAAGATAATATTAATTATAATACTCTAGCTATATTAACCCTGCCTATTAATATAATATATGAATCTTAATACCCTTTAATATTTATTATAAGGCTAATTAATAAAGGCAATTATTATACCTTAAGCTTATTAACCCTTATTAATTTAAATAATAGCCTAGGTAAATAATAAGGCTTATCATAATAGTTATAATACTTAAGTATTATAATAATAGTAATAGCTATTATAGCTATTTAACTAGTAGCTTAATATTATTTATGCTCCTATACCCTTTTTTATTAATCCTACTAGCCTATTCGTTATACTTATAAGAGGTAAGTTTTAGGATAATAAGATTAAGTTAAATTATTTGCTTAAGCTTTAAGCTTTAAAGGTTAGGAGCTTATAATTAATAAAAGTAATTCTAATGATAAGAAAGGCTATATATATATATATTTAAATAGGGGTATTATATTAAGTCTATAGCTTAAATAGATATTATAAGTATATTTCCATTAACTGAAGGTCTTTAAGTTCTGATTTTAATATACTTGCTCAGGAACCTTATTATTATCTCTCTTACATTGCCTTTCTATTAATAAATGCTCCTAGCCTAATTTAATAATTCCTTTATACCACCCTATCTAGGTAATCTTATTCATTTATTATAAATCTAGCATCATTTAATATAATTATTCTAAGCTTATTATAATGCCTTTTAAATTAGGTTATAAATATACCTTATCTAGATGCAGTTAATATAAGTAGTAGTGATAAAGTTATAATTCAGCACCCCTATATATTTAGTGAATAGAGAAGCTATACTTAATTTATATATTATTAAAATATATTCCTTATAGGTATTCTATCCCTTTATAATATAGTTATTATTACTTAATACCCTAGATTAAATGATGATAATAATAACTTTATTTAATTTTAAATTATAGGCATTATCTAAGTATATATCTTGCTTTGATATAGCTATATAAAGTATAATAATAGGGTTTTTAATCTAAAGATTAAGAATCTTAAGGAGGATTATATACTCCTATCTCTAAAGCAAGGTACTCATATAGGAATAAAGGATAGAGTTTTATTTAAAGCATTGGATTTTATAAAGGGCTTTATAATCATTAGGGTCTTTACTGCATTAGTATATTATAGTTAAGATACCCTTATTTAGTAAGTAAAGCTAAGATATAGTTAGAAATACTATTATATATGGAATTATATTCTTTATAATTATACCTTTATTAACTATAAGAATAGAGGTTTATCTATTTTAATCATACTAGGCTTATATATAGGGGTGTCTTTAGTTTAATCTTTATATTTAGATATAAGATAAGATGGTTTTAGGACTTTAATTTAAGATTAAATGCTTATAATTAGTTAAGTTAAAGCCTAATTAAGGTATATAAATTTAATCACTACTAGTTTTAAGGAAGGAGTAATATTCCTATATTAATAATATAATGAAATTATAATATAAGTAATAGGCTACTTATATATATTAATAGAGATTATATATTAATTATTAAGAAGTTTATAAGGCTAGTTAGATGAGAGATAATAAGATATTTATAAATAATATAACTAAAGAGGTAGAGGCTTATGAAAACTAAGTTTAAATAATTATTTCTTAAGTTAGGTTCCTATTATAACCTTTTAAGAGAAGAAGATATATATACTCTTAACTATATAGGAAGAGGGTAATAAATCTACTTATATAGGTGAATTATTAATAATATTCCTCCATAATATAAGAAAGATTTACTTATCTTTAATTATTAAAAGAGATAATTAGATGATTAAGAAATTATTTAAGAGCCTATTTTTAATTATTATAATATTTATTACCCTCTTATACTTTAATATTTCATATTAATTTATTAAAGGGGTTTTAACTAATACCTCCCTTATTTAAAAGGTATATACCTTTCTTATATTTAAAATATCTTTTACTCTATTCTTAAGTACTACTTTTATATTAACCTTATAATAAGTGATCTTAATTAAATATTAAAGCTTATTATCCTTAAGATCCTCTTCCCCTTAACTTGCTAGATTCCTTTTTTAATATATAATATTAATAGCTTAATTTTCCTATTAAGACTTTCTTAATATATATATTATTAATTTAGTTTCTTTTAACTTTTTCCATCTTATAAATATTAAGTATTTACCTACTCATTATTACTTAATAACTTTCCTTAATAACTAATACATAATATATAGCATGATTAATATATATCATATATCCTTTTCTTCTATTATTATTTATACTTTATTAATATATAATTCTCTCTATTTTATATAAGCTAAGGTTTAAACCTATTAATTATTTATTATCAACCTTTATTAATAATTATTATATTATATATATTACTCTATACCCTATTTATACACTTTAATCACTACTTTTATAACATGAATACTCCTTATATACCTATAATAATGGCTTTACATAATATTATAACTATGAATATCATAATTATAGGTGAATTTCTATATAAGTATAGGATTAGCCTTCTTCCTAAGTTTAAATATATCCCCTACCTTCCTCTTATTTACCTTGCCCTAGGTAATCTAGGTAAGCCTTATTAAGCCCCATTTATTAGCACTTTATATTAACCTTATAAGCTATTTTAATACCCTTAGTTTTATTATCTATAATATAAATTAAGATATCTTATAAATAAATCTTTAAGACCTTAAGGATTTTATTTAAGCTTATAAGAAGGATACCTTAATAATAATTAGCATAATACATAATAATAGCTGTCTTATACTTAGTTTACTAATACTTAACTTTGCTATTATCTTAATTTACCCTATTATCATATGTATCCCTAGTATAAAGATCTAGTACATTATCTTATATATAGTTAAAGTGATTGCTAATAAAGTTTATAATCTATTAAATCCTAGCTATATTAGAGGAACTATTAATGTTCCTTCTTTTAAATTCAGAATTATATAAAATAATAATAATCCTTATTAGGCTAGCCCCTTATTATTATCTAAAGTTGCTAATAATACCCTTAAATATCTTAATAATATTTTTATTAGTTATTATATTAGCCTACCTTTTAATATTAATAAGGAAATCTTATATTACTTCTTATCTTCTCTTAAAGATTAGCTAATATTATATTTAATTATAAGACTCTTTATAACTCAACCTTTATCTAATATAGTTTATCCTTAAATTATTAAAGATAATCTAAATAAAGATAACTTTTTATTTCCTAACTAACCTTACCTTAAAGCTTTTATTAAATTATTATATTAAAGAATTAAGGGCTTCACTAAAAACTAATAAAGCCTAATTAAGGAGGCTATCTAGTTAAATATTAATAGATTAAAGGATGCTATCTTATAAATAATATAAGTTTATACTAGGTATTTAAATATCTAGGTCTTTATAAAGAGGCATTTTAAGCTCCTTTTATAGAAATTTTAGAAATCCCTAATATATAATTCTTAATATAAGAAAATACTAGATAATCTTATTTATATAATAAAGATAATTAACCTATAGTTAATAGACTTTAATGATATTAATATTATAAAAGTACTTCTTTATATAATAATAGGAGAAGTTATTAATAAATAAGGATTGATTACCTTTATAAAGGCTGCTATAAATACTAGTTAAAGGTATTATATTTAGTTCTTTAATATAAGGTGGTAGGTAGAAGGGGGATTTTTAATTATACCTTTAAAGGATACTTTATAATTTAATATTAATTTAATATAAGATTACCTTAACTAAGTATAATATGCTTTATAAGTTCTAGGTTTAAGCTATTATAATAGCTTAATAAACTTATATTATATACTTCTCTATTTTATAAGCTATTATAATACATATAATATTATAATAAAGAAATATAAATAAAGATGGTTAGAATAAGATAGATTAATACTAATTAATTAAGGATAATAATAAATATAATATATTTCTTTCCTTAAGGGAAGGAAGAAAATTTATATAACTCTTAATAATATTATTACTATTAATTAAATCCTATATTATGCTATATTATAAGGTATAGGAAAAAAGGTTTAAGAAAGTTAAAATAAGGTAGGAAGAGGTTTAAGGATATATTAGTTAATACCTAAGGCCCTACCCCTATACCTAGTCTTAACTAAGCTTAAGCAAGCATATTAAACTATTAATTTATAATTCCTAACTCTAAAGCCTATTTTAACTTACTATTATAAGCTTAAATCTTAATAATTCTGCTATTACTATATTTCCTTTATTAAGAATATAGCTATTAACTTACTCATTAACTCTTTTCTAAGCTACTATATATTTAATATTTTAATACCTTTCTTATCCCTTAGCTAATATAATTCTATTAAAACCTAAAACCTTATTAATTTATTAACTATTATATAATATATTTATAAGTATTTAAATCAACTTAATTAGCCCTATAACAGATAATGCTTAAGGGCTACCTATTTAATAAAGATATAATATAATAATAATTTATATTAACTATATTAAGCATAGCCTAGGGATAGCCCTATTTATCTAAAAAAAACAAATAATAAATCTTTCCTTCCTTCCTTAAAATAGGTAAATAGGTGACTTTAAATATAATATAAATATAGTTTATAAGTAAGAGATAATAGATAAAGAAAGTAAGGAAAGACTTAAATAGAAATAGATAAGGGATATATTCCTTTTCTAAAGGTTATCTACCTACTTCTATATATATAAATACTACTAAGTATATCTTCTTATAAAAATAATTTCACTTATTATAAAGCTTATCCCTTATATAAATTATATTTTATTAAGAAAATATAAGCTCCTATTATTATTCTTAACCTCATCTAATATATAATATACCTTTTATTTTTAATATTATTAACCTCTTACTTAAACTTTACTTAAAAAGTATACTTTAATCCTTTTTTTATATAATAAACTCATTTAATATACCCTATATTTATATATAAAGCCCTTTCCTTATCATTTAAGAAATTATTTAACTATATTTATTTTTTCTTACTTATATCTTAACCCTTTATCCTAACATCTTTATTAATTAAACTTAAGAATAATTAAACTCTTTTTTCTTTATATAATTAGTTATTAAATGATAAGTATATTCTAGATAAATATTTTGCATTAAATGTATATAAATAAAACTTAATCTTAAAAAATCTACCCTATTTATCTTATAATATAAAGTATTAATATAATATAAATTAAAGATTAATACTTAAGACTTAAGAAAATATTAATTATAAAATATATATTATTATATTCCCTTTTACTTTCTATCTTTATATTATAATTTAAAGAAGTTTAAAATCTTTACTATTAATATCTATTTATTATTTTAAGACTTAATTATAACTATTAGCACCCTTACTAATAACTATAAAAAAGCTTATAAATATTTAACTTATTAGATAATGAGTCTATTTACTATATTATCTCCTTAAATAAATAATCATGATTCAAATGAAATACTACTTTTATATACTTAAATTAACTATATTATATATTATTTCTAATAATTTAATTAATAAGTTCTTCTTAGGCTCTTTTTAAAAAGTTATCTAAGATATATTTTTTTTCAATATATATAAGTAACTCTTTATATCTACTTCTCTAAGAACCTAAGATTTTTCCTATTTCTATTATTATCCTATTCTTAATCTATATTAAGAATATACTTACCTAAATTACTAGAATTAGCTTAATGATATTTACCTTACTTAGATTTATATTAAAGATATTTCCATTACTCCTTAATTTAAACCTTAATCTCTATATTAAAACCTATTTATATAAATTCTTACTTAAATAATTATACTTTATATAATATAAGCTAAATCCTATTCTTAATTTATATTAAAAAGGTCCTTTATTAGATTCTTCTAAGGTTTATTACTTATTAACCTTAATATTATCTAAGTTAATATTATTTATTAACTTCTTATTTATTATAATATTAAGCTATATTACCTTTAGCTTATTAAGAGAAGATTATATATACTTTTTAATTTTAATATATCTTATTATTATCTTATAAATATTAAGGAATTCCTCTTTATTATATAAACTTCTTATACCTTAAAGCTTATAGCTAAGCTTATAATAATTATTAAATATAATAACTTTAATAAGGATAGCTTACTTAAGTTATATATTAATTATAGCTTCCTAATATAAGATTTATATTAATTCCTAAGATAAGATATAATATAAAATAATAATAAAGAAGTTTTTAAACTCTCCTATAAGAGTAGTTTTAATAAGGGTATAAAGGTTAATCTTAAGCTTATAGGCTAAGGTATTAAGTTTATCTACTTAAAACCCTAAATAAGGTTTATTACTCTCCTTATATTAATCTTAATTATACTTAATATAAAGGTAAGCAATTATTATCTTTATAATAAGTTTTATATCCTCTTAAAAGATAAGTTAAAGGTAAATATTTATATAATTACCTTTACTATTAACCTTTATAATAACCTTAACTAAGGCATTAATCTTAATAAAAACTCCCTTATTAACTCTCTAAAACTATATATTAATATAATCCTTATCCTTTATATTTAAGCTAGAGTTATTTATTATATTTATTAAATAAAAAACCTTATTAATATATTTAATATAAATATCTTAAAGGGATAAATTATTATATTTAATAATCTTAATTATTCTAAGTATTATATATAATACTTTTAATTTTATATTATATTAAGAAGTTTTAACTTTAAAGATTAGGTTTTATAATAAAAGTATATAGAAATATATAACTATTACTATTAAGCTATATTTATAAATAATAGCATTAATAGATATAATAAAAGTATATAAATTAAGTCTTACTTATCTAATAGATTAATTATAATACTAAAGCTAGAAAATATCCTTCTTCTTATTATAAGCTAGCTAAATCTTTATAAATATATCTTAATACCTAGGATTATAAAATAAGTTGAAAATCTAAGTAATAAGTTAATAATATACTTTAATATTTAATATATTAAAGGAAGTTATGATTATCTTAAGAGAAATTATAATTAGAGAATAGAGAGGTTTTAAGATTTTAAAATAGCTTATAAGGCTAATAAATATAACCTTATTATTTTTATAACTCTACCTTATATCTAATATCCTTATAATAAGAGATCTATAAGTAATAATTAACTAAATCTAAAAAGGTTTATTATAAAGTTAATACTTTATTCCCTTTCTCAAAAATATATAAAGCTTATTTTAACCTCTTTATAATTAATAAGTAGGTCTAACTATATTATATTAATATAAACTATAACCTTTAATAATTAATAATAAATAATAAATATATTCTTATTATTATTAACCTATATAAAGTAGGTGAGTAATAGGGAGTTAAATAAGGTATATATAAAATAAAAGGGGGTTATAGAGATGATATATATTATAATATTTAGGAATATAAACTTATAAAGATATATCACTTATAATTATCTACTTAGGTAAGATAATAAAATTAATAAAGGCTATATATAAAGCTAGCCTTATATAGGTGTATTTTATTATAAGGTTTAGCTATAGGTATTTCTAAGGCTATAATTAAGGCTTAGAAGATAATAAAGGGTATTTAATATAATTATATTATCTAGTATCTAATAAAACCCTAATCATAATCATCATAGCTTTATAAAATTACTCCTTTAATTAAGGTAGGTTAATAAATATTAATTAATAGGTGATAATAATCTTTTACTATCTAGGTACCTAAGTAGTAATTTAAACTCTTTACTTAACTTAATAATAACTATCCTTATTTCTAAATAAATACTCTCTATAAATAATTATACTAACACTATTACATTATAAATTACCTTTATCTTTAACCTTTTAGATTATATAATTTAATATTAATAATACTTATTTAAGCATAGAAATATAACTTATAAATAGAATTAACTTACTAATCTATATTAATAGCATCTTAACTTCAAAGATTATAACCTCTCTATTCTCAATCTAATACTCTTATACTCTAATTATTTTATAAATAAAGTTATATTTATTATATTTAAAAGCTAAAACTATTAAGGGTTATATATATCTTAGCTAGATAGATTTAATAATTAAGATAATTAAAGATTAAACTTAAGTAGTTATCAAGGTTCTAACTCTCTATTAACTTATTATACCTTTATTACTAGCTAATAACTTCCTAACTAATATAAGTATAGCTATATTTCTCTTCATTAAATATATATATGCAAAACCTAATATTAATTCCTATATATTTATTACTAATTAATTAATAAGTTATAAATCTCTTTAATTCTACTAGCTATTCTACCTTATTAAATCTAAATATTATAGCTCTATTATTATTACCTTCTTAATAGCCTAGTAGCTAGGGTAGCTGGGTGCTAGCTAATAATAATAATAGCTTTCTTATATCTCTTCTTAACTCTGGATAAGGTTAGCTTCCTAACCTACTTTTAGGTTATAATTAATAACTTAAGGCTTAAATAAGATATAATGCTCCTAAGCCTATATAATAATCCTATTAATAAATATCTTTCTATAAATCATTAAGGCTAGGGAAAATAATAATTAAGATAAAAGACTTAAATAATGATGATAATAATGAGCCTAATAAGCTATATTATATATCTACTTAGGTTTATATAGATTATTAACTATTATAGAAATCATTTCTAAGAACATAATTAATTCTCAGGCTTTTAACTAAGGCTAAATACCTAATAATTATTCCTCTAATATAGGTAATAAGCATCATCTCTCTTAATACTAAATAACTAAATAAGCTATAAGAAAAGAAATCCTTAAGCTTAGCATTCACTATATAATAAAGTATATAATCTAAACTATAGGCCTAGTATTCTTTCCCTTTATTAATAAAGAAAAACTCTTAAGCATATTCTTTAATAATATTAAGAATTAAATTAAAAGAAGTATTAAGAATTAATAAATTAATCTTAAGTAGATTAATTAATTTAATCATTAAAATTATAATAATAAAGATGGACCTAATAATAATCCTAGATTTAATAAGCATAATAATAAACATAATGCCTAAGGTAATATAAGGGGTAATAATATAATTATAATATAAATTTAAGATTTTAACTTAGCTTCCTTAAGTAATCCTTATGATAAGGAATAATAGGTTAATTGAAATAAAAGTAAAAAGTAGATAATAAATAAGGCCTTATCTTAAATTCATCTTTTATATATTCTAAGGTTATAATAAATTAAGATAGGCTAAGGGGTATTTTAATGAAACTCTTATTTAAATAATAAATATATATAAAAGGAGCTTAATTTTAACTAATATAAAGATATAAATATTAAATTTCAAATTAATTATATTTCTTAACTCTTTATATTTCAGCTAAGATGTCTAAATTAATTATACTTTCTATTATTTATTATAAACTCATAGCTACTTATATTTACTTAAATAAAAAGTTAAGGTTATAAGCTTAAAAAGGTTAATATATATATTAATAGTAAAACTAAACCACTTATAAATATTAAGGATTAAAGCTAATAAATAAATAGTAAATATAATATAAATAAAATGCTCTTTAATACCTTTAGGTAATAGATAAACTAAGGCCTTAATTATAGGCTTAATATAAGAGTAAGATAATATAAATAGAAGTATAAGATAATTATAAGCTTAAAGATAAAAGTAATCTTTTATTTTTAAAGGTAAGGTTAGCTTAATATTATAAGTTTTAAGCTAGGTAATTTAATATCTAAGCTTTATAAAGGGATAAATGCTTTATAGAAACCTTTTTATTAAATTTAATAAAAAAATATAGTAGAAGAAGGTAATATTTATTTATATAAATAAGAAAGAACTTAAAGATGATATTATTATTTATTTAACCCTTTCCTAGATTAATAATTAAATTATATGAAAAATAAATAAAATAAGTTATTAATAATTCTAAATAGATATATAAATATATCCTTATTAAGCTAAGAGCTTTAGAAACCTGCCCTTACTTCTTATTATTATAAAAGATTAATTAGTTTACTAATTACTTTAACTCCTTTCTTATCTTCCTTTAACTAATCATCATCTACCTTAATAAATAACTATTTACTCTCTTATTAATTTTCCTTATATATTATTTCTATATAGCTATAAGGTTTAATTATTAACCTTAAGTTAATTAGCCTACCCTAGGTACTCCCTTACTTAATATACTACCTATATAATATCTTTATAGGTTTTTAATCTACTTCTTAATATTTAATATTATATTTTCCCTATAAGCCTTTCCCTATCCTCTTAGAGAACCTAGGAAAACCTTATATTACCTAATATAGCTTACTTTAAAAGCCTCCTTATTAAAGTTATAAGAGACTTCCTTAAAGTCCTTTAATCCCTAATAAATCTAGCCTTAATAATATATACCTTACTACTCATGCTTTTAATCTTATAAAGCTAAAGATATTGAATAATATTATTGATTATTATATAATATTAATAATATAATCTATTAGAATCACCTTAGATGATTATATAGGTTTCTTATTTCTTTACTATAAACTTAGAGTCTTTACCTAAATAAAGCATAATCAACTATATTATACTCCTTAGTATTAATAATATTAGTAAAAATACTATACTATAAGAGATACTAGATATTAATTAAGCCTAGATATCTAAAGATATTATAATTAGCTATAATATACCCCTTAGTATTAATGATATTAATAAAGAAGCTATATTAAAAGATATAATAAATATTAAAGAAAATAAAGAAGCCCTAAATATTCCTTATATTATTAAATATATCTATAAGGTTATCTTAAGTATACTTATAAAAGAGTTATTTTAAAACTACTATTATCTAAATACTATAATTCATTAATAATATAAAGTTAAGCTAATTATTATAATAGCTATAATACCTAAGGGCTTAGGAAAGATACTAAATATAGAATTCATCTATAATAAAGGTAGTAAAAAGTACTTAATATAATAGATTAAATATTTTATTAAGGATCTTTAAGAGTTATTTCCTAATACCTTTATTAAGCCTAGTTTCTATATAGATAATATAAAACTATTAAAGTTTATAACTATTAACTATTTAACTTAACTCCTTAACCTAAAGGGATTAATAATTAAAATAACTAGATCCCTAGAAGTATATTATAAAGGCATTCTTATAATATACTAATAGGAGCAATATAAAACCTAAGGTAAATTACCCCTTATCAATATCTTTAAATTTATATATAAGACTTATATATTTTTTGTTATAATAATATTAAAGTTAGTTTATAACCCTAACTACCTAGAAATCAGAGAATTTATACCTAAAACTAAAGATAAAGCATTTTAGCCTTATATATTACCTAGTAATTATAATATTACTATCATAAAAGATATAATAAGAACCCTTAAGTAAAAACTTCTATTTATCTTATTAAATACTAATATTAATTCTAAGTTAAAGGTTAAACTTAAAAATATATAAATAAAGTAATATTTTATATATTATTAATAAGATATATTACCTAGTAATAATAGGAATATATATTTAATATTAGAATTATATAAAATATCTAACTAATAATAAATCTAGCATTAAGGCTTTATTAAGAGTTAAAATAAATAGCTTTAACTTTACTACTAAATTAATTATTCTTAGAGTTAAGGATAAAGCTACCTAGGTAAAGCATAAGGTTTCTAGGGATATCTAGGGCTTTATTATAGTTAATTACTTAAAACATACTCTTATACTTAATACTTAATTCTAAACTTCTAAGCCCTTAAATTAATTATCTTATATATAATTTTATTATTAATTAGTAAACTATTATAAACTTATTATAATTAAGCCTTATAATAAGTAATAATAATCTCTAGTTTTATATAATTTAAAAGAGAATATTTACTTATTATTAAAGAAAAAGATTCCTTAATAGGAATAATTTAGTTTATTTATATAAATAAAGAACTAGATAATTATATTTTATATACTTTTAGAAAAGTACCTACTTTGCTAAAATGTTCTTTACTTAATATATATATACCTACTTAATTCTTAATTTATTCCCATATAGCTACCCTTTTAAATTCAATTTAATTATTTCCCTCCCTTATAATTATAACTTCCTTTCCCTAAAGTTAATATCCTAAATTATTATAACCTTTTCTAAAAGGCTTGTTTATATCATCTATTTCCTTATAACTAAACTATGTTTAATCATAGATAATATTTTATAAATATTACTATATATTAAGGTTGCTTCTATAATAATAAAAACAAATACTATTAATAATAAACTTTATATTATTAAAGTAAAGGATTATAATAGCATCATCTATACCATATATATAATTTACCCCACTACTACTATTAATATAATCATTAATAATACTACTTAATATATATAATCTACTAAGACACTACTAGCTAACCTTTAAGCAATAACTGCTAAACTTAATAAAATAATAGCTTTATATAAACAACTCTCTAGGTTACTAAATATCATCATAACAATGGTAAATATATATAATATATAATATATGCAACTTATAAGCTTAGCCATTATAGATTCTAAAGCTTAAATCCTTCCTTACCTAAGTATATAATCATGAATAATATATTATAGCTATCTTAATAGCTAACCTAACTAGAAACTAATCTAAGTAAAATAAAAAGTAGTAATAAATAGAGCATCTCATCTCTTCCTTATTTAAGATTATAAAGGGCCTTAGCATCTTAATTAATATACTTATAACTAATATTCCTAGCATTATTTATATAATAGTTAATAAGGTATATTTTATAACTATATTTTAAATATTATATAGCTTAATTATTAATTATAATAAATAAATACTATTAAGTCTATCATAGTTACTTTTAACTTATAAGGTATAATATTTAAGTTTAGAATTTTTATATGAAAGCTATGCTTTAATTATAATAAGAGATGATAAAATTCTTAGGGTAGGATTTAAATATAATAATAAAAGGTAATAATACTTATATATTATATTAAGTAAGCACCCTAACCTTAATATACTAGCTAAGCTAGCAGCTTAACTATACCCTTTAATTATATATAATGAAAATTTAATATTAATTAATTCATTATTTACTAATTCTATTATATTAAGTTAAGGTCTACTTAATACCTTATTTTAAAATATTAAAATCAAACCATATTAATATTACCTTATTTCTTTAATCTATTATAAACTAACCTTTCTACTTCATTATTTACATTATATACCCTAGATAATAATATTAACCAACACTAATATTAAGGTGTTATAGATTAATACTTTACTCTCTTTTATAAAAGCTAATATATATATAATATCTATTTAAGTAAATATGAGATGGAGAGCTCCTTAGTCAGCATTAATTGCAAACTCCCAATCTTTATATTAATCATTAAAAATCCCAACATTTTAAGGTTATAATAATTAATAATAATTAATTGCTATATTAGCTATAAGATAAATAATAATGAAAGAAAACCAATAGAGTACTAGTTTTAATCAGAAGTCATAGAGTTAAATATATATATATTACTATAAAGGCTCTTTTAAAAAGTTTCCATTACATCTTAATACCCCCCCCCCCTTAAAAAAAAAGATATAACTAGATTAATGGCTTATAACTAATAAATCTATAAATATAAGTCCCTATATTATGATCCTATAAGAAGGTAGAGAAATTCATATAATCTATTATAATCTATAATTATTAAAAACTAAAATGGGAAAGATATAATGTAATAGGCTATAATAAACTATAATAAACCACTAATCTAAGGGTTATTTCCCTTATTATACATTTATTCTTTAGCTATATATAAGATACTCCCTAAAAGTATATATTTAAAACGCCTTATTATATACTTAAATTAAATATAAAATAAGATAGAAATTAACTTAAAACCTATTCTTAAGTTTAATTATTATTATTTATATATTCTATTTTATTATTAAGATATATCTAAAATCATCCTCTTAAATTATATTATATTCATAATCTTTCTTAGTTATAATCTTCTAACTTTATTAATATTAATAGATTATAAATATAAGATTTAATATTATAATCATAAGCTTACCTAGAATTAAAATAAGCTGCTTAAGTAATATTAATATAATCTCTATTATAATATTTAATATCTAAAATCCTTTAACTAAATAAGCATATTTAATGCTTATCTTGGAAACCCTTAAAGGTATAACCCTTTATAGGAAGCTACTAAATTAGCTAAAGGTATTGATTATGTTAATAATACCTTTATTAACTTTATCTTAAAAGTAAATCATAAAACTAACTCTCACTATAATAAAGAATAGCTATTCTATTAATATAAGTTGCTAACCTTTAAATAATAATCTTAACTTTCTTATAGCAACTTTAATTCTTAAAATAATAGCTCTACTAAATAAAAGATCTAATTCTATACTACCTAAAATATTAATACTTCATAAGTATATAATATATAGTAACCTATATATATCCTAACTAAAATATAAAGTACTTATATAATCTATTAAATTAAAAGCTAAAATATTAAAATATAAAGTAAGCTTATATGATAATGATTTCAATAGGTATAATAGCTTAATCTTAACTTATAGAATATATTAAATTATATAATTATTAATTAATATAATGAATTAAATTAACTAATAATATAATATACCTTAACTAAATAATACTCTATCCTCTTCACTATACTTTACTATTTAAGTTGCAACTAATATAAAATATAAATATACTCTAAAAGTTATTAATAATAAGAATAATATAACATTATAAAGGTATATAATAGATTAGGGACTTAACTCATAACTTTCAAAGATAAAAGTTATATGATTTACTTAAAGAAATAATAAATATATATTACTTCCCTTTTAAACCTCTTCTCATTCACTATAATAATATAAAGCTAAGCCTTATTATATATAAATAAAGAAAGATATATAGTGATGAAAGATACTTATTAAGCTAAGTATTAATTGATATATATAGATAAGGGTAGATATATTAAGTAGTTAATTTAAGGTTTAGTTCTAATACTAATAGGGGTTAATAAGCTAAGAATACTAATTTATATAAAATTCATATAATATTTATTAAACTCATACTATACTCTTATTATATTATTCTTACTCTTATTCTTTCCTTAAAATAATACTTATTAATATCTATAACTATTAAATAATAGCTTTTAAACCTTACCTTAGCCTACCTACTTATATTAAATATAAAAGCTTCTTATTAGCTGCTCTTTAATATTATACTAAGGAGTATTTAATAAATAATAGCTGCTAAGGATAACTTCCCTATAATTTATTAAGGCTATTAACTATATAGGAGAGCCTACCTAAATAGCTTATAATATACCTAAGTACAACCCTTGCTATATCTTCCTCTTATCTAAGTACTTACTACTAAGACTTCTTAAGCTTAACTAGCTATATTTAAAGGAATTATTCTAAATCTCTTATATTAGGCTTAAAATAAAGGTTTCTTTTATATAATATATTATATTAGCTATTATTAAGATTCACCTTATATTTAAGCTAATCTATATTAATATAAATTATATTCTACTTCCTAGCTCCTATTATAGCCTTAATAAAGCCTTAAATTAATTCTATATTATTTCATTAAGGTAATAAGAAATCCTATAATCCTATACCCTCTCTTATTATTAAAATACTATTCCTTCTATTAAATCTACTTATATAAGATATATATAGGATATAAAATTTCAAATCCCTATATACTATAAGTTTAAATTTATCTATAGCTCTTAATATTATATAATTAACTAAGCTACTGCCCTTATTATTCCCTCCTTACCTAATACCATCATATAAGCATTAACTCCTTTACTAATTAAAAATTAAAAATAAAACCTTCTTATTACCTATCTAGAATTTAGATTATAATAGGCCTTAGATTAATAAAGAGCTATAAAATGAAATGATTAATTAATCCTTAGCTATTAAACTAATTCTAATATATCTAACTTAACTATAATATTCTCTAAATGAAGAAGTATTAATATTATCATTATATAAGCTGTAATATAACTAGGTAGTTATTATATATTCTCTAAGCCCTTTTATTTATAGCATATTCTCCTTTTAAGCTAGCCTTTTACTATTAATCTTATAGCTAAAGACTTATATTATAAGGAAATCCTATCTAAAAGTAATTAATATAAGTGATAATGATCTAATTATATATCATTATATATATATACTTAATAAATAATTTAATCTCACTTAACTCTAATTTAATCAAGTTATATTATATATAGGAAGTACCTATAATCTCTATCTTACTATAGATTATAACTCTAGATTAAATAATAATTACCTTAACCTTATCCTTTATTAAGTTATAACTACTATTATAATACTTATATTACTTAATTATAACCTTATAATAAATAATCATTAAGTTATTAAGCTTTAACTTAAGGATATTAATAAGGATCTTATACTCTAGATTATTATATATAACTTTAATAAAATCCTATAAGATAAACATTTATCTAATACACTTAATCTAATAAATAATATCCTTATATTCATCCTCTTAATTAAGGATAAATAGTTAAATAAGCTTTATAATTAAAACCCCTTTAATAAATAAGTGGAATTATTTTCTTAATTAAATATACCCTAAACCTAAACTAAGGTTACCCATATAAACATATTATTAGCTTTTATGATAACTTAAGTATAGATATAGCATTAATGAGTTGCTTATAAGCATAAGGCTACCTCCCTAGGCAATAATATTGCTTATATATATCTTATAAAATAAAGGCTTTAAGTCTTCTATCTCGTTTTAGTAGTATATTATCAATATGAGGCCCTTAATGAAGTGAGAGGGGCATTAATAATAGGTTAGATATGTTGGATAAAGGTGGCAGCTATATAATATATAAAAGGTTAGTTCTTTTAAGGATAAGTAAACCTTTTATATAGCTTATTCTATATAATAAGTTGAGAAGAGGGTAAAGTAAAGGGGGTAAAGTAAGGTAAGTAAAGGATTAATAGTTAGATATATTATATATAATTATCTTATTTAACCCTAGGTATTATTTAAAGGGTTGGCTTAACTAGCCCTAAGTAGTATCTCCTTATAATAATAAGCTTAATAGCTTCCTAATACTTAAAAGATTCTAATAATCTGCTTATTTTTAATTAAGAATGTTATTAATCTTATATTAAGGTCTTATCTCTTAATATAAAATAGCTAAGAAGTTATTTAAAAACTCTTTTCCCCTCTTAATATAGATAATATACATTAATCTTTCACCTTTATAACCTAGATGGTATATTATTATTATATAAAGGAGTTATTATATATCTTACTACCCTATAATAACTTTCTTATATTTTTTAATCTTTAGCTTAGATGGCTTATTATAAAGCTACCTTATAGCCTTTAAGTGATAAGTATATATTAAAGATAAAGGGGTAAAATAAGGATATTAATAAATAATAATATAACCTTATATTATAATAAAATAAATTATTTTTTAAGTGATATTTTATATTAAAAATAATTAAGAGTATTATTTATAGTTATATTATAAATAGCTTATAATTTATAATTTAATTAAAAAAAGGAAAAAGAATGAAAATAATAATATCTTATACTAGCCTTTAGGAAAGCCTTTTTATCTTATAGCTTAAGGCTATCTAAATAAGTTTTTCTATTCTTCTTTCCCCTAGCCTTTTCTTTAAGCTTTATATAAGTTTTAATATAATCTTTCTTCTCTTAAATCTTCTAAAACCTTATTATACTATACACTTAAAATACTTCCTTCTTTTATATTTACCTTTTCTTATATCTAACTTAACTTTCTTATTAAGTATTATTAGCCTATTATTTATCTTTAATTATATAACTAATTACCTTACCTTAATAAATAAAAGCCTAGATTATAAGTTTAAAATAATAAGAATAGTTATATAACCTATTTTCAATCCCTAATAAGGCTATTATACTATAATATACCTTTTATATCTACCTAAGACTATTAATATTAAGGTTAAGCTAAAAATAAAAGCTATATCTTATTATTATAAAAGGAATATCCTTTAGCTTATAATTTATATTATTCTTAACTTTACTAAGAATTCTATTAAGCTATTTATCTAAGACTTTAAAGATATTATAATACTTAATTACTTATAACTTTAAAATATAAAGATAGATATTCTATAGCTAGGTTGCATTAATAAAGCACTTATAATCTCTACCTATAAAATCCTATAAAACTTTATATTAAGTGCTATTAATATCATTATTATCAACTCCTCTTAAGATATAATTGCTAAAATAGGGTATAGATTAGCTGCTAAAGTAGGAATCTATAGTGTTAATATTATTAAATTAGTTAAGTTCCTTATTATAGGTGTAGCTAAGCTTAATAATAATGGTAATATTAAGAAGATTTAAAATACTTTTCTATAAGGTATATCTATAATTATAGTAATAATTATTATTAATAAGATTAACCCTAGTAATTAGCTGTTAGCTATATATATATAGCTATTATTACTAATACTATAGGGTTATATAATATTTAATAATTATAGAGAACTAAATGCTTAAGCAGGAATATACCTTATATATATCATAAATTATAATTATATTGCCTCTATTAACCTCATATTATAAATCTTTAAAACTTATATAAAATAATATGCTACTAATATATATAGATAACTAATAGCTAATAGCAATATACTTAATATCAATCTATTAATTTATACCTAGATATATATAATCCTTTATAGCTTTACTAAGATATCTACTAGCTATATGCTGCTAAGGGTTTTAATTAACAGTTATATTATACTTAAATAAAGGTAGAATAAGCTTTATTATATTAATAACTCTATTATCATTATTATTAAATCTTTAATTAAATTCATTAAAGGTGCTATATAAGATATACTAGATGCAACTTATCTAGGATATATAAACTTATAATTATATACTAACCTCATAGCATGCCCTCTATAATAGGCTTAAGGCTATAATAATATACTAAATAACCTTATAAATACTCTTAGCTTGAAATTATAATCATAATAAATGATCATTAATATAGTTTATAAATATTATAATTACATTATCCCTTATATAATATCCCTAAATAAGTATATTTATTAAATATTTAAAGCCTTTATCTTAATTATAATCTACTATAATTAAGTTATTATTAAGATTTAACTAAATTTACTTTAAGATATATATTATACTTAATAAAATAAAGTATCCCCTTTCTATCTATCATCATTATATTATATATAAATTATATATAATATTATTACTTAATAAGTCTTAATATCTAATATGCTATTATAACTATAAATTATAAATAATATAAGTTTAAAGTAAATATTAAAAGTTTTAAATATATATATTAATAAGGCAAAATCATATTTATAATTAAATATAAGATATATGATAAGTAAGCTAGCTAAGAGCAATATAATATATAATAAGTATATTATTAAGTAATATAAATACTAAGTATGAACTTCTAATCTAAAATAAGAATTTAAAACTTTCTCTTAATTATCTTTTCTTATAAGATAGGATCTTAACTAAGAGAACTATTTTCAACCTAATAGCTAGAATTTAAGGTATATCCTATTTTCTAAACTATTACTATCTATTAAGTTATCTCTTAAAGTCCCCTTTACCTTTAGCTATTTATTTTACTTATACTTAAATCTACTCCTATTTTAAAGCTTATTCTTATAATTATTCCCTTTCTTAATCTTTAATATAACTTCCTTTTTAATATTATAATTATTATTACCTTATTTATATTAATTATAAAGACCCTTATAATTAATATAGCTATAAATAATATTATAATAAAGCTATCCTTAATTAAAGAAGGTAATATTTCTTATATAAAGATTAGCTAAAAACTACTCATTTAATAACACCTGCATTATATATATAAAAGGAAGTTCAATATTAAGTATATTTATATTAGGGTTAGGGAATATCTAAAGGGCCTAGAAATAATTAAACTATTATACTTAAGCCTAAATTATAAGCTAATACTATTATTACTACTCAAGTATTATCTAATAAGGGGGTAGTTAAGGGTAATAAGGCATTATCAATATTATTAGCTATTATAAGTTTAATAATAAGATGAAAATGAAAGGGTTATTACTACTAATTAAGAAAGGACCTATATTATCTAATAAAGGGCTTTATTAATTCCTAAAAGCTATATAATAAGTAATATTAAGGATGAAACCCTAGGGTATTTAACTATAAATAAACTCATAAGGGCTTATACCTTTAATATTATTAATTCCATCTATTATAATATTATGCTTAATATCTTTATTAAATTTATCCTTAAAATTAATATTTATATTAATCTTAATTTATGATTTAAGCTTTATATCAAGCCCTACCTTAGGTATAATAATAAGAGTAATATTTATATTATTAATAGCTGCTTATTTACTGCCTTATTTATCTTTAAATATAATATCTACTCTTTGCCTCTTATTATAACTATAACTATAATGAATAGATTACTTATATATATTTGTCTTAAGTATCTTATAATTATACTTAGGATTATAAGATAAATTAATAGCCTTATCATTTAATTTAAATATAGTCTTTTATTTTTAAGATATAATTAAAATTAAAAAGGTATTAAATATATAAGAGATTAAAGAATCTATTAATTAAATTTACTTATAATTAATTTAGCTTAGAAAGTTTTGGAAATGAATTAGCTAAAATAGTTAGGCTAATAATAATTTTAAGACTAGATAAAAGGTTTAAGGCTAGAAAGCTATATAGATTTAGTTAGAGTTATATAAGCTTTAATATATTATAGATATAAGATAAAGGAAGATATAATAAAGTATATTAAATATATAATAAAGATAATATTAAGGTAGAAAGGCTAAGGGTAGGATGAGAGCTAATAATAGATTACTATTACTTCTCTTCTACCTTATTAAGATAACTTTACTTAGATATATTATAAGTAGGTAGATAATATTAAAAAGAAAAAAGTATTAATATATTATTAATAATATATAAATAAGAAGAGGAATATTCTAGATAATAGCTATTATTTTTCCTAGAATAATTATAAATTTAATAATATGAAAATTAAAGTAAAGGCTAAATTAAGTAAATTAAAATTCTAAAGTTAATAAAGCTAAGTTAAAAAGAAAGTAAGGGAGATATCTCTAAAGTCTTATATTATTATAGAAGAAAGATATAATTATATAATATTATGCCCTTTAGTTTTTAAATATATTTATATATAATTTTATATTATAATAAACCTATTCTAAGGGTATCTTAATCTTATACTTTTTATAAAGCTATAATCTTTAGCCTTAGCCTACTTATAATTAAGCTTATATTTATCTTCTTACTTATACTCTTCCTTAGCTTTTATATTAATATTCTTAAGATTTCACTTATCCTAGTTATTAAGGTGATTATTAAATTATACTTAATTAAAGAAAAGGTAACCTTTATTATAAATAATAGCTGGATATTATTTATTAAATTATATCTTATATATATAATTAAGGGAAGGATTACTATTAAGTATATTTATATTAATAAGCTTATATGATTTTAAATGTTAGTTAAATGTAAGAAGATTATTATTATTAGAGGAGCTTAGGAATATATTAATATAAGGGAGCTAGAGCTTTATTATTTAAGCCTTACTTATATTATTATTAATTAATAGGGTAGCTTAATAATAACTAAGTATTATAAAATGAGTAAAATGAATATTAAAGACTTAAAGTGCTTAATTATAAAAATACTCCTAAATACTTATACTTTTAAGGCCCTTAAAACTACCTATTATATTATTATTATTAAGTAGTAATATAGTATTAATATTATACTTAAACTTTATCTTTAACTCCTTAATCTTAACCTCAAGGTTAGTCTTAGATGCTAAGGTAAGAGGGGTGATGACCCTATTAATAATTACCTCCTTATAATCCTATTCATCCTTAGGGTTGATGTATAGCTTCTACCCCTTAATATAGCTACTATTAATATAATAAGATCACTTATTTATACTAGCCTGAATTTTAATAGTATTAGGATAAGAGGAGGATTTAATATTTTTATTATTATTTAAACTTTTAAACTTTAATATAGCCTTTTACTTTTAAGCTTAGGATTAAGGGGTATTAGGAGCCTTATCTAATAGGTTATATTTTTTAAGTATTTAATAAAAGCAAACCTATTTATAAATGAGATAAATAAGTAATAAATTAAATATAAATAAAAGGGGAGAGTATTCTTCTTTTTCTTACCTTAGCTAAAGCTGTATTTTTCAAGTTAAAATGAGAAGCTACTAAATTCTAATTAATCTTGTTATAGTTATTACTAAAGTATCTATAATATATAAATGATATATAATAAGTTATAAATAGATATAAGATATAAAAGATAAAGAATTAATAAAGGGGAAAAATAATGCTTATATTATATTAAAGAAGAATAAGGATTCAATTAAGGTTAGATTAATCTAAGTTATCTCTCTTCTACCCTTTTTAATATTAATAGAGGTCTTAAAGCTATTATCTTTAATAATATTATCCTTAATACTACCTTTCTTAGGTTTATTATTAATAAGTAATTTATAGGGAGTTTTATTATCTTTATTATTAAGTATAATAATAATTAAATAAGGAATGGTTAGATATATAAGAGAATTAAATAATCTATTAATAAGACTTACTTATAAATTAATTTAATAAGAGCCTTTTTAAATAGGTTTAGCTAAAGTAATTTAACTAAAAAAAACTAAGATTAGATAACTTTAAATATAAAGTATTATATAAATCTAGCTAAAGTATTAATTATAGGGAAAATAAAGTATAAAAAGGAAGGAGCATAAATATTATTAGTTATTACTTTAAATAATAGGGATAAGATAAAGATAAAGGTTACTATATACTTTATAAAAGCATCCTAATATATATATATAGAGTTTACCTTTTAATGGGCTAGGATTACTTATAAGATTAATTTATATAACTTAAGATAAACTTATACTTAAGTAAGCTGGAATGATATATTAAGAATTAGGTTTAAGATTATACTTAGTTATAAAAGGAGTAAATAAGGAAAAGAGGGAGTATAAAGGAAGGCATAAAATATATAGTATTAATGGCTCTATATAATAAAAGGGGAATAATAAGGAGTGAAATAATATAATACTACTTATTTCTTAATTAATGATTTATCTTACTTAAAGAGGTAATAAATAGTTAATTAAGATAATAATTTATTATTAAGAAAGTATAAAGTAGAAGCTAATCATCTAGATTAATTAAGGTCTAGGTGAAATCTTATATATTATTATACTTAAAATAGCTATAGATTTATCTTAAAGGAAGTTAAATATTTATTTAAGGATTAAGGGAAGCTTATAATTATAATTAAGTATTTAAAGTTTAAGGGAGAGTGATAGATAAAGGGAGGAAGAGCTCTTAAGCATTTATACCTATATAAGTTTTAAGATTAATACAGCTATATAATCTTATATACTATAATATTTAGGCATGGTTGTTATAATAATAATACTTCTAAATATAGATGATTATATTATTGCTTAGGGGATACTTATTACTTAAGTATTATATTCTACCCTTTTAACTCTTTCTATTATTAATTCTCTCTACTTATATTACTTATAGTTTCTTTAATATTATTATTATAAATAGTAATAAGAAGTATATAAAACCTCTTATCTTAATATATATATTTATAGTTTTTATTTTTTAATGCCTTATATATTCACATTAATTAAGTATTTTATACCTTACCCCTATATATTATTACTTAAGGTAATCTAATATTATAGCCTAATACTTATATAGGATTTATTTAAATAATATTATTATATAGTATCTTATAGCCTTAAGCCTTAGAATTAATATTATTATATATAGCTTAATATTATGCTAAGATTATCTTATAATCCTTTAAGGAGCATTATATAGATAATGCTAAGGATAGAGATATTATTAACTCACCTACCCCTTTAAAGGCTAGTATAGGCCCTTATGCTCCCAAGACCTTAATATTTATAAAGGGTAATAAGTTATTATGTTTCCTCCCTTTTATATTAAATTTATAGCTTATTCCTCTCATCTAATTCCTTTAAGCCTATTAATCCTAGTCTTAGAAGTAAAAGGCTATACCTAAGTTTAATAGCTTATATATATTAATCCTATCTTATATACCTAAATATAATTATATAGCGATTAAGATAAATATATATAAGTAATCTATTTATAATAATAATAGATGTTTTAAGAGGTAGAATATAAGTGATATAATTAAATATTATTAAGATAATAAATAAATAGCTATTAATTATATGATTATTAAAGATATTACTTAACCCTTATATAAACCTACCTAAATACTTAATACTAACCTTCCTTTTAATTATATAATATAGATATATTTAAGTATTTAAGTAAGTAATTCTTAGCTAATATTTAAAATATAGGTTATACTTTCTTTATTTAAGGGTAGGTTAATTATAATATTAATATATAAGATAAATAGGATATTAAAAGTACTAAAGTTAAGAAGAAATAAGCTATATTAAAGGTAAAGGAAGATGATAAGAATAAGAGTAAATATTAGGGTTAAGATAATTTCAAGTATTAATATGATTTAAAACTCATCTTAAAAAGGCTTATATTACTTAATATAGATAAACTAACTTAATTATAAGGATATAGCTTCCTTAAAACTTAAGTTATAAACATCCTATTTAATTTATTTTAGGTTAAGAATAAATATAATATATAAAGCCCTAGATCCAGATAATATGGCTATTAAGGAAGAAGGGGGGGGGGTAGTAGAAGGAATTATCAATATTAAGAGCATTTAATACTCATCTTATTTCCTAATATATTAATATTCCTTATCCTAAAGATTAAAAGCTAACCTATATATTACTTCCCTAAGCAGAATTCTTAAAGCTCCTTTAACTCAAATGTTTCTCTAGCCCTTAAGTTAACTATAATCATAAGAGGCAACTATAATAACTATTAGCTAAGTTATATATTTAAATACATTTATTAGGGTGTATTAAGTTCATATTAATATAAAGGGGAAGGAGGCAGTGAATATTATAGCTTTTGCTATCTAGCTATAAGCTATTAAAATAGGGGTTATATAACTAGCACTTAAGCTAATGGTATATCCCTATCTATCTATCTATATATATATTATTTCCATAATAACTTTATTAAGATGTTATTAATATTAAACTATATTAATTATAAAAATATTAGGCTTAAATATTAATATGCTTATTATGATTAATACTTATAAATCTAGCGTTTTAATTATAAAAAGGAAATCTATTAATATTAAGTTATTTATAAGCTATAGCTATATAGATTCCTTATTATTATAATCATTTAAGGGAGGTTTATAAGCTTAAGGGAGAAAGGTTATTTATAGGATAGAATTAAAATATTAAGTTATAAGTTAAGGGTTAAAGTAGGGCTATTTATTAAAGTTTCTAGGTTACTTATTTAAGGTAAATTAATAATCTAGAATAGGGTTATATATTATTATATTAATATAGTTTAAAGCTTAGCTAGCTATAAAATTAAAAATAAAGCTTTTTTTTTTTTTTTTTTAATAATACTTTTATATAAACTTAATTAAGGATTATTTCTTTATTATTTTAAAAAGTAAAGATAGCCTTCTAGATATAAAAGTAAACTTAAATAGTTAGTATCTTAAGCTCTTATTTAGGCTTCCTTTTTTAAGTAATAAACTAAATTTAACTCATTATTATAATCCTTTTTATCTTTATCTTTTAACCTAATATTAAAACCCTTATAATAAGTATCTATTAAAAATCCATTAAGTAAGGTTAATTAAGATATTATACTTATTATCTAGTAATTAATAGATCTATATATCTTTATATTATTATCTATAATAGCTAGAGATTTAAAATAAGAGGTAGCTTATAAGATTAGGAACTTAAGTCTCTTTAAGTCTAGCATCTTCTCTAATATTATTATAAAATATAGTTTTAAGTTATAAAATCTCTATAAGAATATATTTTATATTAAAAATATATAGTTTAATAAGGCCTTATATAGATAATTATTAATAAGTTTAACTTATAGCTTTATACTTATTCCCTCTACTACTACTTAACTAAGATATTTCTAAGAGGCTATTAAGAAATTAATTAAGATTAAAGAGTAGGAGCTTAAGGTTATTAAGGTTTACTTAAAGTATATTTATAAAAGAAGTAAATCCTATTAATTATAAGTAGTTTAAGGTTTATATATTTAATATTTATTAAAGTTATAGCTATTAATATAGCTATTAAAATAAGGTTTCACTTAATATTTAAATTTTATACTAAGATATATTAATCTATTAATTTCTTCCTCCTTAAATTACTATTCCTTATTATCTAGCATAATATTAAAGATTATTATAATAAGAGGATTAAATAAATATAAATATAAAGGAATATAATTAAAGATAATTAGAATAAGAAAAAGGCTTTAATATAAGTTAATAATCTAAAGGCTATAATCCTTAAAATAAATAAATAGAATATTCTAATTATTAAACTTATTATATATATATTTATCTTCCTACCTTATTAAAAGGTTATAATAATATTATTTCTACCTATATCTTATTATAAAGTTCCTATTATTATAAAAAATCTATCCTACCTTATACTCAACTAATACTAAATAGGCAGCTTTTCATTTATGAAATCCAGATAATAAATTAAGTGATATAACTCCTCTCTTTAATAAAACTCATTATAAAAGCTTTATACTTTATATATTAATAATTCCCTACTTCCAAACCCCCCCCCCCCCCTCGCAAGATAGCATGGAAATTATAAGAGGCTTAATTTGCATTTTAATATAATTTAAAATAGGAAAAGAATAAGAATAAAAGCAAAATATTATTAAAAGTAAAGCGCTAATTAATATCATAGCTAGTTTATAGCCTTTATACTTTAGGTAGATTATAGTTAGCTACAGTTATATGGCCTAATAATAGTTAGCAATATTATATAGCCTATATTATTATAAATCTAAGCTATTCCTTATAATCCTTATTATCTAGATCCTTATTATAAGGCTCATTATTATCATTATAAGAATCCTTATTATCTTGCTCACTATCCTTATTATTAATCTTATTAATATCTTCCTCCTTCTTAGCTTAATTATCTAAGAGCCTTTAAAGAGTCCTAGCTATAAGTCCTTTCCTAGCTTTAAGCTTAGCTATAATACTTTATTACTTCTTCTTCTCTTATTAGAGTTTATTTATTAGCTTATTAATAATACCCTTTATAAGGAGATGAATATAATAAGTTTCCTTCTACTACTTGATATAGTTTATATAGCTAAATACCTACTCATCTATATTAGCATTTTATTATAAGTTAATAATAATAACCTAGTTTGCTTAAATAAGGTTTAAGCTTTCTAACTTAATCCTTATAAATATTATCTAAGAATAAGATAAGTATAGCTAGTAGGTATAGATAAGGATAAGGATTAACTTATAAAAACCTTAATAAATTCATCTTCTTTAAAAATAACCCTAGTAATCTTATATTAGTTAATATTTATATAGTTAATAAAATAAAGAAAAGATATCTTATACTCTTAAAGTAAATACCTTAATAAGCAGCTTATACTAATAAACTACTAAAAGATTATAATGTATATATTAATAATTAAGGAATACTTAAATTAAAGCAGCTATGATGCTTCACCTATAATCTTGTTGCTTAAAGCTTTAACCTGCTACTTAAGGATCCAGCTAAGGGTAGCTCCTAGCTTTAAGCTTTAAGGGATTAATTCTTTAAGGTTTTTATCTAAGGCTTAAAATAAAATAGATCCTTTATTATTAATAAGCTAGAAGTTATTATAATTATAACCTTAATCCTATTTATTCTCCTTATAGTTATTTATACTTTCTAGGTTATATAATTATAATACCTTAATAATTAAGTTATATTTAGGGTATTTTACTAGATTTAGGAATATAATATATATCTATACTTATTTCTCTATATAGTAATAGTATTAGATATGAGAGCATTTTGCTAATATTAAGTTTATTAGCTATTTTAAATATAATAGGTAAAGGAATATATTTATCTTTATGATTATAATATTAAGCTTTTTGTTTCTAGTTAATACTAAGTGGTGGGACTTAGGCTTTATAATCTAGTACTTAAATAGATCTATAACTAATATCTGCTTATAGCTATTGCTATAAGCTATATCTTGTATTTATTTAATATAGTTAGAGGTTTATAAGCTGTCCTTAACTAGCCCCTTAAGTAGAAGCAGGCTTGCATTAAACTAGTAATATTATATAAGCCTCTTGAAAAGATAGAAGTAGTTAGTCTTCTTATTAAACCTAGATTTAATATAGCATATAATATGCTTCTTTAGGTGTTTAAATATGGCTTACTCCTTAATAGATAGTAGAATCACTTCCTTAATAATATGATCTTATAAGAAGCTTATAAGAGGCAGCTTATAGAACTAATAGCTTAAGGCTTATATAATTAAAATAAGTAGTAGAAGTTTATTTAACTCCTTATATTTTAGTTTTCCCTTTAATACCTTTATAAGGTATCTATCCTTAAAGTAGGTAAAGTCTTTAATATTAGGGTACTTAATGAATATAAGGAGTAGTTATAGCTTATAAATATTATTTAATATTAATATATTAGTTAATATTTATTTATAGCTTCCTTAAAGGCCTATATAAACCTTAAAGGTAATTAACTTATAATACTTTATCTTATAAGCTTCATCTAAAACTATATATTAAAAGTATATATTAAATAATAGGGAAATAAGTTAATTATTATCTTTCTTATTTTATATAATATAAACCTAGTTATATATAATAATAAGGATATTAACTGTTATTATATAATCCCTTAAGGCCTTAAACTACTTTATTTAGAAAATAGCTAATAGCTAAGGCTTTATATAATACTTAACCTCCTTAACTTATTATATTATAGCTGATTTAGGAATAATTATAAGGGTTATAGCTAAGCTATCTCTTAAATATTTTCCTCTCCTTAAGTATATACTATTCGATATAATATATACTAAGGTTTATATAGTTTTTTTAAACCTTATAAAATTAAAGAAAAGGTTAAAGCCTTAATCTAAATCCTTTTTAATTATAATTATAATCATACTATTAAGGACCTAGTAAGAGTATAATAGGTGGCTTAAACCTTAGGGCTTTCATTTAAAGTCATTTATCTTTAGCTAGCTATAGCCCTTGCTAAGTAATAATCTTAAGCCTTTAAAGGTATAATATAAACTACTTAAGACCCTAATATAGGTATTGATTATAATAAGGATTATATATAAAAGCTTTAGGCTTATAGCTTTTAAGCTTTATAAGTATACTTATAAAGGCATAGGTACTTAGGATATCCTTAGCAGCTTTATATTAATATCTTAAGTAAGCTTTATACCTTTACCTCTTAATATAAGGGCATTAATATGGAAGATATACTTTATTACCTTAAATATATCTTAATATAATGCTTAATATACTTGCTTCTTAATAAGTAAGCCTCCTCTACTAGTTATATTAAACTTATACTTTACCCTAATAATTGCTTTCCTTATACTATTAATTATTACCTCCTTATTTATATTAAGTTACTTGGGCCTAAAAGGCTTTCATTTCTAGCTTATCTTAAAAATTTAAATACTACTACTTATATCTCCTTTATATTCATCTATATTAATCTCCTTATACTTAAGGGTGTTTTTTAACTCCTCTTAAATTACCTTATTATTATATTCCTCTAGTTTTATAACATCTTAATTAACTTTATCCCCTATTTATACATTATAAGCTGATATATCATCTATAATGGTAAGAATTCTATATCTTATAACAATTAAAGTTGCTAATAAGGGCTCATTATTATATTTAATAAAATATTATAATAATAATATAATAATAATAAACTTTTAATATAAGAGTTATTAAGTAATATAATAGCTTATTTTAAACTACTTTAATACCTATATATCCTTAATAAAAAGGTATTACCTTAAGTTGCTAAATAAACCTAAGGGTTATTTTAATAATAAAGTTAAAGGTTAAATAATTATTAATAAAGAAGATTATAAGAAACCTTAGTAATATAATCAACTTAAGAGGGGTGCTTACTAGATGAATAGCTTTAAATAAAAGGGGATAAAGATTAAGGAATAACAGCTTTATTAAAGAAAGCTTATAATATTACTAGCCTATTATTACTAGATCTAGGTTTAACCTATTATATTTTATAGCATTGATATTTATAGATAAAGGTGATTTAAGGTAAATATATTAAATAGTAAGCTAAAAGATTACTAATATCATATAATGTAAAACTTTTATAAGAAATAAACTTTAATGTTAAGTTCTCTAATTATAAAATAAAAGAAATAATTAATAATTTCAAAGCTATATTAATACTAGTAACTAGAAGGTACCTTTATATAATGAAGCTTAATATTAAAGGGTATAGGGCTTAATAATACCTCTAGTTTAATAAACTAGATAAATATAAGGATTATATAAGAAGGTAATCATAAATAGCTTAATATTTAAGGAAGGAAGGAGCTAGGTATAAAAGCCTTTAAAATCATAAATATAAAGCCCTCATATATATATAGTTAGAAATAATAATACTTAGTTAAATATAATATAAAAGTCCTTGCTTAATTACTAGGTTTTATATAAGCTTATTGCATACTTCTTAATATCTACCTTTTTCTCTAATTAGCCTAATATATATATATTTCTCTCCTTTATTATAAGTAGTAAATAATTTATAGATAAGAGGAAAGGTTAAGCTTAAAGATTATTAATCTTAATAATATTATATAAAGGATTCTAATAAGGAAAAAAGGGGTTATATAGAAGCATTATATCTACTAAGTAAATATATTAGCTTCATTAATCCATATTATATCTAAGAGGGATGTATTATAATTATATTATAAATATTAAAAGCTAAAAGAAAACTAATAAAGTATTAAGCTTATAAGGTAAGAAGAGTAAAGATAATAACAGCCTTTATAAGACCTTATTTTAACTTATCTACTTTATAATATTATATAAAGTCTTATAAAAGGTTGCTAAATATATTATAATAAAAAGATAGCTATTTAAGGTAATAAAAATAAAGGCCTCCCTTATATAATATATTCCTTAACTTATATACTATCTAGGCTAATAATATTCTTTATTTCCTTAATATTATATTATTTATAATTTATATATTCCTACTTAACTATTATTAACTAGTTATATATAGATTCTATAATTATAAATTAACTTAGCTTTTTTTTTATTTTATTAATAAGAATATACTTAATAAAAGGTAAGTAATAATATTAATATATTATTTATAGGAATTAAAGTAAATATTTAAGTTAAATATCTTCATAAGATATTATAATAATATAAGATTATATCTATATTATATTAGGATTAAGGGATTATTAAAAGGCCTAAGGATAATACTATTATTCTTATCTTATCTTTAAACTAAATATATATAATAATAATATAAAGTTATACTTAAATATAAAAATAAGGTTTAATAAAACCTTATAAATTTATATTTATTAGTTTTTAAATTAAGACTTAATTATATTTAGATTACTTTTACCTAAGCCTTAAATTATATCTTAGTAATTATTAAATACCTTAATAAGCTTTTTCTTCTCCTTTACCCTTACTTATACCTTCTCTTCTATCATCCCCTTTATAATAAGCTATATAATAATAATATCTTATTATTAATTTAAATAAAGAACCTTAACCTTTGCCTACTTTATTACCTATAAGTTCTATTCTATATCCATTAATATTAAATATTATATTTACTTAATACTATAGCCTTATCTAAAAGACTTAATTATTTTAATAAATACTTAAATATCTTTCCCCCCCTTAAATACCTTTATATTTCTTTAATAGGTTACTTAGCTAATAAAATTATCATATTATTTATAAATAATGCCCTTTACTTTAAAGATATAAATAATCTTTAATATTATAAATATATAGAAAGCTATAATAATAAATTTTAAACCTAGATATACCTTAACCTTATCATTAATATACCTTATTTTCATATTAAGCCTTTTATCCTTAAAAAGCAAAGCCTTGGGTTTAATACTCTTAAGATTTAAATTAATAACCTATATAATTAAAACTAAGTTATATATATCCTTATAATAATAATTATATAACTCCTTAATATAATAAAGTAGATAGAGTATATACTCCTATATATATAATAAAATAAAGTAAATTTCCTTATTAAAGGTAAAATCTAGAGATAATACCTTACTATAAATATAATATAATATATTACTATTTAAGACTACCCTTTAATACTTAATAATAGGGGTTATAAGGTCTTAACTAAATAAATACTATAATAATAGCTTTATATATATACTCATTATATATATCTTTTATATATTATAGAATTAAGATAGGGTACTTAGATTTAACTTTAACTCTTAAATCTTAAGCATAACCTTATACCTTATATCCTTATAAAGCTTACTCTTATCTAATATTAAGGCTACCTTAGCCTTTATATATATAAAGGATGTATAGAATATACCCTTTTCTGCCTTTTAACAGATTATATAAGCCCTTACTAACACCTTTAAGATAAGTTTATTATTAATCAGATTATTCTATAAATATATTAAGATAAGCTTATTAAAATCTAATCTTAATACTATAAGTTAAGCATTAATAAGCTAAAGTATTAATTGAATATTAAATATATAGTTATGGATAGAGGTATTAATTATAGCCTATTTAAACTTAGCTATAATTCTTAATATATTTTTTATTAATTATATATTAAGGTTTTAAAACTTATAAGCCTTATTAAATATAGCCCTATACTAATGAGTATTAAAGAAAAGAACCTTATCCTATATACTAGCTAATAAGATAAGATTACTAAATATAAATATAATCTTTACTTTAACTTAAATAGCTTTATCCTTATTTTAATTTATATTAAAATAGATATAAAGGTCTTTATTAATAAGATTTATCTTTATCTTAATTTCCCTTATTTAATAACTAACTAAATTAAGAGGTATAACTAATAGTATTATTATGCTTTAAGGTATGTCTTAGCCTTATATAATCTAGATTATTTATACCTTAATATCCCTTAACTAAGTTAGGATAAAGGATATAACTATTATAGTTTTCCTTAAGCCTATATCGTTAGCTATAATGCTATTAAACCTTATATTTAGCTAAGTCTTATATTCTTTATTAAATATTATATTTATAAAGACTAAATAGCTATTAATTCCCTTTACCTTTTATATGAAAATATTATTAAGCATCTTACCTTATTCCTTATAATATATCTATTATAAGGTCTTTTCTTAATATTTATAAAGCTATACCTTTATTACTGCTAAGGTTCTAAGTTACTCTAAGTAATCTATAGGGTCAGCTAACTCCTAGGCCTAATATAAGAGGGAATCTATATAATTAAGATAACCTACTATCTTCTTTACTTAATTAATTAAAGTAATTATTAACTATATACCTGCTGCTTAAGGTGAGGTATTTAAATCTAAGTCCTAATCTATATTAACTATAAAAATAAACCTCTTAATATATATTTTTTCCTTAATTATTCTTATAAGCTAATATTTAACTTCCTTTTTTAAGTACTTATTATAATAAATCTTAAAATGCTTAACCTTAAGCAGGATTAGCTTATTATTAGGGGCTACTTTAGCTAAATAGGGCTATAATAAATCCTTTTAATAACTAATAACTTGAATATTATAGCTTCTAAACTCCTTTATAATACCTAAAATGTAATCTAGGTATTTAATATTATTATTAATAACCTAGCTTATATACTTTTAATTACCTTTAATCCTCTTCCTTAAGTGGAAAGTTTTAATAAACCTAATAATAAGCCTGTTATAGCTACTTGAATATAATTTATAGATTGTTAAAAGCTTAATCTTATCTGAGAGTTTTATATCTAATTTAATCTAGATATTATAAAGGAAACCTATATAGATTAATTACTTATTTATAAGGTTTATATAGGATATAATCATATCATCTAATTTAAAGGATTAATTATAATCAAATTTTAACTAAGGAAAATCCTTATATTAACTAAAGATAATAAAAGATATATTAATATCTAAGCTATAATATAAGACTTTACCTTATTCTTATAATAAATAAGGGCTAGTTAATAATAGGGCTAGAAATTATAAGCAAATTAAGAACCCTAAAATCCTAAAACTTATATTAATATTATATTAATATGAATAAATCTTAACTATATATATATTAAAAGGGGGTATCTTATAAATAGTAATTAGCTTCTTAAATAAAAGGTTGCTTCCTTTAATCTTTCTATTATTTATATTTAAAGCCCTTAATCTCTTCATACTAATAAATAATAAACTAATAAGCTTTTAAAGGTTATTAATAGCTATAAGTGCTATCTTATTTATAATTTCTTTCTATTCATTAATAGGCTTAAGTAATAAATATAAGTTACTAGTTGCTATAAAGTTAGGTAGTATTATCTTAATAATATAATACAAAGCTTTCAAGGTAAGTATAAGGGATTAAAGGATAATAATAATTATAGGTATATATAAAGGGCTTAAAGGCTTTATATATATATATATAAGAAATCAACTTCTTTATTATAAGCTCTAGCCTAATAATTATATATATACTTATATTAAGAGTAAGGTTAGTCTTAGGTAATAGTTATTACCCTTAACTTAAGCTAAAAAGGCTAGATAAGCTTTTCAGCTTAAGTTACTTGCTTAAGTACTTAGTTTAATTACTTAATAAGGTATTACTTATACTTTAGTAGAAATTATTATTATTAAGGGCCTTAATAGGGGAAGTTATAAGGCTAGATGTATTAAGCTCCTCTTATTATTAATACCTAGGGTATATATAATATATAAAGTATATTATAGGGTATGAATTATTAAGGTTTAATAGCCTTAAATAGGTATTATTATTTCTAAAGGAACCTTAATTATTAAGAATTATTTTTAAATAATAGTATTTCATTAGGTAAGTATAGGGGATTAATAAAGTAAAGTATAAATTATTTAAGTTAATAAGAAGATTAAAGTAGATAATAGAAAAGGGTATAAAGATAAGATTAATATATATAAGGAGACTTAAGGGCCTTAAGTAAATAAGGGATATTAAGGGTTTTAATTATAATCTAATAATATAGGATATTTCTAAGTAAATATAATAAAGGGGAAACTTATAGCCTTATATTAACTCTTTATTAATAATATTAAAAGCTATATTTATCTTAACTACCTTTATTTTATAAAATATACTTAAAATAAGACCCCTTATATTATATAAGTTAATACTCCTTACTCTTATAAAAAATAACCTATTTAAGTTATAAATAAGTAAGAATACTAAGCTTCTTATTAAACTAAATACTCTTATTTATTAATTAATATTAATAGGATCTTTAAAATTACTTTATAATAATATTACCTTATAATATAATATATAAAAGAGGAGTTTAAGTATATATAAATTTAACTTACCCTTATATTACCTTATATATAATCCTTAAGATAAATAAGTAGCTAGGAAAGAAGTTATAAGTTATTATTAAGAGGTAATATAGATTAAATTATATAGCGACTTTTAGCTTAAAGCTTAACTTATTAGAAGCTTATATCTAATTAAGCATAAATATATAAGTAATAATATTATTATCTTATTATTAATATCTAGATTTATATTCCTATTAATTAATAAGGAGAAAGAAATAGAAAATAAAATAAAAGCTTATAGTCTTAAAATATAGCTTAGAAGGGTTGTCTTTATAATTAATAGCAAGGATATAATATAACCTAGCTAATTTATAATAATATAAAAGGTAATAGTGGTGCTATATATATATCCCTTCTCTTAATGATAAAGAAGATAAATATGGTCTCTAAATGATTAATCATATTTAGTTATAATAATAAGAGTGCCTTTATAAAGAAGCTTATATATAATGATATCTATTATAGCTAGGGGCTTCTCTTTACATATATATAACTACTAAAAGCTTACTAATAGCCTTTAAGCATTTATATATTAGATTTAGTATTATAGATAATAATGATAGATTATAATATTGCTATAATATTAAATAAGTCCTAGCTACTTATAAACTACTAATATTAAGAGACTATAATTATAAGCTTATTAATAGCTATAGATATATTATAAAGCAGGTATTATAAAGTGCTTATCTTTAATAAGGTCTGATTAATATCACTAATATTATAATACTTATATATTATTATTTATCTAAGTAAGCTAGCTATCTTTAATTATGATTCTAATAGCCTATATAGTATTACTACCCTAAGTAAGTATATTAATACTAGTAGATTTAAAGTAGGCTTATAAATTAAGAAGAGGTAGATCTTTATCTATTATCTTAAGAATAAAGCCTAATCCAAATTAAATATAAGAAAAACTAATATTATCTAAAAAGCTTTATAAATAGGATAGGGTAATTATAATTAAGAAAAGATAAATAAGATAAAAACTATTAAGAAGGAAGTAAAATCTCTAGAATCCTAAGCTATAAATTAAATACTACTTACCCTAAAATACTTAGGTATATAAATAAAGTAAAGAAGTATAGCCTTAAAGTAATAAGTTAATAGGAAAGTTTAATTATTAATTATAAATAATAATAGAAAAGGTCTTTTAAAACCTACTTAATGATGGTTTTAAAGCAATAAGCTATTATTATAATAACCTAAAGGAATATTATAGGATTTAAGCTTTATAATAAATATGATTAACTCTAGTTAATATTATTAATTACTATCTAATATGATTTATATTATAATATATTTAATTATATATTTTTTATTTTAATATTTTTAAAACTAAATACTTATTATATTTTAGTTATCTTATAATTATATAGAATCTAGATAGATAACCCTATATAATAATAATTATCATTTAACTCTTAGAAGAAACTAATATAAATAAGTTATTAAATAAATAGGTTAACCTTTTAAAAGTATAGGTTCTTAAAAGCATTATTATTATCTATTAATTATAAGTTAGCCTAAATAAGGTATAAGGGAATTATCAATATATAATTCTGATATTTATATAACTATATAGGATAAATATAATAAATATAATCAACTATAATAAACTAAAATAGGATATCCTTAATTAATAAAACCTAAGTTACTAGAAGTATAATGAAAATAAATATAGAAAGTATAATATTATAATCTTAAATAAAGGCTAATATTATTAAGATTATAAGGTAGTAAATGCTATAATATTAAGGCTTATTAGAGATATTATAATACCTTAAGTATTAATAATTATAATTAAAAAGGTTAAAACTAATCCTATATTATTATAAACCTTAATATAACTACTTCTATAAAGTAAATCTAAGAGGCTAGTATTAAATATTAATAATATACCCTTAATAGCTAAGGCAAATAATAATTTCTAAAAATTATAAGACTTATTTATACCTAACTTAATAAGGGTTTTTCATTAGCAGCTTTTATAGATATTACTTAATTAAGGTAATAATTATAATATAAACCCTAGCTGCTTTTACTTTATCCCCTATTATAACCCCTATTATAACCTCAGCTATAGGTGAACCATATACTCTTCTATTATAATAAGCAGCCTAGGTAGTATGATAGATATTATATCCTTTAATAATAATAATATAAATCTACCTAGATTATATAACTTAAGAAGAAATAATAAGCCTTTAAGTAAGATGGAAAATAGCAACCCTTTTATTAGTTTATATATTATTGTTATAACTATCATGCTATAATGACTATAATAATATATTTAGAAAAACAAGCTATTATAAGTAGAGGCGAGAATAAAGGAGATTATTAGCAAGATAAAGATATTGATATAGATATTAAAACTCATTTATTAAGTGCTAGGGGAGGTGGTTATAATTAACATAGTCTTGTATAATAATGTGATAACCTTAAAGGTTAGCTAAAATAATAAGATTAATAAGGATGATTAATTATAGTGTATTAATAATTAGGTTAATAGGTCTAAGTATATATATATATTATCTACCTATTAATAAAATCATTATATTAATATTACTAAATAGAGATTCCCTGATTATAGTTATATCTAATAATATAAACTATTATATAACCCATGCCTTTTATAACTTAATCTCTAAAGATAGTTAAACTATTAAGAGATATATAAAATGGCTTAAATACCTTATAATAAGCATATTCAAAGCATCTAAAGATAATAATAATATTAAGCTTAATAATAATAATAAATCTAAGTTTAAATATATAAGATAATACCTTATAACAGCTTTATTTAAGCTATTTTAATACTATATATCATTAAGCTTCTATAATCCTGGCTGTAGTTAAGAGCTGCCACCTGTGCTAGAATTAACTCTTAATAAGGTATAAGGTAAAGACCTCTATAAGTCAGCTCAGAGTTAGTTTATAAAATACTATAAATAGATTTATAATAATAAAAGTAGGCATTATATATACTAAGTAATATAAAAGATCAAAGTTATAATAAATTCTTATAACCTAATAAGAGTTATTATCTTTACTAATAAGGTTTTAACTGATATTAAAATGAACCTTAGTTATAAATATCTTAAAGCTAAGTACTTAGATCTTTATAAGAATAATCTATATAAGAAGAATAAAACTTAGTAAAAGATAAAAAAAGCCTTAAAATAGCTAGATATAATTAATAAATATATTAAAAAAGTCTAGGTTAAGGTATCTTATATTAATAAAAAGGTTAATATTATTAATAAAGTTAAAAAGTTATAAGAAAATATTATTATAAAAGCCTCTATTAGCTCATTAAAGACTAATAAAATAAGATATAATAAAGATATTTATAAGTCTACTTAAACTTACTTAAAACTTATAAGCCTATTATTATATATTATAAGGGCATTATTATATTATTTTAGTAATATAATCTAATTATAGCTTAAATACCTAGAGGTTAAGGGGGAGTATAATAAAGATATTAAGTAAGAAATTATTAAGGCTATCCTTATATTCTCTAATGCTTAAGATATTTAATATAAGCTTATATAAGTACCTTGAATTATAGCCTAAGCTCTTTATATCTTATAAGGCAAACTAATTATAAAAAAGAAATTATTAGAATTAATAATATTAAAAGGGGCCCTTTTAATAATATATAATAATAATATTAATAAGCATAATAGAAAGTAAAAAGATTATAATAATTATAAGACTAGCTAATACTAAGACCTTTAAAGCAATAATGCTATAATAATAAAGACTTAGCTATATAAGGTAGAAGATAAGGAGGAAAACTAAGATAAAGATAAGCTAGATATTTTTTAATAAGTTTAAAACAATATTAATAGCTAAGTACTTAAGTAGATACTATATAATTACTTCTACCTAGGTATAATTATTCACTATTAATAAGAAGCTAAGGATAATATTAAGAAAAGCCTTAGCTAAAACTCTTAGAACCTCTTTAATATAAAATTTATCTTTAATATTAATGGTAGGTATTATTAAAGTAAGGAAATAGAGTAGGTACTTAAGCTTTATTAAAAATAGCTTAATTAGTAACTTAAAGCTATTAATTTTATATAAAAATATTTTACTAAGCTACTTAGATAGATAATAGAGTTAAATATTTTCAATAAAGCCTTATATAAACTTAGATTTTTATTTAATAAAGTATTAAAGGCTTATTATAAATCTATTATTATTATTAAGTAATACTAGGCTTATAAAGAGAGTAAATTCATTCTATTAATTAGCATCTTATATATTATTTATAGTATTTATATACTACTATTAATTAATATATTAAAAAAGGTGTATAGTAATAACATATTATTGCTACTAAGAACTATTATCCTTAATATAAGGGATGATGCCTTTTAGGTATATATATTACTTAAGTATATCTTAATAAATATCTAGGAAGATATATTTAAAATACTAGAGGAAAAGCTCTTAGTTAAGCTTAATAATATTTCTACTTATATAAACTTATAAGATTATATTAATATAATTATATAGCATAAAGAATTATTAATAGCTATATATAACTAAAGTATTAATAATATTAAGTTTAATAGTTAAGTAAAGTTTAGTTTTAATAGATTTAAAGTTAGCTCTTAAGGCTACTTTAATACCTTTAATAATTAAGACTTAATAATGATTAATATTAATAATAATTAAATTTATAAGGATAATAAAGATAGTTTTAAATATAATACTTGATATAAGACTTAATATATAAGAAGTATAGCTAATTAAGGCTATAAAAGTAGCTAATTCCCCTCCTTATTAAGGATAATATTAAGAATTAAAGTATTATATACCCTTATCCTAATATTAAAATTATAGGATTAAGCTATTAACCTAAATAATAATTACTATAATTAGGCTTAAGGGTAATAAGATATTAAGTAAAACTAAATATAAAAACTTATTATAGCCTTAATTTATATAATATATTATATTTTTAAAATAAAATAGCTTTAAATGAATTATCTTTATTAATTATTAAGGAATATAATAAAGTAAGGTAAGGAAAATATAAAAGTTAAGATTAACTTAATATATTAATAAGAGGAGGTAATAATAAGACTAAATATCTTTAATTAAACTTTAATAAAGGGTATCTTAATTAATCTAAGTAAGTAAAGTAAGGGTATATTTAAAAGTATAATAAAAAGCCTTATTATTAAGTAAAATAGGAAATGATATTATAAAGGAACTTAATTAATTATGATGATTCTCTTAATACTTCTTTAAAGTTATTAGCTAATATAAATTCCTTTATATAAATCTCTTATTATTATTAGTTTTAATTTAAGTACTTATATAGGTAACTAAATTATAAATTATTTAATTTAATATATTAAGATATAATAATTTCTATAAAAGAATATAATAGAAAGCTATAAGCTATTAATAATATAATAGATGATTAAGTAAAGATATAATTATTGCCTTAAGGCTGAATATATTAATAGCCCTAGAGATAAAGCTATTGAAAGAGGTAGAATAAGTATAAAATTTAAATAATAGCTGTATGTAATAAAGCACTAGTTAAAAGCAAACTAGCTATTAATAGGTATAATAATACTTATAACCTCTTTTAATAACTTACTATAATATTAATTATAAAGGACTTAGTTTAATATTATTTATTAACCTGCCTTCTTGCTCTACTAATATATTAAATGTACTTATAACTTATTTCAATATACTTATTTAATAGCTAGTATATTATACCTTATATTAAGTTGAGTAAGATTTTAAATTTATAATTATATTATTAATTAAGCAAGGGTTCTCCCTATACTCCTATATAAATATTAATTCTTTAATATTGTTAATTTATTATCATTATAAGAATAGGCTTAACTAAGTAATATATTAATATCTTTTCTAGTATATAAAGGTATTTATTATTAAAATACCTTATATGCACCCCCCCCTTCCTTTATATAGCTAGATAAGCTAGATAGCTTTTAGGGCCTTAGGAGGGGTTTTTATATACCTTAGGTAGTTTTTAAAGGAATAAACCTTATAAGCTTCTTTTAGCTTATTCTTATAATATATTATTATATAATTTTAATATTAATAATAATAGTTAAGTTATATAATATTTTATACTTTATACTTCCTATTAGCATAAATAGCATAAATTATATATATAACTTATATATATATTATTTATATTTTTATATATTAGGGAAACCTTTAAGATATTAAAATCTTAAATAAGTAGATAAATATTAAAATGATATAGCTCCTAGCCCTATATTAGATATAAACTATATATTAATAACCATCCTGCCCTAATTATATAATATATTAAGAAAACTAATTAAAAGGATATAAAATAATTATAAGTAATAAGGTAAATACTTAATATATATAATATAATATAAGAGTAATAATTTAATATTATCTTAACCTATATACCATCCTTATATATAATATAGCTAAGAATAGTTTTCCTTTACATCTTAGAGTATTCTTTTAAGATTATAAAAGGTAGGGTGCCCTAAATTTATCTTTATAAAGGTACCTTAATCACTTAGCTAAGAATTAAGCTAGAAAGGTTTAAGCTAGATCTTCTTAATAATATATTTATTAAATATTACTATAAGCTGTTATATTATCTTATTATTATCTTCCTTTTAAAAGGCTCTTAAGACATCATTTAATAATAAAATAAGTATATCTAGTTCTCATTACCTATAAAATGCATTAATATTATTAAATATATCTATATTATAATAATATTAATATATACTTATATCATTAAATATTCTATAAAGAGGAATAATATTATACCTTAACCTTATATTTTAAACTCTAATATAATTTTTAGGTTTTCTAGGTGATATCTTATATCCTTACCTTAGCCCTTATCTATAGAATCAAGTACTACCCTGACTATCTTATAAATAAGATCCTTTATAAATAAATCCTAGTATTAAATCTTAACTTATTAACCTAAGTCTAATATACTAGTTGATTTCCTTAGCTTATCTCTTATTTCCTAGATATATTTAATAAGACTGAAAATATTCATAAAGTATATTAACTCCTTTATAACTTTATTAAATAATAAGTTATTTATAAGGATATTATAAATAATCTCCTTAATATTATCCTCTATTTATATATTACTAGGTTAAATAATGATAATAAGGTTATGATACTTATAAGCCTCATTTTATATCCTTATAAAATGCTTTAAGACTTCTTTAATAAAGCTTATAAGGATCATCTTAATATAATTATAAGCTTTTATTAAGCTGATCTTCTTAAAGGTATAACTTTAGCCTGTTTTATACTAGATTAAGCTATTATATAATCTTATAAAGATATAATAGCTAAGCTATTTAACCTTAACCCTAGTAATATTAGCTAAGATATTAAATATAAATGCTAATATATTATAATCCTAAGTATTATCCTATTAAGGTATTATACTTATAGCATATAATATTATTATGTAATACTTAATAGCCTTCTTGTTATATAAGTATATTACTTTAGCAACTAATCTTAACTTATTATTAAGGGAGGTTACCTTATTGTTATAATAGTTGCCTATTAAGGCTAAACTAATATCCTTAGGTTAGCTAATAGGTTATTTAATATTCCTTAATCCTGATATTAAATCTATATATATAGTATTAAAGGTATTATTTAAGGTTATATAGTTATTAGCATTAAGCATATTAATAATGAATAAGTATAATGTATTTAGTTATATTAAGGCCCTAATAATATATATTGATAAGATCTACTTATCTTAATATTCCTCATTACCTATTAGCTATATATAAGTATTAATAGTAAACTTATCAAGGTTGTTATTATTATGGTTCATAGTTGTTAAAGTATTAGCTTAGGCATGAATATAAGCATCATCCTTTATACTCCTTATAATATTAATACTAGGTTATAATACCCCTTTTATATAATTTAGCTAGCTTATAACTATAAGGGCAGCTATATCACTACTTTATAATATAAGGCTATATTATAAGTTAGCTCTTATACCTATGATATTATCTATATTATAGCGCCTACCTATATTATTAAGTTGCTATTTTTAAGCTACCTTATTACCTGCTAATAATAAAGTAATCTAGCTAGTTAATAATACTTTATTATTATTAAGGTTAAGGTTTATAGGATTTTTAATAGCTAACTCGCCTTAGTTAACTGAGAATAAGCTGCTATTATAACTATTAATACTTAAATAGCCTTTATAAGCTACCTGATAAGTTCTTATAAGTCTTCCTATACCTATATTAACTATACTAGCTATCTCCTATCTATTATTAAACTTACTAGAATATAGCCCTATATTAATAGGGAATAATACTAGCTTAATTATTATATTATTACTACCTAGCTTTATATATACTAGCTAGGCTTTACTCTTATAATATATAAGTAGGGTTTCAACCTCTTTAAGCTTCCTTATAAAGTAATATAATAATATAATAGATGATTTATAATAGCTCTTATAAATATTATAAAATAAGTTCAAATATCCTTATAAGATTTATTTAGATTTATATTTTTAATAATACTAGTTAGCTAGTAACTTATATAATACTAAGGATATCCTTAAGGGCAAATATAAAGTATTACTTAATTAGTTGTAAAAGCAAAGAAGTCTTCTCTTATATTTAATATATCTTAAATAAGGAATTTAAATAGCTTAATAAAGACCCTAAGATTCTTAAACTTATAATAGATAAGATAATTATAAGTATTTATTATTATATCTTATAAGATTCTTCTTTATTAAGTCTATTAATAAGTATAAATAGGGATAAGCATAGCCTTGCCTTTATATTTTTTATATAAATGCTTAATATATATCTTAATTTAATAGTTATATCAGCCTTAAAAGGCATTATATAAACTTATATAAATATAAAATAAAAGATTAATAAGGAGTAGTTATTATATTAAGGCAATAAATATACTATAATATAAGAGGCTTCCTAGGGTTATAAATAAAGGGTTAGTTATAAGTCATCTGCTATAGCTTAAAAGCTTAATTATAAGGGGAAGGTTTGCCTTTAATAATATACTTAAAATATAATATAAGGTAAGGATAATATAGCCTATTTAATATTATTATATATAAAACTAGGGTTTATATATAGGGATAAGGCTCCTATTTATATAATTAATAAGGAACCTTAAAAGATAACTTAAACTAAGAAATCAAACCTTATATAAAAATACATTTAAGTTATTTATATTTATATAAGGATAAACTTTTATTAAGAGGTAAGACCTCTTAATTATATAAATATAATTATAGCTTTTAAGATAATTAATTAAAGGCTAATACCCTTTTATCTTAGCTAAGATAAATAAGATCTACTTTAATTAAAACCTTATTATTTAATACTTAAATCGCTTAGCCTTATCTAAATATCTTAATTATCCTACTTAGCTAAATATAAAGCAACTATTAAATATAAATCATAAGGTTAATATTAAGTTAAGTAATAATAATATTAAGCTGCTACCTAGTAGTTAAGGTAAGGCTAATATAACCTGATAAGTAGTAGAGAGCTAAGTTAAGAGCTTTAACCCTGAAATAATATTAGGGCTATTATATTATACCTTTATAATAATTAGGTTTAAGATTAAGATCTTAATAAGTATCTATACCTAAGTTAACCCTAGAATTGATTTCCTAGAAAAATATATAGCTAGCAATGATAATAATATAATCCTCTATTATTAATATATAGGCAATATCCTTGATGATAAGGGCTAGCTGAATAATGAGATTATTAACTATGCCTTATCCTTTATATATAATTACTCTAGGCTATCTAAGGATAATTTAAATAGATTTATAAGCTAATATTAAGTAGCTAGGGTTTTAGTTTTAGTATTTATAACTAAGATCATAGATAATACTATATTAAAGAGTATTAGCTAGTTGGCTAGGGCTGATAAAACCTTAATTAAGTTTATTAACTTAAATTATATAATCATATTATATTATAATAATAATTACTAGCACCTTATATTATTATTCCCTAGGCATTATAAGGTTATAATTCTAGACTTATAAAACTTAAATAGTATACTTATATTTTAAATAAAGGTAATCTTTAAATAAGTTATATAATAAATGAAATATAAATTCTTAGACTTAAAAGGGTAGGATTTATTAAGGCTATAATACTTAAAGTAATATAATAACTTAAATTATAATATTTATATTATATTAAATGCTTTTTTTATAAGTAAGGGGATCTTATTAATAATATATTAAGATATTACTCCTTAATAATAAAGGTATCTTATAATATATATAGCTAGCTATATTAAAAAGGTATATAAGGTTAATATTAATAGGATGCTTATTAGTTTTAAAGATATAAATAAGGCTAAGTATTAAGTATACTTAAATAATACTTTATATATAATAAGGTATAATTAATAAGGAATCTAATTATATAATATATCTAGTTTAATAATTAATAGCTTAATAATAATTAATAACTTAATTTTCATCATAATAATAAATATCTTTAGTTTTATTATTACTTCTTAAATTCCTAGATAATATTAAACCCTAGTAATAAAGCCTCTTTCTAGTTATATTAAATAATTAATATAAGATAGAGTATGTTATATAATAGGAATTCTAACCTTAAGTATTTAGTCTTTAATAACTATGCTTTATAATAAATAGCTTCCTATTAATTTAGATACTTAATTTTAAATTTAAACTCCCTTTTTTTAATACTCCTTTATATCTTAAAATATAAGTTCTTATATTTTATAATTAATATATAAAGAACCTTAATATCACTTTTAATCTACCTATGCTTAGAACCTTATTAGCTTTGTAAGAGGATGAGTACCTGTTATATTCTATATAGTTCTTACTTAGGCTCTGCTATAACTGCTCAGCTATTTATAAGACATATTAGCAACAATGACCTTGCTGCCATTATATATAAGATGAATATTATACTTAATAACAGCATGCCTTATACTAGCCTTCTATTATGCTATCTAATATATATAATCTAACCTAAACCCTCTTCACTATCTTAGCTGCAAAGTAAGATAGTATATAAGAAGGGCTATAATAATTTAATAAAGCTGCCTATTAATTAAATAATAAGCTATAAGCTAATTAGAAACTACTACTTTATTACCTAAGCTACCTCTATATAGAATTTCATTCTCTATATATTACTAATAATAAATTTACACCTAATTAGATATTAATATAACCCCTTACCTAATATCTATATTAATAATAAGCAAATAAGCTCTAATATATCATTATTAAGAGGGTTGAAATATTTTAATAACTCTTTAATTATTACTTCCTATAAGTTTAAATTAGCTAAAGGCTATCCTAGGTTAGCCCTAATCTTATAAATAATTAAAAAGGTTAATAAAGAGCTTGCTTAATAAGGGAGAGATCTAGGTAATTCTATAAGTATTAAAGATAATAAGGTATAGGTATATATTAAGACCTCTATTATGTTAAAAGATAAACTCTTTATTATTAAGGGGATATATAGGGATAAGGTATTTATATATAAAATACTTATATTATTAATACTATTATTATACTTAGGAGGCTCTATGGTATTAACTATATTATTAATAATAGTGATAGCTAAATAGACCTACTTAATAAGTTGCTATAAGAAGGGCATTTATAAGAACTATCTCTTAAAGTTAGGATTAATATTAGCCCCTTCCCTTATATAGGACTTATAAAGGCTATATGCTTCCTAAAGGTACTCTTTGCTCTTTTTAATTATATAAATCATATTAAGGATTAGTTTTAATTTATATAGCTATATACTCTTCATTTCTCTATTATAAAATTATTTATAAAAATCTCTTAATATAAATAACTACTTAAATAGATTAAAAGGGTTAGTAAATAAGGTATTTAATAATATAGAGGAGATGAAAATTTATATATAAATAATGATAGCCTACTTTAGCATCTTTAGCAGCTTTTAAATGCTATTATTTTAATATATTTAAGGTAGGAAGCCCCTTAAGAAGTATTAATCAATAGCCTTAAAGATAAGTAAGGCTAGCTTATACCCTATATATATATTAATTAATATAAGGAGGAGCTAAGCGTTATTTACTTATATTACAACTATTATAAGCTACTCCTACTTATTAAAATTAATATAAAGAGTTATATAGTTTAATAAAGCAATAATATTAATAAATGCCCTTATAACACCTATATATATAATATAAATAGGTATAAATACATAGCTAATATAATATATAACCTTAAATAGCTCCTTATCTTTTTATATAGGAGGTATACTAGTAATAGTAAAGGTTAAGGCTATAAATATATTAGATAACTTAATTAAGGTGAGTAGGTCTAGCTAAGTATTAATATACTACCCCTTTATTAAGGTTATAAGGGTTATTTAGCTATTAGTATTAATATTATTAATAGCTAAGCTTAGGCTAACCTTAAGTATAATAATATAAGCTAGCTATTATTATTATTATTAGTTATATTAAATTAAAGTTATATCTATATTAAATACCTAATAGAGTATAAGGAGGTAATAAATATATTTCTTAAGCTAAGGATAAAGATAGGTAAGTATAAGGGATTAAGGGGGAGTTAGATAAGTGAGCAGCCTAAGGGTGAACCTTATATACCTAGCTACTTAAGGGTATAGGTTAAGGGGGGGGAGGTAAGCCTAGTCTTAATTTTATAAACCTTATATTAATAACATCCTTTAATTATAATATAATATTTAAAATTTAATAATTAAGAAATAATATCCTTTAGCCTTATAAATATAAGATATTATTTATTTCATCTTTATTTTACCCTTAAAAGAAAATAGATTAATAGCTAAATATATATATATATAAGCTAGCTTAATATATAATATAATAAAAATAACTTAAAGGCCCCTTATTAACTATATAATTATAAAGCCCTTAAAATATCATTATCAGCTCTTTTTAAATTATTATTATTAGTTATAATATTATAATAAAGTATAACTTTTACTTAGCTTTAATATATTATAAGAGATGTTATATAATTAATAACTTTATAAATACTCTAACTAAGATCAATCTATACTCTCCTTAGCTTTTATTATTACCCTATCTTATTTATTAAGAAACATTATACCTATATTATTATATATTCTCTTTTAGCCCTCTTTACTTAATTCCTTATATTAACCCCCCCTACCCTTACCTTTTAAAAAAGCCTAGCAGAATATATTATCTATTTTATTTAAATAGATTATCTTTAATATAAATATTATAAAAGTCTTAATTTATATTAAGATTAAGCTTAGATCCTTAGTTATTAATAGTTAAGATCCTTATTATTAAATTATAAGAATAATATATTAATTATAACTTAGAATAGCTTAGATAAATATCTTGCTTTATATTAAATTATAAATATAATAAGTTAATTATAACTAAACCCTTATTAATAACCTCTTTAGTTATACCTTATTTCCTTAAGCTTATTTAATAATTAAAAGGATCTAGTTAAATCCTAATCTAGCCTTAATATTAACTAAGAACCTTATAATAACTAAGTCCTAAGTAATTTAGATTAAGCCTTATTATTTAAGCTATATATTAACTACCTTAAAGGGAAACTTAGAATAGCCCTATTTATTTTATTTAACTTTAATATATTATTATAAAATATATTTATATTATACCCTTTAATAAGGCTGCCTTTATTATTAAGGTTAAGCTAGGTAATTAAGGGCTATTTATAATATTAACTGCTTAGGTAGAAAGTAGATAAGCCCTTAGCCTTAGCTATTAGAATAAAGGAAAGTAGATAAATTTATGTTATTTAAGTATAATTTAAGCCCTATAAGGCTTCATCCTTTAGCTTAAAATGCTCCTACTTAAGCAATAAGCGCTTTAATGAATAGGAATAATAGACTAATAAAGTAAATGAATTATAAGAGGATATAGCTTGATTTCTACCTTAGAATATAGCATTAATTATATAACCTTTTCAATAGGTATACTTAATAGTAAGATATAAATATAAGTTACTCTTAGGGCTGAAATTTATAACTAAGCTATAAGTAAGAGCTTTTATTATATCCTATGATAATAAAGGGTAATAGATACCTAAGCTATAAAATAATTATAACTATTATAGCATTAGATATTATTAGGCTTAATATTATATAATATATAAGCCTAGCTGAGTTAAGATAATATTATAATAGGTTAAAATAATACCTTATATTATATATTAATTAAATTATAGCTAATGATATCTACTACTTATATTTACCCTTAATATAATATCTAAGGTAGATATATAACTTAAGTATATATATATGATATTACATTTATAGCAGATAAATTTAACTTAATAAATACCTTAATTTATCTAGCTAAGCTATTATTAATAATCTACTTAGGTGCTAAATATAAATACTACTAATACCTAAACCACTTAATACCTATAAAGTATAGATTTATTATAAGAGCTATTATCTAATAATAAGAAGATAGAAATATTAAAAGTACTTTATTATATTATAAAATAGCATATTATTAAAGGCATAAAGGCAGAGATTTAATATATTATAAAAGTTTTTAATAATAATAATAATAAGATATTAAGGTAAATAACTATAAGTAAAATAAAGCTAAGGAGCTATAAGTCTAATATATTTATATTAATATAATATTAAATAGCCCTCTCTAGGTTTTATATTAATAAGGAACTTAGCAATATAATAATATAGTGATATTATGGCTCTAAGGTAAGCGTTAGGGTAGGTACTAAGGTAGATAGGGATAGCAATTATAATATAAAGGGTATAATTAATAATAAGTTCATTAAGTATAATGTAAATAGCTAGGGCAAGGGGTATAGATTTAATATATAATTAATATGCTACTTTAAATAATAATATAAGTAAATATAATATATTTTATAATTAAGATACTCAAGTTTATAATTAATACTTATTATAATTATATTATTATATTAGCTGAGGTTAAGAAAGGTATATAATATACTTAATAGAATAGCTATCTAGTTTATTAATATAATATTATTATTTAAAGTAATAGAGATATATTACTCTTATATTATTATAAGCGCTAATATTAGGGTAAACCTAGCCCTTAAAGATATAGGTATGAATAAAGTAGGGGAGGGGCTAGAGATTATTATTATATAAATTAACCTTAAGCTTTAAGGTTAAGAGTAGGAATAGATCATATAAGCAATAAGGCCTATTATAAGGCCATATATTTAAATTAATAAGCTAATAAGAGTAGTAAGGGAACTAGCCTTAAAATATTTTTAATAATGATTTAATATTATGGCTTAAGCTTGAAGCTTATTAAAAGCTATAAGGGTTTTGAAGTTTTATAATAGTATAGATACTTATCTATCTAAAGTTTATAATATATAGTTAATAGAAAGAGTATCAAGATTAGTATATATAATAAAACCTAACTATTAAAAGAAAATATATATATCCTTAAAGCTATATATATAAGATATAGATTGCTTTTTAAAGGATAGAGATTAGAATCATTATTTAATTATAATAGAGGATGAAAATATTATATAGGTGATAAAATGGATCTTTATTATTAAAGATAATGACTATTAGCCTTTTAAGGATAGCATTTTATTCCTAACTATTATTTCATAATAGGAGTTTAATTATCATGCTTATAGCTGGTTTATTCCTTAACCTTTATTAATATAGCTAATAGTATAATATATATGCTTATATAGCTTAAGGCTAGTAGATTAATCTCCTTAATATATATATTATAAGGTGATAGTATTTAGTAGATATAAGTAATAATATAATTATAAATAAATATATAAAGCTATTTTAAATACTTTTACTTGCTTTAAATTTAATTAAAAATAGGTTAATTTATAATAATAATATTAATTTTAATATTAATATAATCTTTAATTTAGAACTTAAGCTTATATTATTATAAGTTTTAGAACCCAAGATTATATTATTATAGGTTTTAGAACCTAAGATTATATCATTATAGGTTCTAGAATCTAAGATTATATTATTACTAGTCTTAAGTTTATAATTCATTACTTATAAAATGAAATGATATATTAAAATAAATATAATTTTAGAATTTTATAAGCTTATATTACTTAGATTAATAGGGAATTGATATTAGGCAGCTAATTTATATAGCATTAGTTATAGCATTACTTATAAAAACTTTAAGCTCTAACTACTTATATAAATAAATAGATGAATAAAGCATTATAATAAGGTAGTCCTTCATATATAGGTAAGTATATAAAAGTAATTTCAAGATATATATGGCTAATATATCTATTAGGGTTCAACCTTATTAATAGGCTGCTAGTGGAAAAATATACTTAGCATCTTTAGATAAGGGCTTGAATTTAGCTCTAGTTTAATATCCTCTTTCTATCCTCCCTTAAATAATATAATGCTAATTTAAATCCTTTGCTTTTATTTTATATAAATATTAAAGTATATATTATAATTTCTTATATTAATAGGTTATATTAATAGCAGTAATTATAGGGTTTTAGTATTTATATAAAAATGATAAAGGCTCTTCCTTATTATAACTATTTATTATAAGGTTGCTATAAGGAAGGATTAATAAGAAGATCATTAAATTATATATTAAGGGTGATAAATTTATTTATTTAAGCTATTAAGAATCATTATTATTAATATCCTTACCTTAATTATTATTAAGGTAGCCCTTAATGCTACCTATAATATATATATTATTATATATTAACTAGCTAGAATACCTACCTTGCTCCTCCTCTAAGGGGCTATATTCCTTTATAACCCTAGGTAATACCCTAGAATGCTCCCTTATTAACTAAGTTATATAATATAGGAGGTTTTCACATAATTTATACAGCTAATGCCTATCTATATATATTAATAACTCTATATCTATATATATTAAGGTAAGGGTATTTAAGCTATAACAAATATTATATACCCTATTATCTAGATTATAATCCTTTATAATCTTAAAGATTAAGTCTATATTATTAATAATGCTAATCTAAGCATTTATATATAGCTTAGGCTTCATTTAAAGGCAACTTATAAAGAATATTCTAACTATAATAAATAGGATATTAGATTTTTACTTATATTTATATAATTATATTTTATTATTAGTGAAAAGGATCTTAATAAATTATACCTTAGCTTTAAACTTTATTATCTTAAATTATATATAAGTAGTAGTTATATACTCTTATATATCTATAATAATAAGCTAAAGGTTTATCTTAATGCTATTAATGTTTATAAAGGGGTTTATCATTATATTATATATTATATATAGCTATATTAATAGCTATAGCTACCTTATTTTAACATGCTAGCTAGTAGATTATAGCTCCTTAAGCTTATATAATATACCTTATACCTTAAGAACCCCCTTAAATATAGGAACCCCTTACCTAGGTAAGAGGGATATTATACCTTTATACCTTATTATATAAAACTCCTTAATATTATCTTAAAGGTTATTAAATATACTTAAGAGAAGATTAATAAAGACCTTTTAAATGATATTAATAACTTATATAACTATAAGATATATATATTCCATAAAGCTACTCCTTATAATTAAGATATAGGTTTAATATAGCTTATAAAGTAACTAGGTTATCATCCTTTAATAATAAATACCTTCCTTATAAGCATTAGCCTTGCCCTTAATTATATTAATATTAAAAATATATTTAATATATTAAGAGAAGAGGCTTTAATTAATCTTTCTTAATATATTATAAATAATATTATTAGCCTTTTATATTTTAATAAATCTTATATTATTAGCCTTAATATCCTTAGTTAAGATTTATTAAATATATTTAGCCTAATCCTTAGCCTAATTATCCTTAGCCTAAACCTTACCCTTTTTTTATTATAACTTATATTCTCTACCTTTAATATCATTATCCTTTAAATAAACTTATTATTTAAGGTAAGATAAAATCTATTTAAGATTATCATTATTACTACCTTTTACCTTATTAAATATTACTTAGTTTATATTGCTTTTAATATAAAAGTGCTTATATTTTAAGTTAGCTAGGGTTAGCCTATATTTTTACTTCCTAATCTATTATAACTAAGCCTTGCTTAATTCACTATACTCCTTTTACTCCTCCTCCCCCCTAGTTAATATATCTATATTAATAGATTTATTAAGGTCTAAGCTGCTATTATTACTACTTAAGTGCCCTAGCTAATATAAGGTAAGGATAAGGCTAGTTATAATAAGGTTATTATTCATTTAAATCTCCTTTTACTATTCCTTATTATGCTTATTCCTTTATCCTATTTCCTCCCTAAATAGCCCTTAAGGTTCCTTAATAAGGCTTTATAATATCCCCTTTATATTACCTTGCATATATACCCCCCCTAAAAACTCCTTAGCTTTATCATTAACCTCTTAAATATTAACCCTTATTATCTCTTCCTTATCCTCCTATATACCTAGCTATTTTTATATTTCTTTTACTTTTTATTTATTCTACCCTTTATAATCCTATATAATTTATTATATATTAAAAGGTAATCTATCTATTAGCTTTTATTAAAGATTTATTATAGCCTTAGAAATAATAATGCTATAATCTCCTTATATATTTAATAAGCATTTAGCCTCTAATTTAAGCTATTTATATACCTTATTAATTAAGAGAAACTTAATAATATTATAAGGCTTAATATTCTTAAGTATAAATTGCACCTTAGATATATACTTATCTATACCTTATATTATTAGATTAGGTATAAGGTGATTATATATTATAATAGCTACTTTAAACTACTTTTATATATTTTATTGTATTATAACTTATCTAAGGGCTTTAAAAAGGCTTATAAAGTAAGGTATTTAATAATTATTATCCTTTATATTTTATTTAAAACCTTATAAATACTTTTAAATAATGTTTAGCTTATATTTAAGTCTTATTTTCTCTCTCATTTTATACTTAAATAATAGCTTCTTTTTAATAATGCTTATAGGTATAGGAATAGCTATAGCTTATTTTGCTAATATAATGAGTTTTTATAAATATATAAGTCTGCCTTTAATATTATCTATATTTAAAACTTAATAGATAATCTTAATTATATCTAAATAAACTATATAGATTTCAGCCTTTTATTACTAATCATTACTCCTAGCCTTAATACCTTTGCTATTTATTATACTAGGGTTAAGAGCTAATATAACTGTAAATAGCTAGTTTATTAACTAAAAAGATATAAAAATAATAAGAACACCCTTATTAATACCTTTAGCTTAAGCTATATTATTATTAATAAAACTTATAATAGCTAAGGATTTAATAAGGGTATTATTAATAAAAGGGTTATTAACTATATTATCCTTATTACCTTAGCTACTCTTAAGATTAATATCTTAATATTTATTATCTTAGTTTTATTATAAAGGTACCTTTATATTAATAATATGTTGTTAAGGTAGGGCTTAGGGTAAGCTTTAATGCTAATAATTAATTACTTAAACCTATTATGCTATCTCTAGTTAATATCTAGCTATATCTACTTATAAGCTATATATTATAAGCTAGTAAGGCCTTATTATCTATATATACTAGCTATAACTATAGGCATATCTTAGGAAGGATGTTGCACCTAAGATATATTGCCTTATTTAACTTTAAGAGTAAGGAGGTATAATCTTTAGGCTTAAGCTAACAGAATAAGTTTATAATCTACTCCTAGGGCTTTATAATATATATATTATTAGCTAAGGGATATGGTAAAATTAATAATAGGCCTATATCAAGCTTTAATGGATTAACCTTTTAAATATCCTACCTAATTACCCCTAAGATCTATATATAGGGATCCTCTAGCTATAATATATTAGGTTTAATAAGGAAGACCTTTAGTGATAACATTTTATATATATCTATAATAAGCTTTAAAAGTACTCTTATTTCTTATTTCTCTATCTTATTTATATTAATTCTCTAAACTTAAGTTTTAATATAATAGCCTTATATAATATATATAGGAGAGGAGTTGCTCCTTATATATAATATTAGATATAATAAAGAATAAAGTTAGGAGTTATAAGGTATTATATTAGATAAAGTAACCCTAACCTATAGTAATAATTATAATATATCTTAAAATGCCTATAATTAAGGTTTAAGTAAGGTTTACTAATCATCTAAATACCTCTAAAAAGTAAAGCTATAATAATATTTTCTATCTATAAAAAAATGCTTTATTTATATTTTTATATATTATAAGAATAATATAATATAGATTAGTTTTTAAGTACTTAATATATTAAATAACTAACTAGCTTTACTAATCTAACTAGATAAGAAATGCTATTAATCTTAAAGTTAACTATTATTATTCTTAAGTTAAATATTATCTTAACTAGCTATAAATATAAGGGATATAAATCATTTATCCTATAATAATAATAGAAACTAGCATCTTAATATAATTAATAATATATCTTACTATAAATCCATATTAGCTTAATATAATAATAAGGGCTTAAAGATAAAGGTATTTAAGCTAGAGAAGATAATATATATAATTAGTAACTTATATTAAAGATGCTAGAATCTTAAGAGATAATCTTTTAAGTAATAAGCATTTAAGGAAATATATAGCTACCTAATAAAATAAACATAAATAAGCTTCTATATATATTTTATAAGCAGAAGGGGTTGCTTATATTAAAAAGGTATAAAAACATCCTATATAATAAAACTATATTAAGATATAATCACTATTATTTTAAGAATATATTATCTTAAAAGATATTAAGAAAGATAAATTAACTAAACTTTTAAAATAAATATATAAATAAAGATATTTATACTTAATAAGAACCTTACTATAAAGCTAATCTTACTATTATTATAATAATAAGGATGGATTATATATAAAAAAAACTATAAATAAAACTTATAAACTAATCTAGTAATAATATTAAACCTAAAGCTACTTAGAAAAGGTATCCTATAAGTAGTCCTATTAAAAGAAATCTCTATAATAATACAGCTTAATGATAATAGCTACTTCATTTTCATCTATTACCTTTTAACATTAATGTTTCTAAGTTATCCTTAGCTATAGCTTCTTATCCTATTAATATACTTTTATATTATATAAATAAGCTCTATTACCTTCTATATTATCACTTTCCCTTTAATCTAGGTTCTTATTATACCTAACTAAAGAATATATAATACTCTTAAATAGGTTAATAATATTAAAACCTTTAAAGAGGACTATATTATACTTATAATATATATAATATTAATTAAATGGATTTATAATAAATAGGCTTAGGTATAAATATATAATATTATATCTTATATTATATACTATAATAAAGGCTAAAAAAGGGTAGTTATAATATAATAAAAAGAACTTCTTTATATTTATTACCTTATCCTTAAATATAATATTAAAGATCTTAAGCTAAAGCTTATTAATAAGATAGATATCCTTTTATTATTAAAGCTATACCTATATTATTCTTTATCTATTATTAAACTTTTAATAATTCTTTATAATAAATAAGAGAAGCCTAATAAAAGACTCTTTCTAATATAATTAAATATATATTTAATACTTTAATAAGGATATAGGGGTTTAAGATTTAATATTATTAATATATTTAGCTATTAACTTAATTTTACTTTTTATTATTTTAAGGTTTTAAAGGCTAAAAAATAGATTAAATAATAAATTATTAAAGATATTACTTTCCTTATTTAAATATTAGCTAAATATATCCTTTAAGTTATTAAAAGCTATACCTTAAGGTTAATCCTTTATACTCTTAATAAATTTATTATAATATAAATATTCTAATTAATAATTAATCATTATAAGTCTAATAATAAATAATAATATATTATTATTATAAGATTAATAATAGCTAAATAGTTATTTATAAGATAAGCCTATTAGGCTAGCTTTAATATATTAAAGTAGGAGCTTACTTAAAACCTTCCTAAATTAGCTATATTTATATTATAAAGAGGATCTTATATTTTCTAAGTTTAAAAGGGGTAATAAAAATTACTCTAAAGGGTAAAATAACTTAAATAGCCTAGATATCTTAATACTTAATAATCTTTTAAGCTAACTAAAGATATCTTCTCTTTTAACCTATTAAGCTATATTATATAAAATATATATTAATAAGCTTTTTATACTATTAAAAGATAATATATAATTAAATAATATTATAAAAAGAGTTTAATAATATTTTAAATAGGTCTTAAGGTTATTTATTTTCTTATAGGGTTATATAAGGAAGATGATATAGATAAAGAAAGAGATTATAATAATAAATAAAGGATAAGTAAAGGTAAGAAAGACCTTAATTATTATATAAATATAAATAAGGAACTTTCCCTATATAAAATAAGAGTAATCTTTAGTTAATAGTGATGAGAAAATATAATCTCCTAATCTCTTCTTACCCCTTTAAATTACTTACTCTTTTTAAGTATAAAAAGTAAAATATAATAGAAGGGTTAAGCTTTTATAATTAAGCCTTTAAAGTTAAGCTTTTAAGTTAAATTAAGGGGGAGGTGATAAGAATATAAGGTATATATAATTTAAATATTATTTATAATTAATATTATAATAATTAATAAGGTTTATTATCTAAGCCCCCCTTCCCCTACTTCTCACCTATTTAAATTATACTTACCTAAAAGCCCTTATCCTTTTTCCCCTTATTTTTTATAATAATAACTGAAATTTTATATAAAATACTTATATAAGATAACTATTATTTTTTAATAACAATAACCTATATTAAATAATCTTAAAATAGATAATATTAAGATAACTAGGAGATATATAGGGAAATTATATATATTACCCCTTTCCCTTAAGAAGCTAAATCCTAGCCTATTATAGGAATATGATTAAGCTTTATATTATAGCTATAGATATCTTATTATTTTCCTAGATAAGGTAATCTAATATAGAAAGGGTTTCTTAAACTTTATTAAATTAACTAATATAAAGTTTATTAAATACCTAAGTATTAGGAAAGTTATAATTAACTAAGCTTTCATCCTTTATAATATTTTAATTATATTATACCTTAAAGGATTAAAACTTATAACTACCTCTATAATATATATAAAATATACTATTATTATAAAACTATAATGAAGATTATCTAAATTAATAATCTCATTAATATTTCCACCCTTCTAAAGATAGCTATAATTTATAGCTATTTATATAAATAACTATATAATAATTATACTTATTTAAAGCCTCTATCCTTATAATAATTAAAGGTATATTAATATTTATTATTAATATTATTAAAAAATAAGTTATTAATATTATAAATATCATAATACTTAGATTATTATATTAATTACTAATAACCTTACTAGCCCTCCCCTCCTTTATAATATATATTATAAATTGCTAAAATTAATATAACTTAAGTGATTAAGGGGATTAGGGAAGGTATAAGCTAATAAGGTAATTAGAGAGCTATATTAATTTAGCAAGATAATAAGAGATTTAATATAAGCTATTTACTTCTTCAACCCTTTATATAATAGATTTCTCCTGCCTTCTAAGCTGCTTACTATTTAAGCTATATATAAGGATAAGATATAATAGATTAGCTACTCTTATAACTTAGTTCCTTAAGTATTATAAGATATCTAAAAAACTAATCATCTATATATCTTAACTAAGCATAATATTTAAAAATAATCTAATATATCTCTAAGTTTAAAGGCATATCCTCCTTAATAATATAAATATATTTCCCTCTCTTATATATCTTCATTATAGCCCTATAAGCTATAATATACTTATCAGCTTACTTAGCTCCCTTATTTAAAATCTCTTAATTAAATATATTTACTAAGTTTAAGGGCATAATAAATAACTTAAGCATAACTCTTCCTATTAAATTCTTAATAATAAACTATTTTATAATACTATAATATAACTCTTTCCCCCTAAACTTTATAATATTATACTTTATTATAATAATCCTATTAAACTCCTTTTATATTCCCTATAAAACCTCCTAATTAGCTAATAATAAAGCAACTAAGATCTAGTAAGGCTATAAGATATTTTTATTATTATTATACTTCCCTAACTAATTAACTATTATCCTTACTAATCTATTCTAATCCTTATTAAACAATAACTAATATATAACTATAACCATCTTTATAAATAAGATTCAAAACCTTTACTTAATATTTACTAATATCCTATATTAAAATACAACCTATTCTTTATACTTATTTATTACTACTTTAATATAAAGTATAACTATATAGAATTAGGAGGCCTATTAATAAAAATGAATTAAGCCTTAGAATAAGCTATAAATATAATTATATAATGATTTCATATTATAAAATATAATATAAGGATAATATAGGAGTAATAAGCCTTTATAGCTAATATATAGCTTTAAGAGGCTATCTTAATAAAATATAAATAGGTTATACTTATTATACTTCTCTCTACTATACTTATTAAAGATTAAATACTGTGATTTAATATAAAGTATTATGAACTAGATATCTCTTTAAAAGAAGAATATAACTAATATAATAATATAATCAACTTAAAAGTTAAAATAATCCTTATTCTTAAGGATAGATCTATATTTATATAGCTAGGATAATAGGGCTTATAAGAATAAAAGCTTATTATTTATAAATAGCTTAATATTCTTTTAAAATATCTTATATTAAGAGTTAAAGATAATATTACTATTAAGAAGCTCCTAAAGGATATCATTATTAAGGTCCTAGGTATTTTATTAAAGGATATTTAATTACTATTATCTAAACCTATATTTCTCTATAAAGGTAATAAGGCTAAGCTTATAATACTTAATTAAAGTAATGTACTTTTATATATACTATTAATATAGGAGCAGCTAACCATTATTAGCTGCTACTTTATCTAGCTAATCCTTATTATCTAGGTTAGAATTAATAAAAAGACTTATATCTATCTCCTTATTATTATTAATTATACTTTTATTATACTTAAACTCCCTAGAATTAATCCTATTATCCTTAATATCTCTATTATTACCTCCTTATTAAATATTAAGCCTAAGATTATATAAGAAAATAGGTTATAATTTAAGTTATAACTAATAAATCAGCTATAGCATATACTCCTTAAGGTATATAATATGATAAATATTACTAATATCCCTAATAGCCTATAAGGGATATAACTATACTATATTAGCTAAGCTCCTTAATATATCTTATTCTTCACTATCACTATTATTAGCTATATATATAATATACTTATATTTCCATCTAATCTTAAAGAAGATACTCTTAATATTAATAGCCCTGCTATTATAATAAAAGGGAAGAAGGTAAAAGTTAATAATTATAATAATAATCTAATAAATAGTAAACTTAATACTTATTTAATTATAGCCTTATTAGTAAAGGTATTTAATAAGGTATAAGTAGTAATTAAATTATATATAAAAAAGGTTATATATATTTATAATAAAGATAATAAAATAAGGGAGGCCTAACTTACTTATAATAAGTAAGTCTAACTCTATTAAACTACTACCATCTAATATTAAGCTATTATTACTTAAAATATTAAGTATTATAATGAATAGCCTTAGAGTTATTATCTCCTTATATTAAATAGCTTAATAATACTCCCTAGCCTCATCTAATATAATATAGGTTTATTTCTTTATCATCTTAAATACCACCTTATATATTAGCTTGTTAATGCTTTAAGTACTATTAAGGCTAATATATATATTTATATATATATCATCTTATATAAATTCCTTTAACCTTAATATTATAAATATATAATTCTTTTATATATTAAATATATTCTTATTATAGTTGTAATACTTAGATGTAAGCTATCTATTAAAGTATTTAATGTTATTTAGTAATAATATAGCTGTTAAATAATATACCTTGCTAATAATGATAAATAGAAACTACTTAATAGTAGATTAATTAAGGCCCTAATTAATATAGCTACTTAGCTAGCATCCTAGCTATTATACCTATACCTCCTTATCTTTAATTATATATTCTAGATAATACTTCCTCTAAAGGAAGGTTTAAGGATTATAATATAGGCTAATATTAATACTTTTAATTAATGCTACTAAAACTATAATAAACTACTTGCTAATATTAATATAAAACTTATCTAGCTTAATATATATAAGGTTAAAAGCTTTAAGGAACCTCTCTTAAAAGCTATATCTTAGCTACTTAAATATAATATTAACCTTATCTTAAGCAAGATTGCTAAATATTAAGTTTAAGCCCTTATAATTCTTATTATTTATAAATATCCTAAAGTTATTAAACTTTACCTTTAATTAACTATTATCTCTTATAATGATATACTTAATAACATCTTAGATTCTACTTAGGAATCTCACTTATATTATATAATTAATATGCTAATAATATATATTAGGGATTATAAGCTGCTTAGTGCCTATATTAGGCATATCTTTTATTACTCCCTAACCTCTTAAGCTATTAAAGCTTAAGCCTAATACCCCCTAGCTAATAGGCAGCCCTTTATCCCTTGATACTTAGCTGCACTTAATAGGTATATTTATCCTTAAATAGGCTACTTAAAATAACCTTAGAAATATAATAAAGAGGTTAAGGTTTAATATTTTATAGCTATAAGTATCTATTACCTTAATTAAATCCTTAAGGGCCTTATAAAGTATATCCTTATATTAGAGGTAATAGTTATTAATAAGAATTATGTTATAATATATAGGTAAGTACTTAATATATTTCACCTTATAAGCATCAAGATCCTATTAATAGAGATTTAGGAATATAAAGTAAAGCTTAATATAATAGCCCTATAGGTTAATAATACTAGCAACATATTATAACATAAGGTATATAAGCTTAGGCTTATAGGTAGTAATAAAGGGCTAGCTATGAATCCTTTATATTATGTTAGGACAATTAATAGTTATATATAGGTCCTAGCTTATATTCTTTTCAGGGTATATATTAATAAATAAGTTAATATTATCATAAAAGATAATAAAGCTCTTTATAAAGCTTATAATAAAGTTATAATTAAATGAAATAATATATAATAGCTAACTATTCATATTAAAAATATACTACTTCTCTATATATAACCTTAATGGTTTAAACCTTAATAAAGTAATAATATCCTTAAATATAGCTTATAACCCTATAAAACTAAAGGGCTACTTAAGATAGCTAATATTATCAATATCTATCATATCAATAACATTATAATAAAGTATAGATATAATATTAGAAATATTATAATATTATAATTAAAGCTCCTCTAGCCTAAAGGCTAGCTTAATATTATTATTGCTATATTAAACAGCGAATATTAAGCTACTATCACCTTCATCATCACCATTACCTACTTAAGAATAATAATTAACCTTATATTAGCTAGCTGCGTTAATATATGCTGCTATTAGGTAGCTAGGGAATATATATAGGATCCTAAAGATATATTTTATAGCTATTTATTAGGATAATTATGAGAACTCCTTTGATATTTTGCCCTTATATTATATAATATTAGTTTATAATTAATTAATATTATTATAATTAAGAACCTTAAACCCCTTATAAATGATATTAATTATTATTTATATATACTTTTATAGCTTTATATCTAGGATATAATAAGTGAGTAACTTCTATAAATATAAACTTAAGTAAATATACTCTTAATAGTTATAAAAAAATAGGGAGAAATCTCTTTAATATAGGTAATAAGGCTTAAGGCTCTATACCTTTAAAAACTTATAATTTAAGGCATTAATACTTACTTAATACCTATTATAATTAAATACTTATATATAATAAGTTATAGCTATATAATTGCTATTAAAAGTTCTATTAATAAATATAATAAGATTAATGAAAAGTTTAGATTACTTTAAGTATATAACCTTAATATACTAGTCCTTATACCCTTCTTCTCTTAACTACTACTTAGCAACTTATTCTATATCCTTAAGTAATATATTATATTAGCTAGCAAGGTTTATAAATAATAATAGGCTATATATTATATAGCTTTTATTATAAATCTATTAAAGCTAATTATTCATTAATAGGCTAATTTATAAATAAAAGTAGTAAAGCTAAGTTATAATATTCTTTATAAGGATGATAAGGCTATAATATAACTTGCCTTTAGCCTACTTTATAAGCATTAAAGTGCTAAATTTAAAAGGGAAGGCTTATTAATAATGCTTAAGGAATTATACCTAACTTACTATTATTAAAGCCTTATATACATAGTATATAATAAGGTAGCTATCCTTATAAAATATAACTCCTAAGATGTTAATATTTATCTATTTATTATCATTTCTAAAGGGGTTAAATATATTACTAAGGGGCTTATTATCCCTAGGAAATCTATTAAATATAAGATTATCATCTAATATTATATTATATTAACTGTTGATATTTATAAAGTTTATAATGCTATTAATTATAAGATAGCTAATAATATATATCTTATCTCTTACCTTAAGAGGTGAATAGCTTTATAAGATAGGGTTGATATGGTGATAAATAAGGGGATATTTTATAGCTTAGCTAGCAGCTAGCTAATAATTAACAGGTATTGGAAAGTTAGGTATAGAGATGGCTATACTTCCTATAATATTGTTAAGAATAGCATTACCTATGCCTATAATTATTTTACTTTATTAATTAAAGTACTTCCTTATAGCTTATTTCTATAATTAAAGTATTAGATTATATATCTTGATTTTCAACTTAGGCTCTAATATTTAACTATCATCCTACCCCTAATTACTTTCACCTTACTTCTTTAATATTAATAGCTTAGCTAACCCTTTCTTCTTATTTATAGAGAGTTTAATATATATAATATATAAATACTTCTTAATAATTAAGCATTATAGTTATATATAAAGGAGATAGTATTAAGAAGAATATAACTACTTGTTTTATAAATATAGGATTATTAATAGGCTTAAATATTATTATAACCTTATAAGACTGAAAAGGAATTATATAGTGCTTAGGAAATAGATTTAATGGTAAATAAGGTAGGCATCTTGCTTTAAATATTAAGTTTAAAGGGGTTTTATAATAACTTATATTATTATAAATAATATGATATATAATATTCTTAATAAGTAGGATAAACTCTTAAGATTATATTCTAAGGTTATAAATATTATTATTATTAATTAATATATTATAATATAGGTTAAACTTTAAGCTATTATCTATTATATTCTTTTTAATAAGCCTTAATAATTAGGTAAGTAGGAATAATGGATGAATATTATATATAGGGCTAAAAAGGTTGATAAAGGATAATCCCCCCCCCTTAGCTTAAATAGTTAGCTATTTAAGTTATATAGATACTCTTAAAGATCTTTCATTTTAAAGTTTAATTGTAATCTATTATACTTCTATAATATATTTAAGTAATAATAAAATAAATCTATTATTTATATTTATATTTATCCCTTATATTAAAGGATAAGTATTTATATTATAAGGTTGTATTAGCATTTACTCTCTTATAAGGGTTAAGCTTTATATAATAGCTAAGGAAGTTAATAGCTATCTTTTCTTTTATATTAAATAGCTGCCTATATTTATTATGCTTATTGCTTTATAAGATTATTTCCTTAAGGTTAAATATATCTTTCTTACTTTTAAAGAGGGAAGTCTTAAATATTAACTTATATAAATGCTTAGCTATATAGGTTTTATTATACCTAAAGAACTTTGCTATATTAACTAATGCTTTAATATCATCTATTAATTAGAAAAAGGGGAGGTGATAGGTTAATATGCTAAGGAGGATAATGTTAATAGATTATATGTTAATTTTGCTGGTTTATGCTATATATTTAAATAGGACCTTAGGTGTATAGAAGCTAGCTATCCCTATATAACTTGCTATATATAATAGTTAAGTATTATTCCTTAAATATCTAAGCTATTAATACTTAATAGGAACCCTTATTATATAATCCTTTATTATAATACCTAAGAATCTTATATAATAATAAGGTATATAGCTTTTATATTAATACTTTATAAAATTAAAGTTAATTAATAAACCTTGTTAGGTTATTAAGTTATAAAGGAAATTATTTAATTTTATATTTTAATATATTATACCCTTTTAATATATAATAAAAAGCATTATAAATAGCTATTAATAATATATAGCTATTTTAACTATAGTTATATTAATAAAGAAGTCCCTAAAGTTATAATATTAGAAATAAGGAAGGATAGTAATAACTTAGTCCTTAGATTAATATACCTTAATTAAAGGGTATATATAAGGGTATTTATAAAGGCTAACTAATAACTCTAGCTTATAGCATATCCTTACTAAAGAAGATATATTATATATATTCTTAATAGTAATAAACCTTAGCTATATAATTATATTAATTGCCTTATAAGATAACTCTTATAATAAGCTATTATTTATAAACCTATTAAAGCTAATATTAATTAAATAGTTAAATTAAAGATCTTTTACCTTATAAATAATAGAAAATATACTTATTATTATAAATATAATGGATAATTATTAATTAATAGCTTAATATATTTAGGTTTATATAAGGAACCTATCCTTTCTTATCTTTTAATCTATTTTATATTTAAGAGCAACCTTTATAAAAGTAATCTTAAGGTAAATGATTATTAAGTTATAAGTTAGATAATTAGCCTTATTTAATATCTAGCTAACTTAGATAAAAGGATTATATCTCTTAAGGCTATTAAGATTATTATAACCTTTTAAGGTAGTTTTCACCTTAAAGGGTATTTATTTTAGCTTTATATATATTAATTTAATCTCTTATAAATATTATTGCTATCTAGGTTAATAGCCTTAAATAAGCTTAATCTTAATATTAATAATGTTATTATATGAAATAATTATAAATATTTTATTTAATTAAAGCTTAAGGTTATAAATATCTAGGCCTTTATAAAGTTATATATTCTGCTTTATTTCTTTAAATAAGCTAAGTTTAATAGCCTTTAGGTACTTATTAAGTGCCTTAAGCTAGCTATATATCTCCTTAAACTTACTCTTATATAAGAAATACTACCTAATTATACCCTAGATAGCCTCCTTTATCTTATAATTCTTTATTATATATTCTCAATATAGCTGCTATAATTAAAGTTAGCTTATAATATATTATATAACTTTCTTAATAATAATTAGGTTTAAGCTTAATAATAAGGATTTTTAATTTAAATATTACCTTAAATTAAAAGGTAAAGATATATTATATAAAAAAAGGGTAGATTAAGTATAATTAATAAGTTATTATAATTAATGATAGGTTAATAAAATATATTAATATTTATTATAAGCTCCTAATCTTATAAATAGGGTTTAAATGATATAATTAAAATAAATAATATTATTTATATTAAATATAGGATTTAAAGAAGCCTTTTATATATAATTAGGTATTGAATATAAAACCTTAGTTAAGTAAGAGGGTATAAATACTAGTTATAGCTTAACTTTATATAATATAACTAAATAATAAAATAGTATATTTTATAATTTATCACTTATAAGTATACTTAAATTAAGGAAAGAGAAATATAATAATTAATAGTAAATTTTAAATAATTATATTATTATAAGGGTAATAATTTATTATATCTATCTTATCTTATTAATAGGTAAGACTAGGATTAATATAAATATAAGTATATATTAAGGATTAAGATTTATTAAGTTATAATATTATCTGCTTATAAGATAAAGGTTATATAGTTTAAAATAAATAATATTAAGTTAATTTATTAAATATTTATAGCTATAGGCTTTAAATAGAAAACTAATATTATTATCTTATCTTATCTAGCTATATATAAGTAATAAGGGAGGGTATTTTAATATAATATATTATTTAGGCTAAGGATATAAGATAGCCTTATAAAGATAATACCTATTTACCTAAATAATTAAAAGTAAGTAATATTAGATTATTATATTATACTTATTAATATTATAATATTAAATGATTTAATTATAGCCTATTATTTATAATATAATGTTATAAAAGCTATAAGGCTATTCTTATATTTATCTATTAATAATTTATATTTTATCTTTATCATAAGTAGTAGTATTAACGTTGCTCTACTATAATCATATATTAACCTAGTTAACTTGCTAACCTTTGCCTTCTTAAAGAAGTATAATTATAATATTATATTTTAGGATAAGGTTTAATATCTTAAATTTCCTTAAGATTTATAAAATATAAGTTTTTATTATAATATTTTAATAAGGTGATAAATATTTAGGGTATAGTTTATAAAGTAGCTTAAAGTATAATATATTTATTATAAAACTTTAGATAAGAAAGGATATAAGTTTATAATATTCATATAATTAATATATTAATAACCTTTTGATTTAATAATAAGTTTTATTAAGGCCTAATAGCTTATCTAATACTATAGATTTTAATTAATAACTTTAAGTTAATATTATAATTAACCTAGTTTCTTACTTCTAGGTACTTATAATTAGGATTTTATATATAGATAAGAAGGACCTTAAAGGGTAATCTAAGTTAGTTATAAAATTAGGTATAGACTTTATTATTATAAATTCACTAATCTTTTAGAAAAGGTAATAATTACCTTATAAATAAGTATACTTTAATTCTAACTCTAATCCTTAATATTCTATAGTAGAAGAAGGAGTTAACTATTATTTATAAAGACTTTAAAGTTAGTTCTTATAATAAGATAGAGTTATAAATAAAGTAGGAAGAATTAATATACCTAGTAGAATAAAAAAATTTAATTGATTATTTATATAAAAGAAGGGAATAAAGAGGTAATTAATTAACCTATTATTAAGGCTATTAAACCCTAATTAACCCTAACCTTAGCTAGTAGTGCTAAGTATAATGATTAAATTAATCTTAATTTAATTAAATATTTAATTAGCTATGAATAATTATCTTACTTAATGCCCTTAATGTTATATACTTAGGAAATAGGTTAGTTATAAGTTATGCATTATGGGTACCTTTAACATTTATTATATTAACTATAATAATAATGAAGATAATACTTCTCACCCTAATAATGTTATAATAAGTTATATTCCCTATATTATAGCTTCTTTAATATCTTAAATCAACAAAGCCCTTATTATCTCTAATATTATCTACTAATAATCTAATAATCTATATAGAATATTAAAATATTACTTATAGCTCTTAATATAAAAGAGAATATTAAAAGCCTTAATCTTAATATGTTTATTAATATTAATTGTAGCCTGCTCTAGTAATCATCATAGGGCAATAATTATAAATAATCTTATTATCTGCTATATTTTACTATACTTTATTAAATTTAATTAACTTCTAATTAGCTTTAATATAATTATTATCTAAGTAATTTATAAGGGCTTAAAGGTATAAAAGGAGAGGTTAATATTAATCATATATCATATTTATCTTATAAGGATAAGATAAATAAACTAGATAAGTTAATATAATAATATACTTAAAGTTTATATAAGATATAAAATCAGAGTTTTAAAAATTAATTAATATAAATATTTAAGCAAGTAAGTTATATCTAATACTTAGGAGAGTTATGAGAAACTTAACTATATAAATAATCAGCTTAGGCTTAATAAAATGCCCTATTTAAGCATATTAAGTAAATAAGGAAGAGTAGTATTATTAGGTATAGGGAAAGCATTATAAGTATTTTAGCTATTCTTTTCTTTAAAGGCTATTATAATAGCTTTAGCTTCTTTTTATTGCTTTAAATTTATTTTAATTAAAATATAATTAACTCCCCTTTATTATTTTAAAGCTATAATTTATAAATTTTATAATTATTTACTTTACCCCTAAGTATTATAGCCCTCTTTTATTCCTCCTTATATTAAAGTACCCTTAAGTATATTATTAAGGCTTTTAATAAAATATTATTTTATTATATTTATAATGCTTATTTTTAATAATTATACCTTACCCCTTAGCTCTTATTTAATAATCTTTATATCTTATTTATATATTTAAAGACTTAGGGTTTTCCTTAGCTTATTATATAATGATCTATAGTTTTATTACTTAAAGATTCTCACTAAAACCCCTAAGATAGCCTTACCTTTTCTATAAAAAGTTATTTATTAATAGAAGGTAAGATAATTATTATAAGATAATCTATATCTATATAATTTATCTTATTTATAAAGAAGTTAATTTAATAATTCTAGGTTAAAGAATATATATAGATAACCTTACCTTATTCCTTATATTTATAAGCTGGAAAATAACTTTTTATAAATATAAAGGCTATAGGTAATAGCTTTAATTAATCCCTAAATATAGGCATTATCATACCTTTTTAACTAATACCCTTTATAAGCATTATATTTTCTCCATCTTTCTTATACTTAAGGCTATATTTTATAAAGCTATAATAATACCTTAAATTCCTTAAAGTATTAAGGGGCCCTCCTTATCCTGCCCTTTATATTAATATATATGTATATATTAATCCTTAGAGGGTTCTTTAAGAGGTAAAAGCCTTGCTTAGATTGGAATTAGCTATATATATAATATTTAAATAGATATTAAGGGACTTTATAGTTTAAAATAATTTTGATTATAGTTTTCAATTAATATAATATTTAAAGCCTTATTTAGTTATATAACTACCTTAATTAATATCGCCTTATTAGTTATACTTATTATATTCCTGCATTATAATTGCTAACTTCTCTTTTTTAAAGATTTAAGTATTATAAGTATAGATATTATAATATATTTAGTTATTTATCAATTATAATTAAATATATATTTAATTTATATTATGCTTTAAGCTATAAATATATCACATTTCTATTATATATATGCTTAGAAAGTATATATATAATAGTAGTATTTTGAAGTGTTTTAATTAAATAGTTATTAATAAGGTATATCCATTTTTCATTTAAATGCTATTTAAGATAGATTGTATAGTTAATACTTTATATTAAATAGCTAATTAAATATTATATACCCTTAGGGGCAGCTATCTATAGTATTAATATATATTTCTGCCTATAGCTAGCTTGAAAATACTTTATATAATAGAATGAATATTTATTAATGAGTTATATGATATTATATATTCTTTTAATGGGTAGGGGATGAAGTGATTAATCCTTTATCTATTCTTACTAGCTTATATTTACTAACTTTATATATTAAATATTATAGCTTAAATAAATTAAGTTATCTTGCTTTAGATTAGGAATCCTAAGCCTTTTCTTATATTCCCTTAAGTATCTAAGCTAAAATATAATAGGTAGGATTTGCTATATATAAATGTATTATAGGGGCTTAAGCTGGTAGATATAAGTTAATATTGTATTATATAGCTTTTTATATTAATATAAGGCTGTTCTAGGCTGTTTTATTAGTAGTTGGTTAGTTATGTTAATGTAAAACTACCCTTATAGGAACTATTATATTGGGTTACTAGTATAGGCCTTAGTGTTAAGCTTGTATTGCACTTATTTTACTATTAGCTTATCATTATGAATTTAATTATATTATATATTCTATTCCATTACTTAGGCTTCTTCCTTATATTTATATTTAACCTGGATTTAAAAGATTCTTACTCCTTATATATATGAAATAAGATAGTTATTTAAAGGTAAAGATTAATATATAATTTTATAAATACTTAGATATTTACTTAGTTATTTCTATATATATAGATTCCTATATTATTAATAAGGAAGGATATAATAAGGGATATTAGGTTTATTTTTCATATATCTCCCTTTTTAATAAATATTATTTATATTCCTTATAATTCCTTATTATATTATCTATCTTTTTATAAATAATATTATTAAAGTGAATATAATAGTAATTAATATAACTTAATAGGGATTAAACTTAGCTCTTAATAATATGAAAAGTAGGCTTAAGAGAAGTTATTTTAATATAGAACCTACTATTAACCTAGCTTTTAATAATAAGTTAGCTATAAAGAAGGCATATATATAAGATTAAGGCTACCCTAAAGGCTAACTTAACCTATAATATATAAACTTAATAATTATCATACTTAGGGAAGCTTTTTATAATCTACTAATGCTATAGAATCCCTTAGGTAACTATTAGCCTATATAATAACATTTAACCTTTATTTCTCTTATATTAAATGAAGGGCTATTAGTTATATAATAGTTATAAATTATCTTAAATTATAATAACTAACCTTTATATTAAGCTATACCTTTTAAGTAGTAGTTAAGTTAGCTAATAATATTATAATTAATATAAGATCTAATATAGCTTTATTAATTTATATCTTTAATTATAAACCTTAGCAACCTTAATTATTATTATATATAACCTATTACTTCCCTAGATATTATATATAGAAAATAGCTTTATACTTATTATAAACTATTATTTTTATTATCTTTAATTAAAGCTATAATCAATATTACCTAAGAGCTTATATTTATAGTTAAGCTAAATTACTTTATAGCCCTAAAATAATAATAAAGTATTAGATTATATAATTATATATTTATTTAATTATATTAAGATATAAAGACCTTCTTTATTAAGAATCATAACTTATATCTAGATTATTTTCTTTAGGCTAATTCAGATTATTAAAATATTAATAGTAGAGATAACTAGGGATTTCTAATATCTTATTAAAGAATACTCTTTAACCTTATATATATACTTAAATTAAAAGAAGATTATAAGCAGTTATTACCTTGCTATAAGTCTTATAATCCTCTATAGCTAGAACTAAGTATTATATATAATAGCTTAATCTGGCATAATATAGAAATAATGCTATAGCTCCTCTTATAATATCTCTTAACTAATGATGCTTCATTATTTACATCTTTTAAATAAGATGAGTTATATTTAATTTTAACTTACTTAAGCTATAAGGGATTAATGGGTTATAAGGACCTTTTATTACTATAATCATAGCAATATTTGCTAGAATTATAAGTTAATATTCTTGATATAAGAGGGGATATAGTTTTAATCTCTAAGTATAGTTAGGTTATAATAGAGAAATACACCTATAAGATATAATCTCATAAGGGTCCCTATTTATCCTATATTAATAGGCTGTAGTCTTAGGTTATAATAACTTACAAGTTAGCTAAACCTCTTATAACCTATAAGAAGAGATTATTAAAACTAAGATAATAGCTTAAAGAAGATATATAATAACAGATAAGTTAAATATATAGTATTAAAGCTTATATCTAATATAAGATCTAATATATTAAGGTAAGGCTAGGTCTTATATATAGTTAAACATCTTAGGCTGATAGGTTTAATATATCCTTAATAATAAGGAGCTATTTAATCCTTATAAAGCTTATTTTTATATTATATTAAACTACTTAAAGAAAGTTCTCTATTATATTAACTGCTACTATTATAAACTTTAAAAGGTTATCTTCTTTAAAACTATAGGGTTTAAGATCATTAATTAATAATATAATACTTAGGTTTAAAATATTATAATATAAAGTAAGATATTCTTAATTGAAATAATATAGAAGTTTATAAACTATTTATTTATAATCTAAGTTTATAAAGTAGCTAGGGTAGGCTAAAATAGGTATAATAATAAGATTATATATAATTAATTTAATAAAAAAGCTATAATTTAAAAGCTTATTATAAATTATGCCCTTATTAATATAAAACAAGGATTATATATATAATAATATATTAAGAAATAGTTATTAGTTAGCTATAAATAAGGTTATAAAAGATTTTTAAGAGCTAAGATATAATATTAAAATCATTAAGGAGGTTTATTAATAGGCTTAGGATTTCTTTTACTCCCTCTTAAATAGGGATAAAATATAAGATTTCTTCTATTAACCCTAATCTTTAGGGAGGAAGGTAGAACCCTTAAGATCACTTTTTAATAAGGAGTTCCTCCTAAGCTTCTTCTAACTATAATTTATAATAAATAAGTTGCTTTTATAATATCCTATATTACTTCACTTATTATTAATATTATATATATTTAAACCTAATATATATATCTAATTAAGCTATTTTCTAACCTAGGGTATACTATTAATTAATCATAGATCCTTAAAGATAGCATTCTAAGCATAGCTTTAATTAAATAATACCTATTATTTAAAGGCCTTATTAATACCCTAAGGATAATAATAAGCTAAATTAATTATATATAAATCTCTTATATCTTAAAGCCTATAACTAAATCACTCCTTAAGGTATTCATATTATAAATCACTAAATAATAATATAATTATTAAATAAATATATTTTTTATTATATTCATCCTATTCACTAAATTAACTAAGGTAATAAAAGATGCCTACCATTATAACTAATATAATAAGAAAGTTAAATATATTATATATTAGCTCCTTCTCACCTTTTAGATATTTCAGCTTAATCATAAACCTATTATAAAATAATAACTTTTTAACTTTAAAAGTAAAGGCTTAAGAATACTTATATTATTAAAGATATCTATAAAAGCACTAATATTATCCTTACCTATTAATATTATTATAATTATAGCATTAACTTATTAAGATTCTCTAAGAAATAAAAAGTTGTTAGGGAAAAGATACCCATATAATCACTAATAACTAAGTAACTTATTATAATCTAAAGCCTCTAATATAATATACATTAATAAAAGTAAAAATTATATAATATATGGTCTTATATTAATACTCCTTTATAATGAAGCTAACTCCTTAATTTATTATATAATTCAAGATAATAAATTATATAATAATAATACAATAAAGGGGTAATAGAGAGAATAGTATTATAATATATACTTTATAGGCTAAATGGTAGATAAAAGCTAATAACTATAGCAAGTTTTTACTTAACTAAGGCTATTTCAAAACTATTTAAATAGATTTTTAATATATATTAATTAATATATAAAGCTAATATATATATATATATATTTACCTTTACTCTTAGCTATATTTTTATCTATATTAATAGTTTTAAGAATTATAAGAGTTTTTATAAAAAGGGAAGTAAATTTATACTTAGGTTAAGTCTAATATATTATAATATAAGAGGTTTGTTATTATAAGGCTTAAAGGGTAATCATTAAATTAATAAGTTAATAAGATATCTAAATTAATAAATATAAGGCTAAGATTAATAGGATACCTTAGAATTATAAGCTTAATATTATTAAATAAGACCCTATAAGTTGCTATCTAAAAAGCTTAAATTAGATTAGTTAATACTTCCTTATTTAAAAGAATAAGTTTCTTAAACTATAAATTAAAGAAGGCTTAGTTAAATAAGAATATTAATAGGCTTCTTAAAGCTATAAACTAGAATATTATTAATAAATAAGCTTAAAGGATGCTGCTAATACCCCTTTACTTACATCTCAACCTAATATATATATCCTTATATTAGGATAATATTAGCATTAACTTAAGCTATAAAAATATATATAGTATGAAAAAGCATTATTACTATTTCTGCTCTTAACTAGATTAAGGCAAGGGCAAGAACCTTAATAATAAGGCTGATAACTATAGCTCTAGCTATTATAAGATTATAATTAAGATGTTTAAATATATTAAAATAGTTAATAGCTAATTAATAGAGAAACTTAATAATAAGGAAGCTGCTATTATTGCTATTAATATTAATAAGGATGATTCTTAAAAGGAAGAGTAAATTTAGGTAGATAATGAGCCCTAGGATGAGATTAAGGCTATAGCTATGATAAATAATAGGCTTGAAATTAGGTATTATAATATCTCCTTTAAAGGTCTTAGGATAATTTAAAAGAGTTTATTATAACTAGATGCTTTAATAAGCTAAGAATTAGATAATAAATATAGCCTAATTATTTTACAACTTAATTAAGATAGGCTTTAATATTAACTGAGATTAGCCTTATAATCTCTTAATACCTTATAATCATTCTTTTCTAAGATACTTATAATTAATTAACTTAATTCTAAGCATTAACTTTTATATAAAGTTACTCTTACTTATAAAGAGTCTAGAATATTAGCCCTATTAATATTATTAATAAATATATTAAAGTAGAAATATATTATAATTAATAATATCATTAAGGTAGAGAGGTTTAGTTTAAATTAATAGTTATTAATATCTAAAATATCTATATTTAATATTATAAAGCCTTAGATTTAGCTAGCATTATTATTTATTAAAAGCAGCTAATATTAATATTAGGGGCAACTGAAGCTTATAATACTTCACTATATATAAATATCCCTAGCCTCTTATACCCTTTAAAGAAGATAAGCTAACCTATATAATACTTCTCCTCTTAAAGGTAAGGTTCTTAAAGCTTTTTTAATGAAAGGTAAAGGCATTATATTACTCTTAGCTTAATTATAATAAAAAGATATAATAATAATTACTTTTTAAGATATTATTAATATTAAGTAATATAGCTATTAAATATAATAAGATTATATATTATCCTACTTATTATAATTAATACTTATTAGCTAAGGAGATTTAATATAATAAGGTTGAGATACTTATATCTCAATCTTAATCTACTAGGTAATAGCCTTATTATTATTATAATTATTAATAAGTAATATTAATGTTATTTTAGTTAGAGTCTTTTGCTTATTAATAGGAGCTACCTTAATAAGTATTTTTTACTTTTTATTTATAGATTAATTATTATCATCCTTAATAGAAATATTATTATATTTCCTAGCTAGCTTTCCTATTTTCTTATTTTTTCTACTACCCTCTTTATATTTTAGCTTTTAAAAATATTAATTAAAAGATAAGTTAATAATAATATAATAGATAAGAGTAGTATTAAGATTATAGGTATATTTAAATTAATAATATAAAAGTTAAACTCCCTATTTAAAGCATTAATTAATATAAAATATTCTCTAAGGTCTTTATTATCATCTATAAATAATAATATTCTTAATAAACTAATAGCTAAAGTTTCTTATAAATATTCTTAGGGCTTCTTTAAGGTAATATCTTTTAGCTTATTTATTATAAGGAGATAAATAATAAAGGGATTATATTTTTAAGCAGGATCCTACTTAAAATAATAATACTTAGCTAAATTATTTATAATAATAAAGAGGGGGCTTATTAAAGGGATAAGAGTAAGAGGGCTATCATTAAAGGGAGCCTTATAAGTTTGCTAAGGTATAGATAAATAAAGTAGGAGGTTAAGGGGCTATATAATATATAGGGGAGACTTTTAAAGTAAAGCAATAAGTATTAATAACTCAATTATATAAAAGGCATATACCTAGCAGCTATAATAATATAATTATAGCTCTTAGCTTATAACTAAGGTAAGATCTTATTATCTTAGTTTAAATTAAAGATTATAATATTATTAAAGATGATAAATAATAAATCTAAATAAGCCTTTTTACCTTAAGTAATATAAAGAGATATCTTATAAGATATAGCTTTAAGAAGCTTAGCTAATAATAATAAGGGTGGTTATTAATAAAAGTAAGATAAAGATATTAATAAAAATAAGATAAAGATAGTTATTTATAAAAATAAAATAAAGATAATTATTAATAATAATAAGATAAGTATATATTAAAGGAATAATAAATATAAATATAATATAATAAAGAAATATTATTATAAAGGTAATGATTAATAAATAAGAGAGAATAGAGAACCTAGATATTACTTAAAAAAGTAGGAATTAAATAAAAGAAATAAAAAGGCTAAAATAGTTAAAGATAATTATAAACCTAAGTTAACTCTTTATATATAAAGGTAGCTTAGGGCTAACCTTAATATATATATAAACTATAAACCTTTATCTTATTCCCCTTAAAAACTTTAATATTATACCTATCTAACCTATTTATCCTTATATTTTTCTCTTATAATCTAAAAAGTAATAATTAAAATAATAAAAAGCTATTATAAAGTATTATTAATATCTTAATATATTAATATATTTAATTATAATAATAATAATAGCCTTATTAATAATAACCTTTATCTTCTTAATAATAATAACTTTATTAATATTATAATTATTTATAGCAACTAAACCTAGAATATATATAAGCTTATCCTTATCTCTTAAAGCAAATAGTTTAATATTACCTTTAATAATAATATAAAGGTATATACTTACTTTATTAAGCTAAGAGTTATAACTAATCTTCCCTTTAAAAGCTAACCTTAAGTATTATAAGAAGCTAAAACTAATAAGGTTATATTTAAAGAGGAGGATCTTAAGCTTATTAATATCTTATTTTATTTCATCTATATTAAAGATATATATTTAGGTAGTAAAATTCTTATAAGATCTTTATAGGATTTCCTTAATAATTAATTATAAATAGATAATAATATGTTAAAGTTAAGGGAGGGTAAATATATATTAATAATTTATATTTAAATATTTTAGTTTAATGAATTTTTCTTATTTAATAAGTTAAAGAAAGTAGCTATGATAGAGCTTAAAGCTTATCTTAATAATATACTTAAGGTTCTTAATATTAAGATTAATAATAACTTAAACCTCTAGTAGCTTGCTAATATTCTTAATATATTTAAGGAGGTATATAAGGATAAAAGTATAAAACTTATTTTAAGATTTATAATTAATTTCCTTTATTAAAATAAATATAAGATCTTTTAATTTAAAGATACCCTTAATTTACTTAGTAATACTCTATAGATAATAAGGGACCTTATAATAACCCCCTTTATTAATAAGCTAATTAAATTACCTTAATTATTAAAGTTCTGGTTAGGGCTATTAATCTTAAGGGCTATTAGGTAGCTAGGTAGGATTTATGATTCTAATATTATAATACTTAGATCTATTAGGGTAGCTAAGATACTATATATATTATATTTAATTATAGGAAATACTTAGATTATCTTTAAAGTAATTAACTTAGAAGTAAATTATATAATAGATAGCTTAAAATGAATTATACCCCTTATTATTTATATTAAGTTAATAAAAAGTAATTCTAAATCTAAGATTATCTATATCTATTATAATCTATTTTTATAGCTAATAGAATAGCTTTATATTTAATTTAATAATTATTATAATATAAATATCTATATTAAGTGCTATTATTAAATAAACCTGAAGATCTAATTAATAATTATATATATCTACCTGTTAAGGGATGAGATGCAACTTAAAATAGCCTTTATATTAGTTAAAGATAATTCCTAATTACCTAGATAGTATTATCTAGAAGACTATTATAGGATTTATTAAGGAAAATCCATCTATTATATATATATTCTATTTAAGACTAAGGCTATAACCCTTATTATTATTAATTATAACTATATCCTTTTAACTATTAACCTTATATTTATATTACCTTGATTAAAGGTATAATAAAGGCTCTTTATATTAATATCTAAGGATAATATAACTTATCAGGATTATAGAATTAAGAAAGGGCTTAATCTTATTAAATAATATTTATAAATAATATATTATAAGTATATAGGAAAGAATATAAGAAAGCTATTATATTTTTTAATAAGAAGAGGGTTTCCCTTCTATATGAATTCTATTTATTATTATTTAAATATATTGTTATAAATAAGATTTATAGCTTTCTTTTTCCTTAATATAGACTTATAATATAATATTACTTTTATAAAGAGTTAATAGTAATATTAGTTAATAAGCTTATTATAAAGGGTTAAGTTATTATATTAGGAAGGATTTCTATATTAATTTATATATATATTATATATTAAATTATATTTAGGGCTTTATTTAAATTAATTATTATAATAATGTATATTTATAGTGTTAGGTTAAAATATATATAATTAATAATAGTTTATTATAGATTATAGTTTTTATTATATAATGATATTAAGTCTTAAATATCTTAAATAATAATAATATTCACTATACCTTTTTATATATACCTTTACTTCTTTTATTCTATAATATATAAAACATTGAATATTATTTAAGTATTAGTTCCTTAGAGTGATTAAATCCTATATAAAGCTATAAAATAAGGTATATATATAGGTAAAGAGGTAAAATCCTTAATTAATATTTATCAAGATCTTAATAGGGATAAAGCTTATATATAATAAGGGATATAGAAAGCTAGAATATTAATTCTAAGTAATTAAGGCTTACTTATTAAACTAATCATTATAGTTTTAATTTCTAGCCTTATCTAATACGCTCCTCCCCTAAACTAGCTTTCTTATTAGCTAATATAGTTTACTTTAGCTCCTAGTTTTATACCTATAACTTATTAACTATATTCTTAATATCTAGCCCTTTAGCTCCATAAGACCTTAATTATAAATCTACTAAATACTTTCTTTTATATAACCTGCTCTTTAATTACTCTTATAATATTTCTTCTTTAATTTACTTTTTATGCTTAAGTTATAATTCTACCTCCTTTATTTACCTCTTAATATAATAATATTTATATTAGATAAGGTATTCTTCTAAGCCTAGTATTATAATAGTGATGCTAATCTTAATAGTGATTAGGCTTAGTATATTATAGCTCCTCCTCTTATTACCTATTATAATAGAGATTAAGCCTAGGATAAGCTTTTGCTATAAGATTAACCATAATAATTGTCTATACTATATTATATTAAGGGTAGGGAATATAACCTTAATAGTAAATAGTTTATCAGCTATTAATTTAATAGTAGTAATGCTAAATTAAATAGTGAGTATATTATAGCTCGATATAAAGAAGGAGAATAAGAGTTAGATATAGACCATTTAGCAATATAATATAGCAATAAGGAGTATAAACTTCTTAATAAGAAAGATTATAAAGTTATACTAACTAGTTATAGTTGCTTATATTAATAAAGGATAAGAATATATATATAGAATGAATTCTATATTATATGTTTTTATAAAGGTAAAGGAATTACTCTTAATAAAAATTAATATAGAATTAAGCTAATATAATAGCATAATTATTATTATAATATAATAAGTTATTATTTATAAAGGTTTTTAAATTTAATTTCCCTATTAAGCTATTAAAGTCTATTTATAAATATTAAAGGTGAGAATGTTTTTATATAATATCACTTTATATTAATATAAAGGTGATTTTCTAATTTATTATATTAAATCCTAATAATAATAACCTGAGTTTTCCTTAGGTATTAGCTTACTTTACCTTGATATTATAGATGCATTCTAATATAGCCTTTTTATTTATTAATATCTTAAAGGTATTATCCTTTAATAGATTCTCCTTATTATATATTTTAATAATATTAACCTTTATCTTTTAACCTAACTAAATTATATACTTAATTACTTAAAGGTATTTTATTAATATAATTAGGACTTCTATAAATTAGATATTATTTATATATTAGAGGTTGAAACCTTCTATTATAATATTTATTATAATAATGAGAACCTTATTCCTATTAATTAGCTTCCCTCCTTTTTTAAAATTATTTATTATCTCTTATCTTCTTAGTATTAATATATTAGAGGAGAATAGAATTAGTTTAACTTCTTTATATAACTCTTTATTAGTGATTAAGAAAAAGTATATTAGAATTATATTAATAATCTATATATAAAAGGTGATTATATATTGCTTCTTATAAGGATTTAATGCTAATAGCATTATATAAGAGTCTTTATCTTTTACTATTTTATTGATTAATATCTAAAGCTAATTTAATTTAGGGCTTTATTATCTAAGCTTATCTATATATAAGGTAAAGTCTTATCTTTAGAAGTTATTTAATTTTATATATTACTTCTTTAGATCTTTTTTAATTAGACTTTAGATTATTATAGGAATCTTCTAATAAAGGTCTAAGTTAAATATTCCTTTAGGAATATTATTTAAATCTTTTTCTCTTTCTATATACTTTAACTCTTATTTTAAGATTATAATATAGGGATATGATATAATATATATAAGGTAGAGTTATATATCCTTTATTTTAGCTATACTTCCTTAAATAATATTATATTTAATAGGTGGATCCTTAATAAAAGGCTTATTTTATATCTTAGCATTAATCTTTCTCTAAGCCTAATCATTCTTTCTTTTATTTAATTCTTTTTTAATAATTCTTTCTATATTTAAAATAAGGTTTTTCTTAATTTATTATATTTTAGCATCCTTGATTAAAGTGATTATAATATTCTTATTATTAATTAATAGTAGCTAGTTAAGCACTTATCTATGTTATACCTAACCTTAGTAGATTACTCTGATAAATAATGCAAGATATACCTGGATTATATTAACCTTTACTTTAATATTAGCTTTAATTATAATACCCTTTATATAAGTATAAGTAAACTATTTATATAATCTTATAATATTATCTATTGAATTTAGCATTAAGATGTTAAGTAAATTATTAGATTTAACTTTAAGCTTACTTAATTTTCCATCCTTTTAAGTTTTAAAAGATTCCTATTAATTTATATAGAAATTAGCTAATACCCTTTATAAGGTATATACCTCCTTAATACTTATATTATATATTATAAATAAAGTAATAGGATTCTCATTAATTAACTAGATATTACTTATAACCCTATATGTTATTATCTTTAAGCTATTATTATCCTTAAAGTTTTATACCTTATCTATAATAATGATGCTAAATATAGTTAATAGATATATTTTCCCCTTATTATATAAGTTTATAAGCTTTTTATATATTTTATTAATAATAAGAAAGATATAATATAAGTTGCTCTTCTTAAAATTAAGGAAGTCCTCCTTATTAATAATACTAGATATTTAATCTATAATCTATTTTCTCTCTTTAAGATTATATAGATCTTAGCTAATTATTAGCTACTTATAATAATAGATGAAGCTTAAAAACTACTTATATATTTCATAATTAATAAATATTTTTCATATCTCTCCTCTTTATATATCTCTCAGACTTAATAGTATAATTATAAGGGCTAAGAGGTTTATTATATATATTAAGATTAATAAAAGTTTTAAATCTTAAGAGCAAGGGCATTAAATTATATAATCTTATTATAATAGGTAGCATATTATCTTATCTTTAATGCTCTTAGGGAGATAGTATATGGGCTTATTAGTCTTCCTTTTAGCCCTAAGTGCTTTTCTAAGTTTAAAAAGGCAGGTTTTTATAAGGAGGTATATAAGGATTATCCTTATCTTACTAAATCTAATATTAAGATTAATGATACCTTTATTAACTCCTATTATGATTAGGTTAGTAAATATTATATAAACTTTAAGAACTTATTATAACTTAAAAGTGCCCTTTATGCCTTAAATATAATATTCATCTTTATTATTAAGGGATATATTAAGGAAGATTAAGGCTTTCTTTAATATCCTAAGGTTAATCTTATATAGTCTTAACTCTGTATTTGGCTTATCTTTTATAGTATATTTAAGGCTGATATTATTAGGGGTTGTAGCTTCTTAGATAAGCTTAAGGAATTCCTTTATAAAGAGAGGTTATTAGTTATTATCCTTATTATTAAGGATTATAATAAGAGAGTTAGGCTTTAGAGTAGGTTTTTGCTAAAGGTCTTTATTAAGCTTTTTCTTAAGCTCTTTCTTAGGCTTAAGCTTATCTAGTTACTTGATTTTAACCTTAAGCTAGATAATAAGTAATATAATTGCTTAGGCTTTAGAAATTATAAATATATCTCTATTCTTAATTAAGTAAGTAGACTTAAAAGTCTTAATCTAGACTTAAGTTAATATAATTATGAAATTATATTTTATATTTATAATTAATTAATTTTTTATATTAAATATATCCTTAATAATAAAGTATATAAGTTAATTTTATAGGATTCTTAATAATATTTCTATTTAATCCTTAAAACTCTTATAGTTAAAATATTTAAGTTATAGGAAAATATTATGGTTATTCTTATTAGAAAACTTATTAAATATTATAAGTTTATATTTATTAGATTAACTTTTATTAATAAGGATTAGAACTTACTTAATAAGGATGATGATATTAAGGTTAAAGAATATATTATTTATTAGTGAATTAATATATTACTTCTTAAATAGGGATTCTCTATTAAGGAGCTTAGTTTTAAGTTCTTTTTATTTTAATAACTAATTATTTATTAAAGGTATTAGTAGCTATTTTGATATAAAGGCACTTATAGATTAAGAGTATTATATATTACTTAATATTGCTAATATAAGGTAAGTTATCTTTATATTAGCTAGAATAATTTATATTATTAATATATAATCTAGGTAAGTTATCTTTTAAGGTTATAATATTAATAGTAGGTAGAAAATATATTAGTTGCTAGATAGCCTTATGATTTTAAGTTTTTAAAGTATTAATTATAAGCTTAAAAGGTAAGTAAGATGCTTAAGTATCTACTTATATAATATTATTTCTTATAAATTTATTAATAAGCCTTATTAAAGCTAACCTTTTATAAGTTATATAGATATTATTAAAAGAAAGTTAAGAGGCTATTTATATTATTAAGAAGATAATAAAGAGGTTGTTATTAAGTTATATTATATAAGGTTATTAATATAATAAAGTTATAAAGGTATAGGTTTATATAGGTTGTTTAAGAAGTGATTGAAATATTAAGAGTTATTACTTAGCTTATATACTTTTAAATCTAATTAATAGAGTTTTATTATAAGGATATTTCTAAATAATGCTTAGGTTGATAGATAACCTTCTTATAATATTAATAAACTCCTTTTAAGTCTTATTATTAAAGTTAAATTACTTAATATTAAACTAACCCTCCTTAAGTAATAATAAGATTATATAAAGCCTATTATTCCTTCCCTAAAGGTATATAGATAAGTATATTAGTTATTATATCTATTATTTAATATATTTATCCCTTATATAATCTTAATAATAATGATATATAATAGATTATACTAGTATTACTAATATTATATAGGAACTTAATAATTATAACTTATAATAGATTATAGAAGTATTATTTAATATTATAATATTATTATTTGGTTAATAATATCTTAGATATATAGTAGTAGCTTATAAGAAGATATTTTTTAGTTCCCTTTTAAAATATTAAGATGATTAAGGTTCTTTTTATAACTTAATTTATACCTATAAATATATTCTTTTAGCCTAATAATATTTCTACTCTCTTAGCTTAGAGGTTTATCTTAATTAACTTTTATAAAATAGTGATTTATAAGATAGTATTATTATTTTTATCTTTTAAGATATTAAGATGCTTTGAAATCTTTTTAGATTATAATTTATAATTATATATGATTCTTATTTAGTTTAATATTTTTATTACTTAGCCTATAATTCTATATTATTTAATATTTAAAGTTATATATCTAAGAAGGTATTTCTTCTGCCTTAATTCTTATGAAATCTGAAATATATTATATTAATGGCTATTAAATTTATATATTTATGTAAAAGTTAGCTTCTCTAGATATCTTGGTAAGGGGTTAGGGGTAGCATCTTATTTCTTATTTTTCCCTACTACTTATAATATAGCTAATATTACTACCAACATTGCCTATTATAATATAGGTATTTCCTTATTAATGAAATGAATATATTAAAATTTATATATATTGAATTTTCTATATAATATAGCTAATAACTAGAAGTAGGTTTTTATTATTCTTCTTCTCTTAATATGTAAAATATAATAGATGTAGTAATTAATATTAACTATTTATAGTTTAAAGACTTATTATATTTAAAATAAATATAGTAAAGCTTTAATTGTAAAGATTTCTTTATATAGTCTAACTTATAGTTAAGTATAGCTCCTTTATTTCCTTATTATTCTGCTATTAATAGTATAATTAATATATAGACTAATATTAATTACCTTAAGTATAATATATTATTATATAAGGAATAGATTTATTAAAGTTTTCTTTGTAATGATTTCTCTATATAGTTTAATTTATAATTAAGTATGACTCTTTAGTTCTCCTTTTCTTCTATTATTTATAATAAGATTGAGATAGTGATTAATATTAATAGCCTTAAGTATAAAGTTTTATAATATCTTTAATGGATTTGTAAAGCTTTCTTTATGATTATTTCTCTATATAGTTTTAATTATAGCTAGAAATATATTCTTATTATTATCCTTTTTCTATAGCTTATAATATAATAGATGTATTTATTAAAATAGGGTAATCTGAGCTTAAATCCTTATTACTTATAATATAAATCTATTAAAGCCCTCCTAATAACTAATTCTATTTAAGGCCTGATATATAAATGAAAATAGCTTATATAGTTTTCCTTATTTTATTTCTTAATTAAGAGCCTATATATCAATTAATACTTCCTTATTTATAACTCCTATAATATTTCTTCTAAGATAATTACCTTTATCTTTTATATATATTATATAGCTTATAATGCTTAACTTATAATTAAGAATAATTCCTTATATCTCTCCTTCTTTACTTCTTAATACTTTATAGGATTAATTATTAACATTTTTATCCTTATTATTTTAATTTTATCCTTATATTTAAATATAAAGGATAGTTTATTATATTAAAAGATCTTAACTTCCTTTCTTAATAAGCTAAGGAATATATTATAAAACCTTTTTTTCTTAATATACTCTAAATAAATAACCTTCCCTATATTATATTAATTATTAATTATTATATCTATATTATTAAGGGTAATTAAAGTTATATTAACTAAAGAGTATATTGATGAATTATTATAAATAGGTGCTTTACTCTTTATATACTTTTTAAAATATTAAATATATAGTTTTATAAAATTAACCTTCTTTTTAATAAAAATAGATTAAGGATAAGGGCTAATAAAGGAACTAATATTATTAGAATTACTTATAATAAAATTAATTAAAGCTTACTAATAAGCTTAGCTACCTTCTCTAGCCTTTAACTAAGTATTATAAGGGTAGTTACTAATTAAAGGCTTAAACTTAAGGGGATTATCTATTAATGAATTAATTAAGGTTGATTAGTAAGCTTAAGTACCTTAATAAGCCTTTAGCCTAGAGTTAAGATAATTATAGCTAATTAAAGGGCTAGTAACTATAAGATTATCTATAAATGAATTAGCTAAGGTTAGCTAATAAGCTTAGGTACCTTTTTAAGCTTTTAATATAAAGTTAAAATGATTATAGCTAATTAAAAGGCTAGCCTAAGAGGGATCATTTATAGTTGAAATAATTATAATTAGCTGATGAAGTTGGTTATCTTATTAAGCTTATAATTAAATATTAAGGTGGTTATAGCTAATTAAAGGATTAGGCTTAATAATATCATTAATAGTTAAATTAATTATAAGTTATAGAAGAGGTTATTTACCTTATTAAGCTTATAATAAGATATTAGGGTAATTATAGCTAATTAAAGAACTAACTTCAGTAATATTACCTATTATTAAAGCAATTAAAGCTTACTTTATATTTTATTTATAATTCTAGCTACCTTCTTAAGTTAATAATTAAGAGTTATAATAATTATTATTATTTAAAAGATTAGCTTTAGTAAGATTATTTATTATTAAGGCATCCTTAAATCATCTTATGGTTTATTAATAACCTTAGTTATCCTTTTAAGTTAGTAATTAAGAATTATTATAGTTGCTACTAGTTAAAGGGCTAGCTTTAATAGGATCATTTATTACTAAGGTAGCTTTAGCTTACCCTATAATTAATTAATGACCTTAGCTATCCATTTAACCTAATAATTAAGAGTTATAATAGCTACTATTAATTAATAGGTTAGCTTTAAAGAGATTATTTATTATTAAGGTATTTATAGCTTATTATATATTCTATTGATAACCTTAACTATCTTCTTAACTTTATATATGAATATTAGGGTATTTATATCTATTAAGATATAATAGTAATTCTGCTGATTGCTTAAACTTATAATATTAGTCTTGATAATCTTCCTTTAAGTTAAGCTATATATTATTAAGAAATCTAACTCTTATTTTTATTATCTTATTATTAATATATTCTTTGCTAATTAGGTTTATATATTAATATATTAATATTACTCCTTATTAAGATTCTACTCTTAATTTAGCTTTTAAATTATATAAGATGCTAAATACCTTTCCTTTATTAGGTATAATATTAGTAAGGTTATTTAATCCTATTATTAATATTATAAAGTTAAGCCTAGTTAGTGTTATAATTATTGAAGTAGAAAGGTTCTTAGACCTTATTCCCTTCTTAGCTATAAGGTTAACTTTATGGTTTAGTATTTATATTAATAATATAAGGTTAGGCTTATCTGATAAGGTTGAGTTATTAATATTCCTTTAATTTATCTTTTCTTAATTTTTAATATTATAAGAAATACCTTAATAGTTTCCTATCTTAGATAATTTATTAATTAAGGTTAAGAAGTTATAGCTTATTATAAGGAAGGGATTATTATCTTAGAGTCTTATTAATAAATATTTAGAGTTTTAAGTAGAAAGCCTCTTAATATATATAAGAATTTATGATGATAAGTATAGGATTTTAAACTCTTAGAAGATAGATTCCTTTATTAATTTAGAATTAAAGAGTTATATTAATTCTATAAACTTAGTAAATAGTGATTACTTATAATATAATGGATTAAGAAGTAGCTAATAAGTTAATAGGTATTAGTTATTAGGTGAGGTTTATATTAATTATTTAAGTTTATTAGGGAAGAGATCTATTAAGTTCTTATTAAGGGAGGTATATATTAGTTAGTTAGGTTTATTAATAAAGAAACTTATTATATTATTATTAGGTGAGGTTTATATTAATTGTTAGGATTTATTAGTAAAGAAAGCTGTTATATTATTATTATTTATAAATAATAATATAAGTTGGAAAAAGAATTATCTTAAGCTATCTTAGGATAAATCCCTTAATATTAGGGAGGTTAAAGATTTAGAAGATAAAAGAGATATTATTAAAGTGAATCTATATAAGGTATTTAGGTCTTAGGAAGCTGAATTAATAATATATTATAGTATTAGAGAATTGAAAAGGTTAGTTTTTAAGTTATAGCTATTAGGTAGCTTTGTAAAAGGTTGCTTATTATATGATAAGGATAGTAATAAGCTACTTTTTCTAATATTATAAAAGAAGTTTATATTAATATTAGTTGATAGCTAAAGAGTAATAGGAAGGGAATATTATTTTAGATATTAAGTATAAGGTTTAGAAATGCTTAATAATGATTAGTTATTAATAGGGATTTGCAAATATTAGTAGCTTAGCTTTAAATGTTATATATTTATTATTATAGGGTAGCTTAGTTGACTTTAGTGTTAATAAATGATTTAAAAGCTTTTATACTATTTAACTTTTATAGCCTTATAACCTATAGATTTCCTATATTAAATATTAATTAATATAGAGAGATAAATCTTTTGATATTTATTCTATTTATAATACCTTCTCTTAAGTTTTAAGATATTATAATAGATATTAATCCTTTAAGCTTAGCTTTAATATTAACTAGTAAGAAAAAGAAAGATATTAAAGACTTTTAAAAAGGTAAATTAAGATTGATGCTATATATATATTATATTAATATCTAACTTAAAACCTTTAATAAGGGTAGATAGAAAGAGATTTATTATAATTAAATTAATAAGTTTATTTATATAATAATAAGCTTAAGTATAGCTAATGAAACCTAGTTAAAATAATAAAGGTAAAGGTTTACTTTTAATATTATATAATAAGAAGGAAATATAAGTTCTTTATTATTAATAACTTAGTTTTTAATAAGTAGGTAAAGGTTTAGTATAAGCCTAAGGAATATTCTAATAAGTTAGCTATTAATATAGCTTAAGATATTAAGGTATACTTGCTATAAATATCTGATCCTATTATTAATATAGAGAAGGCTTTCTATAAGATTCTTAAGATGATAGTTAATATAATAGGTAGTATAATAAATATGGCTAAGGAATTATTAATTAATTAATTAGATAGGAAATACTTTTCTAAAGCCTTAATTAATCTTATTCTAATTTAATTATAATATAAATTATAATGATAATGATTTAAATAAAGATGTTTTTTTTATAGGATAAGAGATAGATCTTAACCTAGATTATTAAGAGAAGTTAGATTAGCTTTCTTATTATTATAAGCTTAAAGATAGCCTATTCTTAATAAAGGAGATTATTATAGCTACTTCTATTAAAGTTAATAACTATTAGGACTATATAAGGGTAAGATAATTACCTTATAATAATACTATATACTTAACTGATTTTAAATGATAATACTACTTATAAGGGGAATAAATAAGAGAATAAGGTTTAATTCAGCTTAATTAGAACTTTATAGATTAATAGTATATATATTTGAGAATTCTTATTAGTTTAGAATTAAATTACTTTATTATAAGGGAATACTAGTACTTCTTTTTATTATAATCTAGCTTAATTAAATATATTTCTAAATAATAGCCTGAGTTGCTACTCTATTATATATACTATATACTGAAGTAAATTAATAATAACTGCTTCCTATAAAGCATATTAAAATATTATTATCTTAATACTGCCTTTATTACTTATATTATTATAGATAAAAGTATAATTTATAATGGATTATTAATATTAGGATAGTAGTTTAATATATATATTCCTATTAAATATAGCTATATTTATTAGTAGTACTAGAGCAATATTATGAAACTATATAACTACCTTTAATATAATCTTAATATAGAACTCTTAGATTAAAAGATATTAATTATATCATTATTAATTTAATATCAACTATTTATAAACTAATACTTTAGGTTAATACGTTTTTTCTTAGAGGATCTTTTCATTATAAGTCCCTTTTTAATACTTAATCTTTTTAAACCTTAGGTCTTAAGTCTATTACCTAGCTATACTATATCCCTACTACTAGTATTATTAAGGGTATTGCTTATACTCCCCTTAATACTAGCTATATTATCTTAAGATTAAGATGATAAAAGAGCTTTAAAAAACTTATCTAATAAATCTTCTCTTATAAAGGAATCTTCCTTTATAATACTTAGTTATAAAGTAGAATTAGAATTAATAATATTAATAGTTATTAAGTCTTAAGATTAATTAATAGTAGTTAAATTGCTAGAAGATGTATTTAAATTAATACTTAGTATCTTATCTATCCTTGCCTTCTTTAACTTATATATATTAGAACCTTTATTTTAACTTTAACTAGCCTTAATTATAGAAGGAGATATTATAATAGGAGATGATATTAAGCTAACCTTATTAAAAATATAACCCTTAATGCTCCTAATATTTTTCTTAGGTATTATCCTTAGCTTTAGATTATTAAACTCCCTATTATTAGCATTAAACTTAATACTTACCTTAAAATTAATATCTAAGGGGATAATGATTAAGATGTATATACCCTAGGGGATGTTATAAAGTAATAATATATTTAGAAGGTTAATTATCCTCCTTATAAAGTAGGCCTTATAATCTTATATTTAAAAGAAGCTGATTTTATTATTATTAATAATGCTTTAGGATCTTATATTATGGAGGTATTTAGTAGATTAAGGCTAGTAAAGAAGGATATAGAAGGCATTTAATGTTAAGTAATAAATATTTAAAGCTTTTAAGATTCTCTAAGATTATAATCTAATCCTATATATATATTATTAATTATTACTTTTAGAAAACATTTAAATATAGATAGCTAAGGGTTAATGAAGGTTAATAGTATTAGTTTTAAATAATTAGCTATCTATTACTTAGCTTTCTTTAAGAGAGTAGGTATAGAATTATTTTAATTATAATGGAATATATCTAAAGAATTATAAGATATAAGGTTTAGATATTTATAGCTAGCTTCTAAGCAGTTTACCCTCTTATTAATTCCAATTAAAGCTAATACTTAATACTTATCTTATAAAATAATATTCTTAAAAGCCTTAAAATATTTTAAATAAGGAGATTTATATCTAGGTAGCTCTTCTAATTTATATAAAGGTCTTTTAAATAGAATAAGCCTAATATATTTACCTTATTCCCCTTTTTATATATATATACTAATACTTAATCTTCTCTAAATATAAATCTTCTCTTAACTTCTTAAACTATTAAATATATCCTAAGGCCTAATCATTTATATATACCTTGCCCTTCTCATTACTTATTAATTAATAGCCTTATTTATTAACTTATTATTAAGATCCATTTAGCTATAAAGAACTAGAGAAACCTATATATATATTTTATAATTAGTAAGAATCCTCTTATTAATTAAAACATCTTAATTATATATAATCTATATTAATATATCCTTAGCTTTAAAATAACTAATATTAATATCTAGGATTTAAAGGTGATTTATAACTTTAGCCTTTTAATCTATCTCTAAGAAAAGGTTTTTAAACAGCTTTTTTTTAAATGAATTTAAGCTATAGCCTTAGAAGCATCTTATATTAAGATTTACTAGAGTTAGGTACTTAATAATTAATAATAAGGGGCTATATTAGTATTTAATAATAATCTTATTTTTATTTATAAAATATAAATGCTTTAGCTAAGTCTTAAGTTACTACCCTTCCCCCTTCTTTTAAAATAAAAGGCTATATGATAAAGGGTAATAGGTATATTATTTAATATACTTAATAAGGGGTAAAGGGAATAGGATAGTTAGGTAATAATACTAGGCCTTATAATTATAGCTAAAACTCTTTTATATAATATATATAAAAGATTTTATATAAGTTTTATTAAAATATAATTTAAATAATATTAATTTTAATTTTTAATAATATATATATTAGATTTAAAAGCAAGGGTTTAAGATATATCTAATATAAATATAATTATTTAAATAAAATAAAGTAAAAGTTATTTTTTACCCCTTTAAGAAAAAAAGATAAAGTTTTAAGGTAATAAAGTAACTTAGGAAAAGTAAAATAATATAAAAAGAAATATTAATATAAGAATTCTAAATAAAGAAGATTAATAGATAATAAATTAAAAGATTAAATTAGATTAGATTTAAATAGAGAATTATTAAGGTAATAAATAATATAGATAACCTTTTAAAAGAAAAAAGCTATTAATTAAAGCTAAGCCTTATACCTAAGAACTATAAGCTCTACTTATCTCCTCTTCTTAATAGATATAAATTATCTTATATAAACTTTCTTTTTTATCCTTTTTTTTTTCCTTTTTTAAATTAATATTATTAAGCCCTTACTCCTTTATCTATCTTATTAAATTATAATATTTTCTTAATATAATATAAAAATACTTTTTTTATAAATTAATTAATTCTTAAGAGGTATAAAGAAGGTTATTATAAGGATATAAAGATAGTTAGCCTTAAAAGTATTATATTATTACCTTTAAAGCTATTATACTTAAGATAAGCTATATATCCTTAATACTTATACTCTAAGCCCTTATCTTAAGTAATAATTATATTTAAATTAAAGAGATTAAGGGTAGATTTTATTTAAAACCTCTTTTATTATACTTTTTATCTTATTACTTAGCTTATAAAGCTATTTATTTATTAGCTTAATATTGCTATTTACTTAATAATAATACTTAATAAAGATCTTTATATTATTATAGTCTTTAAAGCAAAGATATAGCTATCTTGGTTTAGAACTTGAATTTTTCTAAATATTAATAATCTTAGAGTTTAAATAGTTAGTTATTATCTTAATATAGTTAGTAGATGGTGCTATCTATCTTAGTCTATAATCTATTCTATCTATTTTTAGGTTTATTACTTTAAAAATAAAAGAAAGGTTAATAGAGTCATTTTAATCTAGGTATAATAAATATATCATCTTAGCTGATTTAGATGGATTAAGATCTGATATTCTAAGGATATAAATATAATTTAATGGTATAATAGCTGTAATGATTAATAGTTTAAATCTAGCTCTAATTAATAGAACCTTAATAGCTATATTATAAATAAGGTGATTCTTTACTAGGTCTATTATTATTTATAAAATCTTATAAAGGAAGTTAATAGAAATTTTATATTTAAAGATTATTTATATATTAAGGTAAATGAACTTAAGGATAATATAAAGGATGCCTTTTATATTAATATTATTATTATAGTATACCTTATAAAGTATATTAAAGATATTAATAAGTTATTTAAGATTTTAACTATTAATTATCTTAGTATTAAAGAGCTTAAGTAGGTTCTTAAAGTAAATCTTTAGCTATATCTTAATAATCTATTATAGGTTATTAAGGTAGAAGAAATTAGTGACTTAAAAGACCTTAATATAGAATATTAATATATCTTTATTGCCCCTTAACTTTATAATATTAATGCTTATATAAATAATAAGTGACTTAGAAAGTTATATTAAGTAAATTATAATCATTATTATTCTTTATATAAATGAAATAAAGTATAATATAGATGGCTTTAATATCTTACTCCTTTAATACAACCTTATAAGTTATAGCTTCCTTTAATATTTTATATTAGCTTTTAAATTTAAGATTACTTATTATTTTAAATATTATAAGTATTTAATTTACTTTTATATTTTTATAAAATGCTTTCTTAAACTATTAATATTAAGTAGAGAGGATATTCTTATAAACCTTTTATTTTTAATTATTATAGATGATAATTATATTAGTAAGGATGCTATTTTTAAAAAGTATAATATTAGGGTTGATAAAGATATTATCATTATTATAATTAAGTATTTTAAGGTATTATAATAATGTAATATTAATATAAAAGATGCTTTATAATAGCTATTAAGGCTTATAGAATATAAGAGAGGTAGAGAAGGTAGTAAAATCTTAAAGGGTATTAAGAGGAGTAATTATAGCCTTAGTATATAATAAGGGTAGATTTATTATTATTTAAAACTTAAAGCTTACTTTAAAATAAGTTTATTAAGAAGCTTAAAAGTCTATTAATAGGGTAGTTAATGCTTAATAGAAAGTATTATTAATAATTTAATATCTATACTTATGATAAGTTAATTAAATTAATACTTACTTAGGTTATATTACTTAATATCCTATTAAGATAAAGATAAATAGGGGCTTTAAAGGCTTATAAAAAATACTTCATATCTATATACTACTATATATAATATATATATAAAGATTATAAGTTCTTTTCAATTATTATAACTAAGGGCTACTCTCTTAGCTATTTCTTTAAAAAATAATATACTTAATAATAATATAACTTAACTTATAAAACTTACTAGATAGCTTCTAAATAAGGGACTTATAAACTTAATCTCCCTCTTAATATTCTTAATACCTTAAGCTAGGATATCTATAATACCCTCTCTTATTAATAGCTTACTATTAGCTATTAAATTTCCTTCCTTAGCAGCTTTAAAGGTCTACTAGTTATTAAGCTTGCTACTTAATTACTTTTAGCTTATAAACTAACTTCTTCTTATAACTTCTAAAACCTCTTAATCTATAAATATTCAGGTTTTCCTATAGCCTAAATATCATATTATTCTTTCCCTATAGGTAATAATAATATACTATATATAATCTTCCTTACTAACCTCTAAGTATTAATTATTATATATATATATCTAATATCCATTTTATAATAGCTATAATGACCTCTTTAAAAGGTAATATTATTAATAATTTCCTATACCTATATAATATTTAGCCTTTATATTACTTAATTAATACCTCCTACTTACCCTTTATTTACATCTCTCTAAGTAACCTAAATAAGCCTTATTAAATCCTATTTATTTATACTTATATATTAATATTATAGGTTATTTTAATATCCTTAAGTTTATTATTATATCTATAAGTTAAGACCTTTATAATATAATACTTTTAAATATTAAAAGGCTTATCTAAGAGTATAAAAAGGAAACCCTAAAGGTTATTAGCACTATATATATAATGCTCCTTCTTATAAAGGATATATAAGAGGTTAGGTTTACTACTCTCTTAAATATCTTTATTATTAATTATATTTCTACTATAACTAATATAAAATATATACCTAAAGTATTAAGTTTATATCTTATATTATATATTATAAAGTAGTTAGCTAATAAGGTATCTTTTAAATTAACTCAACCTTTAAGGAGAATCTCTAGATATACTTATTCCTAATATTAAAACTACTTAGGGTAATAATACTTTAGATATTACTATATTCCTATCTATATCTAATATTTTTAATAGCTATCCTAAAGTCTTTAATTTAATATTAAGTAGCCTTTAAACCTTCTCTATTACCCCTTTTAATAAATAAATATAATGCTTATTCCTATTTACTATTTAAGTAATAATTAAAAGTATAATGAATTATAAGACTAGCTTATAAATAGCTTATACTTTATATATCTTCTTAAGCTATTAAGATTATAACTATTAAGGGCAAGGTAGCTAACCTACTTCCTTACTATATATTTCTAATAAGTATAATGAAATTATACTTAAAGTAACTTGCTAAATAGAATTTTATTTTTACTAAGACTTAAGATATTTACTTTAAAGATAAAATTAAACCTTAAATTAATGAAATTTAGGTAATATTATTAAAGTAGAATAAACTTAACTCTAAGGCCCTAATAATTTAAGATATACTTAAATAATACTTTAAAGATCTATTCCATAAAATATATAGTTAATAAAACCCTAAGTAATAAAATAAGCAATAAGATCTATTATATATAATTATAAAGTTAGCTTTTAAGTTAAATAATAGGTTTAATAATAAAAAGTTTATTAATATAATAAAAGTTATTTAGGAGTTAGTTATATAAATTATAAAAAATATAGCTTAAGAGGTCCTTAAGGAAGTTTTAATAGAAATCAATTAAGAATATAAAGGTATTATAATATATTTATAACTTAATTAATTAATAGTTTATTATTCTTTTAAGATAGTTTTATTAAGAAGAGCCTTAAGGTATATTATTAAGGAGATATTAAGTTCATAATACCCTTATTAAAATGCTAGCTGCTAAAAGTTTAAATTAAGGCTAATAAGGTTTTACTAAATAGAGAAGAGTTTGATAATTACTTAGCATTAATAAAAGGGGGTTCTTATATTATTATAATGAGAGATTAAGGTTAAAGAAAGCAGTATTTATAGGTTATAAGGGTAGCTAAAGCCTTAATTTAGCTAAACAAGGTATAATTATATTAGCATTATTTAAAATCCACAAAACTTATAATAGGATGGATATAATATTTAGCTTATTAATACTAAAATATATAATTTAAATTTATTATATAAGGATAAATAAAGAGGAAAGTCTTGATTTTATGCTATTAAGAATATATTTTTAAAATAATAGCAATATCCTTATATTAACAACTTAGTTTTAATGAATTACTATTAAAACTAAACCCTTAAAGAGCTAATATATATATCTACTTAGGGGTACCTTATATAAGGCGATGATACTATTATAATACTTATAAATAACCTTAATAATTACATTTTATAATTAAAGGTTAAACTTATTCTTACTTATAAAGTTATCTAATATTTTATTAAATCCATTAGCCTATATATAAAAGCCTATTATAAGTTATTTAAGAGCTTATTAATTATTTATATATCCTATATTACTTACTTCTAATATATCTTAGATAATAGCTATAATGAATTAATTAATAGTATTAATAATAATAATAGCTAGGTTTTTAATATAGTAGATTTTACCTTGTTAATAATTAATCATTACTTAACTGTTAATTTATATATATAACTATAGCAATATAGGGCTAATAATTGTATTAGTAAAGTTATAAAGGATTATATATATCTATATACAAGTTAATAGATTAATGTTAAATAGGTTACCCCTAGCTATAAGTTATATATACTTAATACTAGCTTATTACTCTATTTATAATCTAACTAGTTTAAGAATAAGGTTGATAAAGGTAATATAGCTATAATTATTAATATATATAAAGTATATTATAGCTTAGATATTTAAGTCTCCTTAGCTATTAAAAATAATATAGCCCTAAGGTATTAATAATAATACTTATATATAAATAGCTAATAGTTAATTATTATAGTTAATCTTATTAACAAGGTTAATTATAATAATTATAAATATACCTTATAGAAAAGTAATTTAAATAATATTAATGTTAATATTATTATTAAACTTAGCTATATTTATAATGAGGAATTTGATTAATTTAATAATATTAGTGTTATAAACTCCTGCCTTTATAGCTAATCTATACCTTGCCTAAGCAACTATATCTTATAAGGAGTTAATAGCAATGATATTAATAATATTATTATAAGACTATAATATCTTATAAATAAAGATTATAAGCATCTTATTAATATATCTTAGCTTAAGGATATTTATCTTAATATCCTATAGCTATAGGTAGTTGAGTATTATAACATGTTAGAATGCTATAGTGAATTAACCTACTATATAGTGAATTCCTTAGTCCTTAAGCTAGGGGATATTATAGTTGTTAGTTATAGCTATTATACTGGATCTAGCCTTAATATTAGCTATATTATATAAGCATAGAAGGTTAGATATAATATAATAAGCTTATTAAGGTTAAATAGCAGCTTATAAAGTTATTTATACTTCTTCTTAATTATTAAATAACTTCTTTCTAATAGGATTTATATATAATAGCTAAGTTATAATAGCCTAGGTATTAAGCTTTATTAGGCTTAAAGGAGCTTATAAAGAATCTAATGAAGCTGCCTTATAAATATTTAGTATTATAATAAGGTGGGTTTACTTAGAACTCTATTAATAGAAACTAAAAGTATATTCTATATCTATTAATAAAGTATATATATAATAGTTATATAAGTAAAGGATATATCCTAAGCTACTATTATTATACCTATTATAACTATATTAATATAGCTATAACCTTTAGTGATTAAAGGTATATAGGACTCTTTATAATAATAAGGGATAATTGTTATCTATAAATATTAAGCTTAAGTGGTAAAAGAGGCCTAAAGGTATAATATTATTAAGCTTTAAGCTATTATAATTATAATAATATAAGCTTATAAGCTAATACTTAGATATAATGTTTTTAATTTATTTAAATAAACCTTTAATCTTAATATTATAATAATAAATATAAGGATAATAATAAAGAGAAAGGAAGTAAGGGGATCTTATTAATAAATATCTCTATATATTTAAAGGAAAAGATATATTTATTAAGGCTTAAATTAAGTAATAAATCTTAAACTTAAAAACTTTTTATAATCCCTAATAATTAAAATAAGTTTATAAAAAAGTATTAAGATATAAAGAGTTTATAATTTAATTAGGATAAATCTTATAAAGGAAAAGATATTTCTCAAAGATTAAAAATAATATTAATAAAGTAATTTAGTTATATTATATAAAGCCCTTAATATAATCCTTAAAGCTTTATACTTATAAGCTAGGAGTTATTTATAAACTAAGTATACTATATAAAAGAATATACTTATAATTTCCTAAATTATCATCTTATTTAAATAAATAATTAATAAACTTAACTTAAGTATATATTCCTTATAATAAATACTATATACCTATATAAGCTAACTTTAATAACTAACCTTTATTCATCTTATATTACTTGATAATCCTTTATCATATCTTCTAATCATATATATTATTATAAAGGTTATAGATTATTTTATTTATATTTTATTATCTAGCTTTAAAATTAAAAGCTTTTACCTTTACTACTATATATTCTAATTACTTTTAATATAAGTAAAGTATTATCACTACCTCTCTTCTTTCTTTAAGTAAAATTATCTTTAATCTCAATATAGCCCTAATATCTCTATTTTATAAATCTCTAAAATATACTTTATCTACTTAAATAAAACTTAATAAGATTTTATAATAAACTTAATTTATTAATATAGCTTATTATAATTAGCTTATAAGGAATCTTATCTTTATTAAGTAATAAATACTTTTAAGTTGCCTTTAAATTATCCTTAAATAAACCTTTCTTAGCCTTATAATATTATAGATTAATGAGTATAATAATATAACCTATAGCATTTCTCAACTAATTAATATTATAATCTATAAGGCTAGCCTTAAAAATCCTTATATAAATATAATAACCTCTTAAATATCATAAGATACTAATAATACTGATTAAGTATTATTTTTAAAAGCCTTTTAATCTAGTTAACCCTAATTTATATAAACCCCTATTAATATATTAATTAATAAGTAAGGTTTATTAATAAAGGAGGGTAGTATAAAATATATAAAGCTATTGCTATAGGGAAATAGCTTTAATAGTTATATAATTAGGTTTAATGATAAATATATAATCTTTTTAAATAGACTTATCCTTAAAGTTAATCGTTAGCCTCTTATATATATATTTAATTTATAAAAAGATCTTAAATATTAAAATATATTAAAGGACCTTTAGCTATATTATAATTAAGATAAGAGTATTCTATATTTATAAGGGTATAATCTACTTATTAAGATAATAATAACTAACTTAAGTATAATTATTATCTTAATTAATATTATTATTTATAAGGATGAGCTAGCTATAATAGCTATTTTCTTCTATCTTAAATTACCTTAGAACTTAGTTATAAAGGTTAAGGTAATTAAGAATAATATAAAATTATAAATACTTTATATTACTCTTTATATAATTAGTAGTATTAATCTTAATTATATACCCTTCTAGGCTACTTATATTAAATATATTAACTTAAAGTTTTATTATATAAATATAAATGATAATCTTAATAAGGCCTTATCTAATAATAAGTTTATTAATAGGTAGCTCTATAAAGCTGATCAGGCCCTACTTATTAAAATTAAGGTAGTAATAATAGATATTACTATAGGAGTTAATAGCTCTCCCCTTATAAATATCTATCTCTAGTTAGTTTCCTAAGAGGAGATTAAACTTATTATAAAGATAAGGAATATCTATATATATAAGGTATATAATTATAATTAATATAAGAAGAATAATAAAGATTTAAATTAATTTTAAGTAAATAACCTAGTATTCTTAATTTATAATCTTAATATTAATCTTATTACTTATATTATAATAACCTTAAAGGAATACTTAGTTAGCTTTATTATTAACCCCTTAGTAAGTCTAGTCTTAAAAGGAGCATAGGTAGTCTTTATATAAAAGGCCTAGATTATATTAAACCTTTAGCAAGCTCTCTTAACAATGATTATAGCATTAAATAACTGCTAGTTACTTAATAAGGATCTATATATAAAGGTAGGCTTAATAATTAATAATGAATTCCTTAAAGGTTATAAGATAATAGAAAGGTATATAACTTAAAAGGAATATATCTAGGAATATATTATTAACTTTATAAAGGATTAATAAAGGATTAGATTTAATACTTTAATAAATAAGTAATAGATATTAAATATAAGCTTAAATAATAATAAGTATAATGATAAGGCTAAGACTCTAATTATATAGGTTATTATACTCTTTAAGGTATATTTAAATTAAGCCTTACCTTAAATGATATTTAAAGTAAGTACTTAGCTTATATTCTAAGTAAATAGGTTTTTAATAAGGTTTAAGAGGGAGATATAACTTAGATGATATTAATGGAAATGACTTAGCTAGCAAACTATCTAAGCAAGTTTTAAAGGTATAAATAAAGTATAATAAGGCTTATATAATCTTAAAAATAGAGACTTTATTTAAAATCTAAATAAATATATTATTTAAATAAGTTTAGAGAATGATATATATATAAAGTGAAGTAAAGATATAATATATAAAAGGACTTATAAAAGCTAATTCTCTTCTAATATTAGGTAATATATATCCTAAATATATTTAAGATAATTAGATTATCCCCCTTTAAAAATAGGAGAATATTATTAAGCCTGAAATTATAGATATAATATAATATAACTTGATTAAATATAAGGGAATAAGGTTCTTATAGGGTATAATTATTAGTTATATATAATAAGATTTATAATAGGTAAAACTACCTTATTTAATATTATAAAAGGTTACTTAGCTAGGTATATATATATAAGATTCATTTTATCCCTTAGATATTAAGCTTATTATAACTATAATTTTATAAAGTATATATAATTAGCCTATAGCTATTAAGCTACTACTTATTAATATTAATATTATATATTCTTTTAGTCCTAAGCCCCCTTTAAATATATCTAGATAATAAGGTAAAGTTGGAAAATTTTCATATAAATGATTATAAAGTATTATATTATATTAGTTTCTTTCCTTAATATTAATATATAATTAAGAGGGCCCTTTATTATAACTTATTTAAATTAACTATTCTTATACCTTAATAAATAAGATTAACTATAAAGTACTTAACCTCTTAATCAGCCTATATTAACTCTTCCTTAGCAGCCCTAAAATACAGGCAGCAAATATCCTTAATAAAGTCTTATTATACTTAATAAGGGCTATAGGGTGATCTAGGGTAATAGGCCTTAAATAAAGGGTAGTTTTAAGCATAGCTAAAGAGGTAATAAATGATATTAACCTATTTTTATAAAGGATAGCTGCTATAAGATTTTATAATATTACCTAAATATATAGGCTATTATATCCCTTTAAACCCTTATTAGCCTATTAATATATAGATTAATATTTTAAAGATTATAAAAAGCTTTCTATTATTATCTTATTCCTATATTATATTTAATTAAGGCTTATAAGAGGGAAGACCCTTAGGTATTAAGATTAAGTAGGAAGAAATTCAAGTATAGAGTTAATGCTGCTTATAAACTTACTTATCTATTTAATCTTAAGTAGGGGTAAAAGTTTAATTTATAATTATAAAGGTTTTTTATTTCTAAGTAAATATAACCTACTAATAAAGCCTAAGTTATTATAATAGGCAAGTTGATTTAAGGTTATAAAAAAGGTAATAAATAGCTTAATATTAAGTATATAACTAAAGCTAGATATAAAGTAAGAAATTACTTATATTTTAATTCATTAATAATTTAAAGGTTAATAAAAAGCTTATTATATAATAACCTATTAATTAAGAAAGGCTAGATAGAAACTTAATAGTCATCTGAATATTATTAATGATTTTACCTAAGTTTTTTAATATGGTAAAAGTTAGCTATTTCTAAGTTAAGAAACTAATATTACTTTCTCTTATATTATATAATCTATTTTTAATTAAAACTTATCTTTTTATAATAAAGTTTATCTTAAATATATTTACCTTTAACTTTTAATTAAAGTAAACTTAAGGGTTTTATTAATTAATCTATTATTTAAATTTTATAGCTACCTAAATATACTTCTAAGATATCTAATATAAGTATAGCTTATCTTATATAATTAACCTCTTCTTATATCTTAATTAATTAATATCCTCCTTATATAACCTAAATCTTTAATCTTACCTTCCTTATAAAAATTCCTATTTTAAAGAATAAAGAAAGCTTTAAAAATATACCTATATTTAATAAAATCAATATACCTCTATCTTAATTCTTAATATAAATAATAAGATAAAGCACTTATAAAGGTAGGTATCCTTTTTCCTTATAACCTTTTAATTATTAAACTTATTAATACTTTAAATATTAAGTTTAATATATTAGTATAAGAGGCTAATAAATAATAATAAAAGCTTTTATATAATAAGTTTTATCTTCTAATCACTTAAGGGCTTAAATTAATCGATAAGGGCTTTTATACTTAATAAAATAAGCTTTATATAAACTTTAGCTATTAATTTAATAACTTATTTAATAATATATATAGCTAGATAATAATTAAGGAAGTTACTAAGTAAGCTTTATTAGCTATTAATGATATTAAGGATAATATTAAATATAATAAAATCTATAACTTAACATTTAATTCTTAAGATAAGATAAATCATTTATTCTTCTAGATTTTTAAAGGTTTAAAGGTTTAAAGCTAGTGATTCCTAATATAATGAGTTAGCCTTTAAGATATATTTTATCCTTAAGTTATAAAACTATTAAATGAGGTAAAGGTATAATTAAAAGATAAATAATAAGCTAAATAATATTATTGATATAAGGATAGTAGAGGAATAGGAGATGAGTATTTAAGGCATTAAATTAAACATGCTAACTATTATATATTAGTCTCCTTTTAAGTATTTAATACCTATAATATTATAAAAATAACTCTATAGGTCTTAAGAATAGAATTTATAAGGAAGAGTAATATTACCTTAATGAGCTACTTAAGTAAATAAAATACTAGCTTAAATCTAGCTAAGGAGGAAGGGAAAACTTAATACCTATAATAATAACTAAGATAATATTAATAGGAATGATAATATTTATAAATCAGAATACCTTAATAATAATTAAGTAGATATCATTTTAAGCTATTAATATTAGGATATATTATAGGGTATACTTGATATAATAAGGCATTTCCTATATAATAATCTAGAATACTCATAGTAATTAAGAGTCTTATTAAGGATTTATTAGATAAGATATTAATATAGCCTTTAATAGATAAATATTAAAACTAAGATAAAAGATTAATTATATAATAATAAAGTATTATACCTTATAAAAACTTTATAATAAATTATGAAAAGATTTATATAATATAAAAAATAATATATATATTTAAGTAAGTATAGATATAGCTTTATATCTTATAATATCTTTTATATATTCTTATCTTATTATTAGCTTATAATCCTTTATTATTGATATTTTTAGGTAAACCTAAACCTTTATCCTCTCCCCCTATTCTTTTATTAATAAATACTTTTAACTTATTATGATAGTTTTTTTATTATATTAAGGATTTTATTATTTACCTTTAACCTTTAAGGTATAAACTTATCCTTAACCTCTTTATCTATATTAAATTCCTTATTAAAGGGGGAATAAAAGTATTTAGATTAGGTATAATTACTATAATACTTGATATTTGATTTAGATTATATAAGGCTAATATAACTAGTAAAGGGTATTAATAGAATAATATTATAAGTACTATTATAATATAACTAATATATATCTTAGCTTAATTCATTACTATAATATAATGCTCTAAATTAGATAATAATAATAATGGCTTCCTTATATTATAAGTTATAGCCCTTGTTTATAAATAGGTAATAATACCCTATTACTATATATAGGCAGATTAATGGGTTTTTAGCCTTAAGCTTAAGGATGTTAAGAAGGTTTAAATAATTCTTTCTATTAAGTATGGTTTTAATATAAATATAAAAGATATTATCTTTTTTAATATATTAAATCTTATAAATAGTTAAGTTATTTATAAGATCTTTATTATACTTATATATTATGATTAAATATCTACTTTTCAGGAGGTAAAGCTAATATTATAGTTAATAATATTGCTTTTTAATATTAATTAAGCTTTATAAAAATACCTTTATTTAGCTTAGGTATAGATATTTATATATTATCTTTAATTATATTAGCCTTATATATAAAGGTTTCTTTTATATAATGCTTAATTATATATATAAAATGTGATGTTTTAATATCTAAGGTTTTATTAATTAAAGGATTAATACTTTATAGTTGATTAAGTAAAAGCTTACTTAATAATAGGTTGAGGATTAATTATTAGAATTTAATAAGGTAATAGAGGATATGTTATATAGGTTGTATTTTAATAATATAAGTATATAAGATAAATTAATTGGCTTAGATAATAATTAAATTAATGATTTTTCTAATTAAATTTATATAAATAATGATATAAGGAAGGTAAGAAATATCTTACTTAATATATAATCCTTAATTTAATAGCTAAGATAAAGGTATTATTAAAATGATTATATATTAAGATATTACCTATTAAGGCTTATAGAGAATAAGGTTACTTAAGCTCCTAACCTTATAAATAGAAGCTAATAGATCTAGTTAATATAATTAATAACTTTCCTTAATATTAATAAATAGTCGTTTTTAGTTGCTATTAAGGGGAGTAGTTAAGTAATTAAGGTATAACTTATAAGCTCTTTATTAATTAAATAAATAATCCCTAAGCTTCTTATACTTTAAATTTAATTAGGGCCTTTTATAAGATATCTTATTTTCTTCCTAAGGCTAAGATCTTTAAAATAAATAAGGCTTTATTTTTTAAGGCTAATATTATTTTATTTATAATAGCTCTTTATATTAACCCTTATTTACTTTTATATTAAACCTTGAAATCAGGCTTTTATACTTTCTAACCTTAAGGTATATCAAGGGTGACTATCCTTTATATTCCCCTTTTATATATTGATTTACCTCCCCTCTTAATATAGCTTATAAGATAGTTAATTAATTCCCTAATTTCTTCCTAGTATATATATTAATGATTTTAAGTATATAATTATTTTATTTTAAAAATAAAAAGTATTTAACTTGCTCTTATTAGCTTTTATAGATAATTAATATATATTATATATTATATTCTCCTCTATATTTTAAATATTATTTATTCCTTTTATAAACCTAATATTAATACTATGCTTTTAATTATAATTATAATTAAAGCTAATATTATTTATAGTTTTTTATATTTATATAATATCTTTCTTCTTTTTAATTATATAAAGGTTCCTAATTTGCCCCTTATTTATATTACTCTAAATAACCTAGGTAGGCCTTATTAAATCCTATTTATTTATATTTATATATTAACTTTATAAGTTACTTTAATATCCTTAAGCTTATTATTATATCCTTAGGTTAAGACCTTTATTATATAATGCTTTAGGCTATTAAAAAGCTTATTTAAGAGTATAAAAAGGAGACCTTAGAGGCTATTAATATTATATATATAATGCTCCCTCTTATAAAGGATATATAAAAGGCTGAGTTTATTATACTCTTAGGTACTTATATGATGAGTAATTTTTCTATTATAGCTGCTATAATATATATTCCTAGTAAAGGATTTAATATAACCTTAGGTATATTATAAAAGAAGTTGCTAATTATAATTTTATTTATTAAATCTTAGCTGCAAGAGAGAGGCTTTTAATTAGGCTCCTTCTAGCTATAAAATTACTTAAAATAATAATGCCCTAAGTGAAGCTAATCCCTCAACCTAGTCCTATATTATAAATCATATCCTAGGTTACCTTAAGATTATAAATATTAATTAGGATGCTAAACTACTTCCTAATCCTAATAAAAGCATCTTATATTACTTCTTATATAATCTTAAGATTAATTAATAATATATTAAATTCTAGGACCTATTATTAATCATACTATATCTAATATACCCCTTTTAAATATAATTAAAACTATTAATGATGATTTTAATAAGGATAATCTTTTCTTAATTCTTAATTTCTCTAAGAGAGTTATAAATATCCTATATAAGTAATAAGGAAACTTTATATATAATAAGGAAGCTTAGGTTAGCAAAGTTATCTATAAGACTATTATAAAAATCTAATTAGCCCTCTTATAATACTTATAGGTCTATTCTAGCTATCTAATAATATAGGATAGGTTAAATAGGTATCTTAATTCTTAATAAAGGAAATTTAAGTAGGGAAACTCTATATATAATAAAGTAATAGGTGATTTTATTAATATAATAAAGGTATTAGATAAAAGGCTAGCTAATAAGGATATAAATTATATAAAGGAGATCATTTAGGAAGATATAAAGGAGATTATAAAGGAGGTTATTTTAAAAGGACCTAATTAGATTAATATAAGTATTAATTAAAACTTAGTTAATCTTATATTATAATTATAATATAGTTATATCTAACCTTACTTATTATTATAAACCTATAAAGCTTTAAAGCTTAATCTCTATATTAAGTTTCTTTATCTTAAGAATAAATCTTATAAATAGTTTATTATACTATATTATTATTAATCTAAAATAGCCTTTTAATGAAAATAGATTTAGCATAGCTATATACTATTAAAAAATGATATAATAGCCTATGCTTTTAGTTTTGCTTATTAGGCTACAAAGATACTAGAGATCTAATGCCTTTAATTTTCAAGGGCCTTATTTAAGAAACCTTAACTATTAACTTATTTATATATATACCTATTACTAGGATATTATAAGTCTTATTATATAATCTAGACTTATAAACTACCTTAATACTTAAGAGTATTAATAGCTTCTTTATATTAATTAAACTAATATTTATCTTATATATTATTATTAATGAGATTAAGGGTTCTTAAAAAGCTAATCTTATTCTAAATCTAAGTAGTTATCTTAAACTCTAAGAAAGTAATCTAACTTTTTTATAAGGCTCTTATAATAATTCTCCTAATAATATATTAATCTATTTATACCTAAATTTTATTACTAAGAAAGCCTATATAACTTATATTATAATTAAATATATATAGGAAAGCTATAACTTTATAGCTTATTTCTTAAGCTCTATTAATATAACCCTATTACTCCTAGATACCTTTTAAATATATCTAAATAATAAGGTAAAGCTAAAAGATACTTCTATAAATAATTATAAGATGCTATATAATATTAATATTTAGCTTTATTAAGAAAGAAAGGAAGGGTATTTTAATATATCTTATAAAGGTTAGCTATTTTCACCCCTTATTTTATAAGATCAGCTATAAAATACTTAACTTCCTAATTAGCTTATTCTAAATATTACTTAGCCTTTTTAAATACTAAGTAATGAATATTCTTAATGAAATCTTATTATATTATATAAAGAAATAGGTTTAGCTTTATAAGATAGATCCTTAGTAATATAGTATTATTAATGATTTAAGAGGTATTTTAAAGGTTATTTTAAGATAAAAAGGTTAATAGGATAAGCTTTTTATTAAGGATAATATTAATGAAGTCTTATAATATAAGCTGAATAGGGAAACCCTTATCTCCTTATAAGCTTATATAGGCTTATTAATATAGTTAATTGAAATTTAGGAAGCTATATTATTCCTTAACCCTAATAAATAAGCTAGCTTAAGCTATATTATATTAGTTATTATAATATTTAAGTGATATAATAACCTTATTATTAATAATAAGGGTTACTTATTTATTATATTAAATATTAAGTATAATAATAATAATTATAATCCTTTATCTTATACCTAAGAGACTTAGCTAAGACTTATATTTATTACTAGGCTTAATAATTAAATCTACCTTAATACCTTAAATTATATTAATTATAATAAAGTAATATAAGTTAAATTATATAATAATTATATCTAGAAACTAATATAGATCTCATTTTATCTTATAAAAGAAGATTTTATTAATTTTAAGTATTATTATACTTTAAAGCTTATAAGGTATAATAAGGTTAAATTAAGGTCTTAATTAATATTCTATTTATATATATAAGATAGTAAGTAGAGGTCTTAAGTATACCTTAGAGATTATCTTATATTATAAGGTTAATATAAGGTGAAATTATATTAGCTAAGTATAATATATATAAAAAGTTAAGGTTATCTATTATTAATATAATAAGGTAGAGAAATATATATATCATAAGGTATAATAGGATATATTTATCTATTTTATAATAGATTAGGTAAAAGTAATTCTAAAATAATATAACTATTATTAATAGCTATTTTAAAGATATATTTATATCTAGCTAGCTTCTCTTCTTCCTTTTAAGCTTATAAATATAAGCTCTAATCTATATAGTGGTGCTCTTATAATAGCTATTATAAAATGCTAAAGGAAGAGGAGTTTCTACTTAAAAGGTTTAATTTACTACAACTATATACCTAATAAACATCCTATTACCCTTTCCTTACCTCTATTATTCTACCCTTATTTATAATTAATATTCTTTATCTTCCTTACCTTTACTACCCTTATCATCATTATTTATACTCTTATTACCTTCTTAGCTATTATTAATATAATCCTTATAATCACTGCTATTACTCTTATTATTATTTATTTTAATACTATTTATATTCTTATCCTTCTTATTTTTACCTATATTTTTATCCTCCTTATTCTCACCTATATTCTTATCCTCTTTACCTTTATCTATATTATTATCCTCCTTATCTTAATTTATATAATCTTTATTATTTATAATTTCGCTATTTTCATTATTAATAAGTATTATAAGATACTAAGTATTAAAGTTTACATCTTAGGGTATATTTCTACTAATAAGAATCATATATTAAATTATTTAATTATATTTATTAAGTATATTAGTGAAAATGGTAAGGTCTTAGCCTAAGTTTATTATTAATTAAGTTATAAATATAATTATAAACTTATTATTTATTAATCCTTAATATAAATAATATATTATTATATAAGCTATCTCTATTTATTTAAGTAATCAGTAGCTATTAAGTGATTATTTAATAAATAATCATATACCTTATCTTTAATTAACTTTTTAACCTCCTTAATATCTAATAATTAAGATTAAGACTAGATAAATTCCCTAATACCTTATTCTTTAATCTAGTTAAAAAAGTTTCTATAAATTATCATATAATTATTATTATATTTAATGATTATAATATTCTAATAATCCTACTTTTAAATTAATTTAATAGCTTTAATAAATATATAAAGTTATTAGACCTTGCTTATATATTCAGGTAATGCCTTTTAAATCATTAGCTAAATATAAAGAGTATAATTTAAAGGTGAAAATTTTCATAAGAATATAAGGAATTAGCTTCTTAATTGTTCTATGTTTAAAGTGGTGCTTATTGCTGATTAATATAAGGTAATTGCAATATACCCTTATACTTCTTAATATTATAATGCTTATCTTATAGTTATAAGTATAATTAATAAGCCACTTAATAGATCTATTAGCTATTATAAATCATAATAGGAATACTATATAAATAATATAAATAGGTTAATTATTAATAACCTTTATTAAATAAGTATTAAAGTTTAATATATAAGCTACTTACTATTTATTTAAAATAAAGTAAGATATAATAATATTATAATGAAAAGGATTTAAAATCCTTAAGGTATAATTTAAATATTATAATAATAACTATATATAATATTTAGGTTTAAGATATAGGTAATATAAAGCTAAAATCTACTTAAGGTAAGATTATAAAATCTAGGAATTACTTAATTAAACCTTTTAAGGAAATATAAAATATAAGAGAATTATTAAATAAGGGCTTTAATGATATAAGCTTATAAATATATAAACTAGATGGTTGATTATTAGCTAGTTAATAGATAATATTGAATTAAATATAAGAATTTAATGAATAGTTAAGGTAAATCTTATTAATATTAAGTTATTAAGAGGAAATAAGTTTAATATAATAAGTTATTATATTCTAATACTAATATATATAATACTATCCTTTATAAAGTTATTCTTCATTTTATTTAAAAAAGCTTATTAAAATAGCTTTAATAGGATCTCTATAACTAATATAGGTTAGATATTTCTGCCCTTATATTATACTTTAATATATAATAAAGGGTTATTATAGCCCTTATATACTTTATTACCCATTTTACCCCCTTAAAGCCCTCTCTTTTAGCTTAAAATAATCATTATAAAGACCCTTTTAATTAAATCTTCAACTTACTCTAAGTTATCAAGCCTATATAAATTCCTAGTAAATTAAAACTGCTTTTAAAGGCTAAAAATAGTTATAAAATAATAATAAATTAAGGGCAGAGGGTGGATTTAATAGGAAGGTAGGCCTTCTAGATAAAAGGTGCCCTCTTTTAAGCAAAATCCCTCCTAATTTTTATAAAAATAAAGCTCTTATTTTAAGATAAAGGCTAATTAATATAAAATCCTTTATTTTATCTCTTAATAATACTTTCTTTTAAATTTTAACTTTTTAATAAGCTATAAATTAAATATAAATATTAAATCTAATTAATCTACTAGATTAAGTGATTATTTTAAAGGTAAATAAAGAGTTAAAGTTATTAAAGTTAAAGGAAGGAGTTATCCTTAAAAGGTATCTAAATTTATATAAAAGCTATTAATAAAAATAAGTATTAATTTATAATCTTATAAGTTTATTTTTTAGCTTTATAATTATCTATTTACTTTATAACTATTTACCCTTTATAACTATTTTGCTTTAAAAAGATATTAAATAGCTATCTAAACCCCTTTAAAGGAAGGAGATAATTAAAATATAATCACTATTAAATAAACTTATAGAGATAAGAACCTATTAAGTAAATAAAGGCTATAATAATCCTTTCTATAAACTACTAAGGTATATAATAGCTCTTATTCCTTTTTATATCCTTTATCTTTTTAATAATAATATAGATATAATTAGTTAATCACCTTAAGCCTCTATTAAGCTAACTTAATTAATATTAACTTTTAATATTAACTTTATTTAACTAAATTATTTTAATAATTAAAAAACTATAAAGATAAATTAAAGAGTATTATAAATATTTACTTATTAAAATAATATTCTATAGTTAATATATTCTATATTAATACTTATAAAATCAGGTCCTTTTATATATACCTATTTATTTAAAGAGCTACTAAAGACTTATAAGCTCTCATATATTAATAAGGATTTAACTAACCTTTCTAAATATAAGTAAAGTTAATATATAATTATATATTTATAATACTTAATAATAGGGTTATTATAATACTATTATATTAATAATAAGGTTTAATATCATTTATTTAAAGGATCTATTTTATTTATCTTAAAGAATTTTAAGTTAATTAAATTAATTATCTTTAGCCCTATGCTATTTATCTAAAATAATCTCTACTACTAGTTAATTAATGCTATTAAATTCTATATAATCTGATTAATTAAAATAACATTAAATGATAAATAGATAATAATGATGAAACTTAATATATACCCTATAATAAGAGGGCTTAATACACCTTAGCACACCTTAGTACTATTTAGCAGCTACTATCTATATAATATTAATCTTATAGCTAGCTTATAGCTATTATATACTTTTCCTTTATATTACTTATTTATAATCTACTTATTAATTTAACTTATTATACCTAATAATTAATCTTAATATATAATATATAGCTATTATATTCTAATTAAGCTATAATCTATATCATTAAATGCTAATAATTGCTGCTATATTATATACTTTACTACTATTATAATACCTGATTATTTATAAAAGAGACTTAGCCTGCTTATATAATGCTACTATTATAGCTTTAATCCATAATAGATTACTTTTATATATAAGCTGGCCTAGGTATAATAGCTAGTTATTATTATTTTGCTATAATCTTAGATTATAATAGTTATTACTTAGCATTTTCGATATAGCTTTAGAATAGTGAGGGTACTAATAAGGCCCTAATAAGATATTTAATAAGATGATAATTCTCTTAATATTCATCTTAGGCTTATTATAAAGGGTAAGTAGCCTTATAATTTATATTAAACTTGGTTTCTAGGTAGTATATAAATATTACTTTATTATAAGGATAAGAAAGGAGGAGATGGTTATATATTATTATATAATTAAGTTAATAATAATAAAGTTTATTTTTATGCTTTAGCTTAAGTATTTATATTTATCTCTTATTAGCTCTCTATTATATTTAAGGTTTATCTTTATATTAAATGCTAATTATTACTACCTTTAAGCTCTTTATTTTCTATTCTAATAGTATTATAGGATTATTAGTTTAATATTAATAAGGAGGGCTTTAAAACTTTTAATAGGATATAATATTATTAGTACTTTTATATATTACTTATATCTTTTATTTAGGTAGTTATATATAAGGCTAATTTAATACTTTTAATTAAGTTAGATATAGGGCTAATAGGGTTTATAATTAAGTATTATTATTATTAATAACCTTATCTATTTTATCCTAAGTATTTAATTATCTATTATTATCTAGATTATTATTTATATTATTAGGCCTAGATTATACTTAACTATTAGCTATATTACTGCTAAGGCTTTAATTATATATTAGAAATCTTTTTAGGTGAGGATTATAAATATTATTCCTATAGGCCTTAATACCTTTTAAGACCTTCTTAAGGATTATGTTATAAGGTAATAGCTATTATATAGGTATATAGGAAGAAGGGGATTTATAATTATAATATATTAGGGCTTCCTAAAGGGGTATTATTTATATATATTATCTATATTAATGAGTTTTAATAGCTAGTATAGGAGTTGTTAAGTATTAATAATATTATTAAGATGATATAGATATTAATTAAGAGCCTTATTTGCCTTTCTCCTCCTCTTTACCCTTTTACTCTTAGCTATCCTTCTATTTTAATTTGCCTTATTCTTTATTATTATCTTTATTACTATTTTCCCCTCTACCTTTATTATTATTAATCTTCCTTATAATAACTAATATTATAATAATTAGTATTATAAATTAATATATTATTAGTTATATTATTGATTTAGGTATTAGATTCTATTAACTTATTAATTAAGATATATATTAAGTAATAGTATTTCCTAAGTTTTATTTATTAATAGAACTATCCCTCTTAGCTAATAAATAGTTGCCTTTATTGCCTTTTAAGGTTACTATAATAAAACTAGGCTATTATTATTAATAATAATTAATATTTTAATATAAGTAGTACTTAGGTATTATTCATTTTAGGAAAAGCTTAGGGTATTCTTAATAATAGGTGCTTTATAATCTTAAGTTAATAGTTTATAATTTATTAATAATATTACTTCTTAAAGTACTTCTTAAAAGTAGTAGAAAGTAAGTAGATATAATAGCTTAATATAACTTATTATAATAGGAAATGATATCTATATCTACTTAGGGTTAATATAAATAAAATAATTATTAATACCTTTAAATAATGAAATATAAAGGTTAATAGTTATTATTCTTAGCTACTTAATTAGGTAATAGATAGTCTTAGGGTGAAAGTTATTAATATAGGAATGACCTTTATAGGGTAGGTGAATTACTATTAAGATTAATAAACTTATAGCTAACTTGATTGAATTCCTCTAAATACTTAATATATTACTATAAGGGATAATATGGATTAGGTATATTGATTTTATAATAGCTACCTCTATTAGTTTAATAGTAATTATATAATACCTTCTTAAAGTAGTTAGCCTAAAGAGATACTCTATTAGCTTAGAAAGGGTATATAGTATAATATTTCACTAATAATATTAAAGGCTTTATACCCTTAACTTTAGCTAGATACTATTATTTTTAACCTTATATTTCTTAGATTTAATATTAATCTTTATTTATTTATAAATATAACTAAATTTATTTTATTATACTTTATATTATATAAAATAATATTAAGGTATTTAACCTTAATATTACTTTTATTTATATTTATATTTATATCTTTTTTATATCTTATATTGCTTATATAGATATTATTCTTATTGATAGCTTTATTTATCAGCCCCCTTTAACTCTTATACCCTTAACTAGTCTCTTAGTAAGGTTTATATTATTATTATACTTATTAGCTAGCTTATAGATTAATATTAGCTGCTTAAGATTTAGTAGTTTCCTTTATAAGGCTTAGTCTCTAGTCCAAGTCCTTTTTATATTATAAAGATTATTATTATTACCTTCTTGCTCTTTAATAATGAGTAGTATTTATAGCTTATAATATATAGCTTTTAGCTTTTAGCCTATTTCTTATGCTTCTTAAAGCTAAAATACCTTATATAAGAGGAGTTATATTAAATAAGTTTAATATTATTAAATATACCTTATTAGGTGGCTTGATAATATCATCCTTTATATAGCTAGACTTGATAATAATAGTTGTATTATATATATAATAGTTATAATTTAGCTAAAGTTAGTTTCTCTTACCTTATAAATGATTAACCTTAGTCTCTAGGGTTTTAAGATAATTGTTAGTTTTAAGGATTTAGTTTATCTTTAGCTAGAGATTTTTAAAATCTATCTTTTTATATATTTTATATTTATCTTATAAATTAAGTTATCTTAATTAGCTAGTCTCTTTAGAATAATTATTATTATTAAAATATAATATTTATAAGGAGTAGAAAGAGTTAAGCTAATACCTTTTAAATATAACCTAAGCTAGAAGGAGACCTTCTATTTAGATGCCTTTATATACCTATTAAGGGCCTTTTATCCCTCTTTCTTTATAGCCTTAGTTAGACCCTTTAATAATATAAGAGATACCCTTTAATAAATTAATTATAAATTATTCTAGGTAAAGACTAAAGAGGTAGATATATATATTTATATAATCTTAAAATCCTTAATATTAAGCTTTACCTGGTTAATACTTATAGTAACTTAGGAGGCCTTAGTGGAAATATTATCAAATATATCTATTATAAATGAGTATATATTGATTATAGTAGCTATTAAAATAATAATCTCTTTTTAGTTTTTCTTTAGGATTATTCTAAGTAGTAAAGTTAGCTTTAATAATAATATATAAGTATATTAAGTATTATAACCTACTTTTATATATATATATAGAGAAGACTTTCTTCTTATTTTTAGCTACTTTCTTTTTATTACCTTAACCCTTAATATTTATTATAGTTAGCTAGTTATAGTCTTTTATAAGGATTATATTATCATTTTTACCCTTCTTTAATATTTTTATTACCTTGCTTACTTAGTATTTAGTTGTCAAAGGTTTATTTTAGGTATATAAGTGGTTATAAGGTGAGAAGGTATAAGGCTATAGTGTCTTTTAAGGTAGCTTGTTTAAGCAAGTATGCTTTATATAAATGTAATAAGGGTAAAGTTATGCTTCTATTAGGCTGAGAAAGTATAACCTGCTTAGAGATAAGAGGTGCTTATTAATATATTAATTATAAGCTTAATAAATCTATTATATAAGATTTAATTAATAAGGATCTTCTTTAAGTTAAGTCTTTATATTAGGCTTAGAAATATGATTAAAAAGTAATATGCTTCTTAGTTAAAGATTAAGATTAATTCTAAAACTAGGCTTTAATAGTTTAAGATTTAATGTTTTATGGTTAATTAAGTATAAGCTTATTATATAGAGGGTAGGAGGTTAATTAGCTTTAGTAATAAGGTAGGAGTAAGGGTATTATAGTATTAATATATAGCTGTAGTAATAACTTATTATTATATAAAGAGAGGAAAGCTAGAAATTTATAAGTTGTAGGTGAAGTTATAATATTTATATAATAAGTTGTTGTAGTAGGTATTATGATAAAGGGAGAGTAGTACCTTATAGGTAACTTATTAGGAGTGAAGGTATATAAGGTAGCCTAGCTAATATAAGAGAGATATTAGAATACTTTAATTATATAATAGAAAATATATAAGGGAATAGGATAAGAGTAGGTAGTTATTTATAAAGGGAGATGATTAATAAGTTAAAGAATAATAAGAAGGGTAAGGGAGTAATCTATAATATAATTAATCTTCTATCATGATAGTAAATAAAGGAGGTTTTTATAACTTATAAATCTTTAGAAAAGAGCTTATATATTTTCTTAGAGCTAATAATGACTTTCTTTAATATTAGTAAATAATCTAGCCTAATTGCTAGTTATAATAATAGTTGAGTAAGTAGGATATTATTTATAGGCCCCTTATTTCCTATATTAAAGTATTAAGCTTAATAATATTAATTAGTTTCCTCTTCTTAAGATTAAGTTATTATTTAGAAGATATTTAAAGTTTATTTAACTCTTAAGATAAAGAAGGGAATATAGTCGTTATTAGCTATAACTAACCCCCTTAAAAATATACTTATATGGCTATTAAGTATAATCTTATTACTAGTAGTTTAGATAATTCATTTTATTTTATTAGGATAGAACCTTAGATTTAAGCTATAATTATATTATTATTACCTCTAATATTATAAGGGTATTAGCCTATTAAATATAATACTACTAGTTTTATCTTTATTAGGGTCTTGATAATTAAAGCCCTTAATTTAATTAGAATTAATCTACTTATTTTTAAATCCCCTCTTAGTTTATGATTTAATAATAAATAAGATTATAGTTAATAATATATATTTATTAGTAAGATGAAAGAATATTAGGCTAAGCCTTTAAATCATATTCTTTATTATATAAAAGTCTATATTACCCCCCCTCCTTAGTAAGCTTTAAGATATCTCTACTTAAAGCTCCTTTAGCATTTTAATATTAAGAGAGATAATTCTTATTATTAATATTAATAGACTTATTATTAACTACTTAATCTTAAGTAGAACTTAATCTTATTTTCAAAGTTGAATTTTATTATAATTACTTTTTTATTTAAGCTAACTTAGTTTATATAATAGGCTTATTAAGCTTATCATTAACATTATTAGAAGAATCTTTTAATTTTATTACTATTATTGCTATTACTTTCTAATATTAGGGGTATAATATATTACTTAAGTTCTAGGTTTTTAATTATAATTAAAGTAGAAGTTAAAAGGCTTATCTTTTTTAAAGCTAAGGATAACTATAAGAAAGATCCTACTTAGATTATTCTAACTACTAGTATATAGAAGAGCTAATTAAGGTAGATAGATAATCCTTAGATTTAATAATAAAGGAAGGTTAGTAAAATTATAAGAAGTTATAAGTAATTATTAAATTAAGTATTAGATAAGAGGGAGTAAAGCTTAATAAGTTATTTATATAGCTTAAGATAATAAAGATTCTGATAAACTTATACTATTTAGGATTTAAATAGCTAGTAATAATAATAATATAGGCTAGTAGAGACTTAAAACCTTATTAGTTGGCTTAAAGGGATATTAGGTTATTATAACCATTATATCTACCTATATAAGATAAGTATTATCCTTAATAGCTTTAGCCTTTAAAGATAATAGGTATAGGTTAATATAATAGATGATTATAATAGGAGGATCTAAAGAAGAGAGAAGATTATATTTCTTAATATTATAATAAGGCTAATATATATTAATAAGCTAATCTAACTTATAGGGTTTCATCTTTATACCTAAGAATATATTAATAATATTAAATTATTAAATATAGAGATTATAATATAAATGAATTTTCTAATATAGCTAAGGGTGGGCTAGTTATTTATATAAGTAATAGCTTAGTAATATAAAAGGTTGTTATTTAAGCTAGGGAAAGATGCAATTTATTATTAAATAACCTTTATTACCTTTCTCTCTTAGTTTCTATATATTTATAATAATTAAAGTACCTTTTATATAATAATATGCTATATATATAATTAATTAAGGGTATTTTATATTTAATAAGTAATAGGTAAGTAAATAGTATAAAGAATAAAGTAGGAGTTAAGTTAAGTTTATTAGCCTTTTTAAATAGATATTTCTAATAATTATATTTATTTATTTTATAACCTAATATAAGCATAACTTAGTTATTAATTAATAACCTTATATTTAATAAGTAAAGCTATACTTAATAAGCTAAGAGTTTATTATTAAGGAACTTAAGATATAAGGATAATTCTACCTTATTTTAATAAAGAAGAAAGATAAAAAGGAGCTTAGATATAGAAACTCTCTTATTTAATTAACTTAAAGGCTATTACCTAAAGAACCTTATATTAAATATCTAGGTAATAAGAATACCTTAAGTCTACTAGTCTACCTTTAGTAGTAAAGCTATTAACTATTATTATTAACTTTTACCTTTAAGTTTATTATTAAATATAATTAGATCCCTATTATTTAAGGTATAAGGAAAAGAGGATAAGTGATTATTAATATTTATTCCTTATCTAGTTATACTCTTTAAGATATCTTTAAATGAACTTATATAATAAAATATATTAATAGAAGGTTTACCTCTTAAAAAACTATTATTAATCTTATTATCTTAGATAATTTATAAGTAATCCCTTTTAATAAGTAATTCTTTCTAAGGTTATAAGTTACTTAATTTATCTTAATAAGGCTGACTTAATCATTTAAGTAATTTATATTTAACTCTACTATTTACCTAAATAAAATAGCTTTAAAGTAGGTATTAAGCCTCCCTTATTTCCCTTCTAACTATTAAGGAATTACTTATATTATTATTATAAACCTATATATTCAATCTTATACCTTTTAAGTTCTATTTTATAATTAACCTTACTTAAAGTAATAAGTTTAAACCTAGTAACTAATAAATATCTACTTACTAATAGCATTAACCCTTTAAAAGACTACTTTTAAAGTTCTAAGCTACTATTATTCATAATTATAATCTTAATATATTAAATGTATTATAGGGTAATAAAGATAACCTTTATAGATTAAAGGGTTTATTAACCTATCTAGAAGCCTTTAGAGCTTCTTATTCTTTAAATATAGGTTTTCTTATATCATAGGAAAGCTTTCTTATATTATAGGATAATAATAATGCTAGGTTAATTATATTAAATAAAGCCCTTTTAGATATTATAACCTTATCTAAATATATTTATAAGAGATTAAAGATTGATGAAAATAATCCTTTATACCTCTTATAAAGAAAGAATATATATACCTTTAAAAGATTAAGTATTATAAGACTAAAGATCATTAAAAGCAGGTTATTAATTAAGATAGGCTTAGATAAATATACTAAATTAATAATAGAATTAAAGGGAACCTTAATTAATTTACTTAAGTCTTAAAGCTATAAAGAGAACTCCCTTAATAGATTAACTATTAAAGCTTATATAATTAACCCTCTTTATAAATATAAGTATTAGGAGCTAATAAGGAATATTAAGGTTGAATATAATAAGAAGAAAGATATTTATTATAATTGATTTTATAATCTATCTATTAAAAAAGTAAAGATTAATCTATAAACTCTCATCATATCCATTAATATTATTAGCTATTATGATCATTCTATAAAGAATGATATATTTTATAAGGATGATTTAATAATAATAGCTATATACCTCTATATAAATCAGCTATAGAACCTAATCTTCAAAGTTAAATACTTTATAGAGAATATAAAATTAGAAGCAATTTATATTATATTCATTATAATTAAAATTATTAAGGAAAATGATTAATCCCTCTAAGAAGCCCATATCTAATATATTAATAATAGCATCTTCTTTACCTCTTTAGAAATCTCTACTATAATATTATAAGATAAGAGTAATATCTTAATATAATATATAAGAATTAATAAGATAATTTATAATAAAGTTATTATATTATATAAGGATATTACTAAGATTAATAACTAAGACTATTACTTTAAAATCTATCTTTAGAATATCCCTAAGGAGTATATAAGGCCTATTATAGATATAGCTATTATCCACCTATATAAAAAGTATAATTAAGATTATACCTTAAATTATAAGCCTAAGACTAACCTTTATACCTTTATTATAACTAATCTTATAAAAGAGCTTAAGAATTATAATATTATTACTTTAGATAATATACTCTTTTAGAAATAAGAAAAAGTATAGGAAAAAGTCTAGAGTTAAGAAGTTATAGCTAATATTTAACTTAAGCAGATTATCCTCTTAAAGATTATAATATCTTAAGGCTACTATATACTTACTAATAAGTAATAAAATAGGAATAACTTAATAAGCCTTAAGAAATTCCTTAAGAATTATAAGATAATAAGAAAGTACTTATAATTTAAAGAACTTATATAACTCTTCCTTAATAATCATAAGGCTAGATACCTTATTAATTTAAGAGATAAGAAGTGAAAAAGAGATAATATAATAAAGGATATTAAAATTAAAAAGGCTACTAAGGTTAAAGAAGATTATTAGAAATTAATTAAAGAGCTTTATAAAATAAATAAGGAATATAAATTTCCCTTATAATATTAATAAAGAGGCTTTAACTAAGGATCTAAGTAAGAAGGGTTTAAGATTAATCTTAAAGGGGGGGGTAATATCTTAGCTAATATAAAATATTAAAACTTTAAGCCTAACTTAAACAAGTTAGCTTTTAAGATTATTCTTTAAAATAAGGTATAAATAGGAAGTAATAAGGCCTTAAGCCTTAAAAAGAAGTATATATATATAATTCTTTATCTATATCTTAAAGGGTATATCTTAATTATAGCTAAAGCTATATATATAATTAATTATACTTCTTTAGGGTATAAGAGGATAATATTAACTTAATTATAAGACTTAATATATAATATAACTAAATTAATATTATAAAATTATAATATAATTTTAATCTTCTTCATCTTAATATCTAGGAGCCTAGATAGGCTATTAGTATTTATAAGGCTAGAAAATATAATAATAAGGTATTTACTTACTTAAATAAACTCTCCTTATATTATAAAATAAAGTAGAATAATAATAATTATTATTCAATATAAATAAGCCTATATATTTAACTAAATACTTAAATAACATCCCTTATTATTATAAATAAGCCTTATTAAGTTATAAATCTATAAAGACATTAATTAATCTCAGGAATACCTATAGGCTCTTTCTTATTTATTTTAAATAACTTTAGCTTTTTAAGTAGCACCTTAGCTAATAGGGTACTTATATATTATAAAGCTATTAGCTTAATACTTTATAAGGCTTATCTTTAAATAAGGCTTTTTCCCTTTATAAGGCTAAAGTTTTTAATTAGCTAATAAAAACTTAAAAAGCTCCTAAAAAGCTAATTTTTAAATAAATAATCCTTAACCTACTTATTCTACCTAATAAGGCCTTTTATATAAATTTTTAAAACTCTTTAACCTATAGAGATACCTAGTTTTAACCTGAAATTCTAAGGTTTTCTTTAATAGCTTTATCTATTAACCTTATTTAAACTTAATTTACATTTTACTTATAAATCCTTTAATTATAATTATAACTTAGCTTTCTTTTTATATATTATAAATTATTAAGTTATATTCATTATATATATCCTAATATTACTTATTAATACTATTATTTAAAAGTTAACCTACCCTTTATAAAATCAAAATACCTCCTTTAATATTATAAGGGGCAAGGGCTATAAAGGGCTCTACTTCTAATAAGACTACCTTTTACTTATTATTCTTATCTATAGAAATATAATAACCTGATAAAATAGGCATTACTTCTTATTCTATAAAGTAAAGTGAGGCTAGAGAAGAGGAGAGGTGAAGGTATATAGTGTTTATTTATTAAGTATCTATTAAGTTAGCTAAGATGTATTATAATAATTAGCCTTATAAAGATAAGCTATATAAAGAATTTTTTAGCTATATTAACTTTTTATAAGATTATATAAAATACTAAATTAAATATAAATAAGAGGAAATATAGGCTATAACTAATGCTAATAATAGAAATAATAGTAAGTAATATAATAAATATTATAACCCTTAGGCTATTAATTAAAATAGGATAAATAGGCTATTCTATATCTTATTTTATACTTTTAAGGTTAATAAGCTATACCTTAAGGTTAATAAGTTAAGTTATAAGGTTTATTAAGATAGCCTTTTAAATACCTTTTAATATATTATTAAAGATTTATATAATAAGATTAATAATTAAGTAAGAATATATAGGATATAAGGATTATTATAAAGTTAATAAAAGTTACGCTTTTAATTATAATATAAAAGATATAAGATATTTTTATTATAATATAAGTGATTATAATATTAAGTTTTTAGATTTAAAGGGTAATTTAGGTATAGATATTAGTATTAATGATAAATATAGTAAATATCAAAGGTTTAAAGCCTTATTATTACCTAGGTACTTAAAATAAGGGATATAACCTAATATTAAAAATCATCATTTATACTTATAATCTCTATATTACTATTATATATAATATATAATATATATTTCTTAAAATAATATACTTAATATTTAATTAATTATATAAGATAATAAATAATAATATTTACTAATTATTTAAATTATTCTTAATTCTAATATTAAACTATACTACTTTATACTTATTAAAGCCCTTAATATACTAACTCTATATATAAAATAAAAGAATTATACCCTAGGATTATATAGGGTACTCTATATTTAATATTTCTTAAGAGCTATATATACTTATTATACCTTATTATAACCTTAAACTATTCTATATAATAGATATTACTCCTAGGTAGTATATTAAGAGTATATCTATTACTATTATTAATATAAATATTATATAAAAAATAACCCTAAGTATAACTTTAGCTATTAAGGTAGATATTAAAGTATAGCTAAACTTAGCTTAGTTATTAAGGTAGATATTAAGGTATAGCTAAACTTAGCTTAGTTGTTATAAAGGGGATAAAGGGAGGGAATATAGGGCTAGAAATCTATTTACTTATAAATAAGCTATAAAAAGGCTAGCTTATATCCCCTTAATTCTAAATACCTTTATTATTATACTTTAGCCTTAATTATATATATCTTTATAAAAGATTTATTTAAATGTTATTAACTTATAAAGAATTATTCTTTAAAAGCTTTAATTTAAAACTTAATATATCATTCCTTATATAAGCTAGTAAATATATAGTTAATAAAGTATAAATAAGATAAGACTATTAATCTCACTTTAATTAATTACTTATTATACCTCCTTTACATATTATATAAAATAAGCTAAATTTACTTTATTTAAAGTATACTCTTATAAATTAGGGAATAAAGAATGCATCTTATCTTTTAAAAGCTTCTATATTAAGTTAATTAGGCTTAAATCAGGTTAATATATAAGCTAATCTATTAGCTTAGGTCTTATTATAAGTGATAATTACTTAAAAGGGGAATTCAGGATATAGGTTTTAAGGATAATGCTAAGATTAAGGAATAAGGGTTAACTCAACTTATGATTTAATATAACTTAATAAAGAAAATACTTAAAAATATATAAACTTCAATTTATTAATACTTAAAGACGTCCTTAAAGCCTAAAAATATTATATAAAATCTTTTTTTTTAAACTTTAATCACATTTTAATTCCTTATAATATATAGATTAAAGGGTTAATAAATAAATATTATAAAAAGAAAATAATAATAACTTTAAATATAATATTTTTTTATATAATTTTTATTTAATAATTTTTAAAAATTAAAATAAATTTTATTTTTAATTAAAATAAAAATATAAATATAAATATAAATTATATTATAAAAAATAATATTTAATAAAGAAAAATTAAAAAATTTATATAATTAAATAAAAAAGGTTTATTTTTTTAAAAAAAATAATAAATTAAATAAATTATAAAAAAAAAATAAAAAAATTATTTTTAAAATAAATTATATAAATAATATAATATTTTAAAATATTTTTAAAAATAATATTTATATATAATCCTTTTAAATTTAATTTATATAAATTATTAAATTAAATTTAATAAATAAATAAAAAAATATAAAATTTAAGCTTTTTAAATAAAAAAAAAATAACTTTAAAATAAAAAAAGATTATTAAATAATTTTAAAATAAGAAAAGGTAATTTATTTTTACTTATATAATTATTAATAGAGTTAATTAAGAAATTATTTTAATAATAAAAAATATAAATATTTTATTATATTAAATAAAATATAGTTTATTAAATAAATATCTTTATTAATTATTAAGTTAAAAAATATAAAAGAATAATTTTAAAAGTTATTAAAATAATGAATAAAAGAATATAAGATTTAATTAAAATAAAAAGTTGAGGCAAGTTTATTTATATTTATATACTTTTTTTAAATTAAAATTCTTTTAATTTTAAAAGCTTTAATTAATAATTAATAAAATATATTTATACTCATTAAAAAAATATAAGATAAATAAATAAGGAAATAAATTATGACACTATAAAAATATTAAAATATAAAAAATTAATAAAAATTATATATATTTTTTAAAATTACCTTATTATTATATTTAAAGAATTAAAAAATTATAAAAAAGTTATTATAAAATTATTAATTTTAATTATTTTTATAATAAATATTAATAAAGAATATAATTAAAAAGAAATAATAAAAAGTTTTATATAAAGATAGTTTTTAAAATTTTATAATTTATTATTTTTTTTAAAAAAAAAAAAAATAAATAAACTTATAAATTAAATAAATTATAAGATTAATTTTAAAAAAAGATACTAAAATTAAAAGAAAGTTTTTATTTCTTTTAAATTTATTTACAAAATATTTTTGTAGTAAAACTTTTAATATTAAAGAACCTTTATAATTTATTAAAAAAAAGGGTTATTTATATTAATAGTTAATAAAAGCTACACCTTATATAAAAGTTTAATAAAAGCTTATAATTTTATTATAATTATTAAATATTAAATTTAATAATTAAGATAGATTATTATCTTTTTCTTTTAATTTTAAAAATTTTATAAAATTTTATAAAAGTTATATAATTTATTAAAATAAATATAATATAAGCTTTTTATAAGATTTATATTAAAAAGGATTATAAATAAAAAATAACTTTTTAAATAAAATATAAGTTATTTAAATAATTAATTATATCTTTTAAATTTTATAAAGCTTTAATAATATTTTAAAGATATATTAATTTAATCTTATAAGATTTTTTAAATAAATATTATTTAACTTATATAAATAATATCTTAATTTATATAAATAATATTTAAGAATATTATATAAAAAAATAAAAAAGATATTTAATTAAATAACTTAATATAATTTATATTTAAATTTAAATAAATTAAAATTTATTTAAAAGAAAATTTATTATTTAAGTTTTATTATTATAATTAATATAAATATAATATTAAATTTTAATAAAATTAAAATAATATTAAAATAAAAAATATTAATATTTATAAAAAGAATTAAAAGTTTTTTAAAATTTATTAACTTTTATTATATATTTATTAAAAATTATTTTATAAAAGCTATATTATTAATTATATTTATTAAAAAGAAAATATTATTTAAATAAAAAAAATATTAAAAAGCTTTTAAGGAATTAAAATTAATATTTTTATAAGCTTTAATATTAATATAATAAAATTTAAATAAAAGGATTTTTTTAAAAATAAATTATAATAATTAAATCTTAAAGGGTATTTTATTTTATAAAATTAATAAAAAATTATAATTAATTATCTTTTATTTTTAAAAACTTATATAAATTAAATAAAATTATTAAATTATTAATAAAAAAATATTAATAATTATAAATTATTTATAATAATAATAAGTAAAATTAAAAAATATAAATAAATTTATAATATATTTTAATTATAAGAATTTTAAATAATTTATAATTAAATAATAACTTTTAAAAAAATAAATTTAATATATAAAGTTTTTTATAAAGTTTCTTTTTAATTTAATTTATTAATTAAAATATAATATAATTATATTTAATATTTTTTTATAAAGGAATTAAAATTAAATAAATATAAAAGATAAGGATATAAAAATTATATAATTATTATTAATTTTCTTTTTTTTTAATATTTTAATTTAATTTAAATAATTAAGGATATAAATTTAAATAAATTTAAAATATTTAAAGATTTAAATTTATAATAATTATAAATAAAAGTTATAAAATAAAATTTAAATTATATATTAATTTATTAAATTATATAATAAAATAATAAAGAATTTAATTTAAAATTTTAACTTTAAATTTAAATAATTAAATATTATATTAATTTAAATAAATACTTTTAATATTAAAAATATTTATAAATTCTTAATATATTAATAATAATAAAGAAATAATATAAAAAAATTAATTTAAAAGAATTAAAAATTAATTTATTATATATAAAAATTATTTAAAAAATATATAATTTTAAATTAAATAAATATTTTAATAAAAAAAAGATGATTTTTATAATAAATTAATATTTTTATTAACCTTTATTATAATAAAAAATATAATAATTTTTAAGAAATTATAATATATATAAATAAATAAAGATATAAAGGGAGATATATAAAGTCTTTTTAAAATTATTTTTTATATTTAATTAATATTATAAAGAAATTATTATAAATTTTATTATAAAATTATTAGATTTTAAGGGAATAATATTTAAATATATATTAACTTTTAAAAAAGATTAATATTTATAAATAATTTATAATTATTTTAATAAAGAAATTATATTAAAATTTATAACTTTAATAAATATAAAAATATATATAAAATATTTTTTATAATATTAAATATAATATTATAAATAATTAAAGGTAATTATTTTTAATTATAACTTAAATTAAATAAATTAATTTTAATAATATATATATTAATTACTTTAAATTAAATAATAACTTAATATTTTTTATTATTTAAAAATTAATAAAGATTTAAAAAAAATAAATTAAAAAATTAAGATATATTTTATAATTTTTATAAGTTAAAATTAAGATAATTAAATAAAATAAATATTAATTATATAAATTACTTTAAATAAATAAAAAAATATAAATATAAAAATATTAATCTTTTTTATTATATATAAATATATTAATAATTTAATAATTTAAATTTTTAAAAAAGTTATAATAAAAATTTATATAATAACTTTTTTAAAAGTTAAAATTTATAAATTTATAAAAAAATTATAATAAATCTTAAATTTATATTAAATTATAATAAAAATTATAATTTAATAATAAGAATTTTTAATAAATAAAAAAAAATTATTATATTATATTTTTAAATTAAAGATTTAATTTAAATAAATTTAAAAAATTATAAATTATTATAATTAAAAAAGAAGCTTAATTAAAAATATATAAAATTTAAAATAAAATATATAATTTCCTTTTTAATAATAAAGATATTTAGCTTTTTAAATAAATAATATATAAAAATCTATATAAAATATTTATAATATATAATAAATAATTTATTATTAATATAATTATAATTAAATTCTTAATTTTTTATAATAATTATTAATAAATAATAAGAATTTTTTATAAAGAAATTATTATATATAAGGTTTTAAAATATAAAAAGGGATATAAAAAAAGAAGGATTTATTAAATAAATAAGATATAAAGATCTTAATTAAATTAATTTAAAAATTTTTAAAAAAATTATAATTTAAAATAAATTTAAAAGGAAATTAAAAGATTTATAATTAATAAATAAATTTAAAAAAAATTATATAATATTTAAATAAAAATTAAAAGATATAATAAAAGGTTTTATTTAATAAAGAAAAAAAAGTAAAATTAAATATATATAAAAAAAGATATAAAGAAAATAATTAAATTATATAAATTTTTAATTATTATTAAAGATAAAATAAAGGGTATATTAAAAGGTATATTAAGATATATTATAAAGTTAAATAAAAAAGAAAATAAAATCCTTTTTAAATTAAATTATATAAATTAATAAAAAAATTAAAAATTAAAAAGATTTTTATAAATTTTAAGAAGAAAATAATAGAAAATAATAAAATAATAAAAATAATAAAATAATATAAAAATTATTAATTAAAAAAAGTTTAATATAAAAAAAAAATAAAAAGATATAATAAAAAAAGTAAGCTTTAATATTTTCTTAATTATATTATTTATAATTATATAAATTAAATTAAATTTAAGAAGAAAATATTAAGAATTTAAAAAAAATATAAAAATTATTAATAAAGGAAAAATTAAAATAAAGATAAAAAGAAAATAATTTATAATTATAATAATTTAATTAAAATATAAAAATTATTTATATTAATATAAAATTTAATTAAAAAGTTATAAAAATATTTAAAAAAAGGTTTTAATAAAGTTTTAATTATTAATATAAAGATATTAAATAATAAGATTAATAAAGTAAGTTAAAATATAGTTATTAATTTTAAAGGAATTAATATAAAAAATATAATAAATAAGATAGAATTTAAATTTATATAAAGATAATATTATTTTCTTTATAAATAATTATAATATAATAAATAATATATAATTTTTTAAAATAAATATTTTATTTAATATTAATAGATTTTAAATTATTTTATATAAAAATTAAAAAAAAATATTTATTTTATAAATTAAAAGGGTTAAGATTCCTTTAAATTTTAAATATTTTTAATATTTAATAATTAAAAAAGGGGATATAATATAAATAATTAAATAATTAATTAAAATTTATATAAAAATATTTAAAAATTTAAAAAAAATTTATATTTTTTAAAATAATAATTTTTATAAGCTTTAAAAATCTTATTATATTTATTTATAATAAATTTATAAATATAATTATTAAATAAATAAGGGAAATATTTATATTATTCTCCTTATAATTTAATTAAGATTTTAAAGCTTTTCTTTTAAAAATTAAAAATTTACTTAATTTTAATATTTTAATAAATATATAATAATATTAAATATAATAAATAAATAATTAAAAGAAAGGAATATTTAATATTTAATAATTTTTCTTTAAAAATTATATATTAAGATATAGAAATTAAGGAAATTATTAAAAAGGAAGATTTATTTAAGGTTAATATTATAATAAAAAGGAAAGAAAGAAAAAGGAAATTATAAAAATAAGGGCCTTTTATATTAAGAAAAGCCCCCCCTTTTAATAATAAAATAAAGGGAGTAAAGGGTAATATTATAAATATAATTTATATATATATAAGTATAACTTAAAATATAATTTAAATAATTTATAAGGTTTTAAATATTAAATCTTAAAAATTAATTAATTTAATAAAGCTTTTTTATTTCCTTTTTTATTAAACTTAACTTAATTATAATTAATATACTATTTAAATATTTATTAAAACTATTATAAATAATATATAATAAAAAGGTAATAATAATTAAAGATAATAATATAACGCTATTTATAAGCTTATATAATAAAAAGAGCTTAATATTTAAAGTATATTAATATAAAGTATTTTAATATATTATTAACTTAATAATATTTAATATTATTTATATAACGTTAATAAGGTTTAATAAATCTTTATTATATATATTATTAATATTATTAAGTATTAATAATATATTTATCTTAATTAAATTAATATAAATATTATAAAAAAATATAATTAATAAGCTTATAATAATTAATATTTTAACTTATATATAATATTTAAAGGTAAATAATATATATAATAATATAGCTTTAATAAAGGTTATTATTATTATATTAAAAGCCTTTATTTTAATATATTTATTATCTTTATTAATTAATAAAAAATAAATTTAATATTAATATAATTATTATAAATAAAGCTTATTATATATTACTTAACTTTAATAAAGTAAAATAAAGTTATATATTTTAACTATTAATAAAAAGGGTATTAATAATTATATTTATAATATATTATAAAAGGTTATTTATTATAAAGATATTATTACCTTTAATAAAACTTATTATAAAGATAATAATTAATATATATAATAAATATATTATAATAAAGGATTAAATATAATTTATATTATATAAATATAAATATATTTACTTTAATTATAATATTATATTCTTTTAAATTATAAGCTTATTATTTAAGCGACTTTAAAAAAATAATAAAGCTTTACTTTTATTTAAAGGTATTAATAAATATATTAAGGCTATTATATAACTTAAAGTATTAATATATTATTTTAAAGTTATTAATAAAGTTAAAATTATAAGCTTATAATATAAAAATAATAAAGTTATATATATAATATTTTATTTAACTTAAAGGGTTAAGGTTAAAGGTATAAGATTTATAATTATATATAATATATATTTAATATTAAATATAATATAAGGTTTTAATTAAATTAAGGATATTTTTATAATAATATTTATTTAAGGTTAATAAATAAAGATAAAGGATTATTTATTATAAAGATATATAAAGGTAAGTTATTATTATATCTTTTTAAATATTTTTTTTAATAATAACTTAAAGTTAAATTATAAGTTTAAGGAAAACTTTTATAATTTATATTAAGTTTAATTTTATTATTAATTAATAATATTTATAATATTAATTTATAAAGGTTATTTATCTTATATAAAATAATTAAGTTATTTTAATATAAATATTAATCTTTTATTAAGCTTATTAAAGTTAATAATAAAAATAAATAAAATAAGTTAATTATTTTATATAAGATAATTAAAATAATTAAGATAATTAAGTTAAAGATAATTAAGATTTTATAATTATTTATCTAGCTTTTAAAACGCTCTTTAATAAGCTTTAATTTAAATAATAAGCTTAATATAAGTTTATTTATTAATGCATTATATAATTATATATTATTAAAATTCTTATAATATATAAATTTTAACTTAATTAAAATATATATTATTTATTATATAATCTTTTTAGATTTTTAATAATTTATTTAAATAATATAATAATAATAATATTATTAAGTTTTATATATTATATATAATAAAATATAATATTAATAATATTAAATATTATTTAATAAACTATATATAAAATAAAGCCACCTTAATTATAATAAAAAATAAATTAATATAAATAATTAACCTTAATAAGTATAAATAAAATAGGTTTTATTAAAAAAGGGCTTTACCTTTTAAAGAAAAAATATATATATATATAATTTCCAATTTAAAAAGGTATTAAAATATATATTAACTTACTATTATAATAAAATATATTATTAAATAAATATAATATATATATTAAGGTTTAATAATAAGCTTAAAGATAAGCTAAGCTTACTTAAGTTAAAAGGATAAGGGATTAATAAATATTAATTAAAGTAAAAGTTAAAGCTCCTTAATAATTAAAAGATTAACAATTTATTTACTATTATATATATAACAATAAATAATATAAACACCTCTTAATTATTATTTTTCTTAAATATAACCTTAAAGATATAATATAATATTATTTATAGCCCTTATTAAAATAACTTAATATATTATTAATTAATATATTTAATAATATTATATAATATTATTATACCTTATTTATAATAATCTTTTATAATAATATTATATATACCTTAAATTATATACTTTTTAATTATTCCTTATATTAATTCTCTTATATAAAATAAGATTATTTATATTATTTATTAAAAAGGCTAGCTTAAGTGATAATTTCCTTATTATATAAATATAAATAACTTTTTTTTCTTTTTAACTTCTTTTTTATTTCTTCCTTTTTTAAATAATAATATATTTTAGCTTATTAATATTTTATATAAGTTAAATAATTTAATCTTTTAACTTAATTTTTAAAGATTATTATTATAGCCTTTATCTTTAAATCTTTTTATTTTATATAAAATAAATATATTAATTTACCCTTTATTTTATATATAATAACTTATCTTAATATAATAAATAATAAAAATCTTAATATAAAGGTTAAGTTATTTATTATATAACTTATATAAAATTTATATTATTTAATCTTAAAAAAGCTTTTTAATAAAGATATAAATATAATATATTTAATTTATAAGGAATTTAACATTTTATATAACTTAATTAAATTTAAAAAAGTTATAATATATAATATTAAGCTATATATTATTAATTAGCTCTAACTATTTATTAAGCTAAATAATAAAGATAAATTAATTATAAAAAAGCTTATAAAATATAAAATATAATAAATAAACCTTATTATTTTAATAATATTAAGGTTTAAATTAATAATAAACTTATAAGCTTTCTTTTTATTATTATATATAAATTATTTACTTATAGCTTTAATATAAAGCTAATAGCTTTATATATAATAATATAAGATATATATTTTAATATTTAATAATATAATCCTTATAAATATAAAAATTAAATTAATAAGCTTAATAATTTAAATTATCTTTTTATATTTAAATTTATTAACTTTATTTTATATATAAGTTAATATATTAATATAAAACTAATTATATTTAATATTAATTTTAATATAATAAATATATTAATAAATAAATTTATATAAAAAGGAAAGCTATAGCAATATATTTAAAATCTTCACCTTATTATATTAAACTTTAGCTTAATTAAAAAAATAATCCTCTTATATATAATTCCAACATTAAATTCATTATAGCTCTTTAATTATAGCTATAATAAAAGCATTAATATTAAGCTTAATAATACCCTATATAATTTTCATCTCGCTTAAATTAAATAATATTATAAAAACCTTAAATACTTCTACCTTATTTTCCGCTTAAATAAAAGTTAGGATAATAAAATTATTTTACCCTTTAATCTCTTTAAGTGTATTATTAGCTTATTTAATTAACTTAAATAGTTAATAATTAATATAAAAATCCTATATTATAAAGGAATAAGTGGTTACTTATAAAGCTTCTTAATATATTAATAATTAAGCTATTAATATTTTATAAACTTATTAATAAATATATAAACTTAATAATTAAATTTATTTATTATTATTTTAAAAGGTTATAAGAACTTAAAATATATTATATTTTATATATCTTAATTATAGCTTTAATATATTTAAAGGGCGAATTAATATTTAAAAACTTATTAAATATATATATAAATTATTTAAAAGCTTATAATAAATTTAAACTTAATTTAAATAATTATCTTTAAAAGATAACTTATAGCTTATATTATAAAATAATTACCTTATATTAATAAATAAATTTCTATAAGCTATAACCTTTAAGGTTATATTAAATAGCTATTAATATTAATTAATAAAGATAATAATTAACTTAACCTTATATATTACTTTTTAAGTTTTATTTATATTAAATTTAATTATATAAGTGATTTTCTTAATTAATGAATTAATAATTTAATATTTAAAGATTTAAAGGTTATTTAATATTATATCTCTTTTAATCTACCTTAATTAATTTAATTTAAATTAATTAAAAATAAGTTTTAAATAATAACGGACCTACCCCTTAATTAATAACTTATTAAAAATATAAAGGGTAAATAATTATATATTAATTAAATAAAGGGTTTTAAAGAAGTATAATTTAGCTTTAATTAAGCTATTTATAAATAAGGATTTAAGGTATTTTTATATAAGGCAGGGTATATTATTAAGCTATTAAATAATAAGCTATTATTTAGCTATTAATATAATTAAAATATATTTATTAAAATTATTCTCTATATATTATTTATCTTATATAAAATAAAGGGTATAATATTATTTATTTAATATAATATAAAAGGTATAATATTACTTATCTTATATAAAATAAAAGGTATAATATTAAAGGTATAATATTACTTATCTTATATAGAATAAAAAGTATAGGATTACTTATCTTATATAAAATAAAAGGCATAATATTACTTATCCCATATAAAATAAAGGGCGTAATATTATTTTATTATTTTTAAAATAATACTTAATATATTAAAAATTATATTTAAAATAATAATTATTGTTTTTATCTTTTTAATTTATAAAAAATATATAAAAAATATATAAATTAACCTTTAAAGATAAAAAATATAAAAAAGGAAATAATATTATAAATTAATATAATTAATATTAAAATTTTTAATATTAATAATTTAAAAATATAAAAAAAAAATTTAATAAAAAAATTAATATTAAAATATAAAGTTATAAAATATATAAAAATTAAAGTTAAAATTTAAAATTCATTTTAAAAAATTATATTAATAAATTTAATATTAATTTAATTAAATAATATTAATTTAAAATTAATATATTTATTATTAATTTTATTAAATTTATTAAAAAATTAAAATATATAAAGATAAGGTTATTATTATTATAATAAATAACTTTTATAAAATAAACTTTTTAATTATTAATTTAAATATTTAATTTAATAATTAAATAATTTTATAATTAATAATTATATTATTAAATAATTAAAATAATATTTTTATATATTAAAGTAATTAAATATTATCTTTATATTAAATTATTAATATAAACTTTATAAATTATTTATTAAATTTTATAAAGGTTTAATATAATTATTATATTTTAATATTATTTATATTAATTTATAATAAATATAAATAACTTTTCATTTTTATATTATATTATATAATAATATTAAATATTATTAATTTTATAAAAAGAAGCTGTTAATTTAAATCTTTTTTATAATATTATTATAAATATTAAAAGATTAAGAAGAAAGGTATATTTTTGCTAGGCCTAGGCAGTATACCTTTAAGATAGGGCTGTTGCCTATAAAGGTATTGCTGCCGTTAATAATTTATAGCTGGGCCTTTGCGATACTTACGCCCTGGGGCCAGTCGATTATTTTACAATAGTGGCTCATTGCCTTTTTAAATCACTTGGGTGTGGTGTGTTGATTTCCTAGTAGTGCTTTCTTAACTTTGTTGAGTTCGGCTTCGCAACCGGGAAAGCTGTAGTGATATAATGAACCGCGGTTAGTCCGGCCCAGGGCCAGGACAGTCTCCGCAGAGTTGGGTACTCCCCATCTGTCAATCAAGTGATGATATCTGATCAAAGTGGTGTTTTGTTGATCTATATATAGTATGTCGCGCCTGTGGCGCGGTTCGCACTGCCGCTTTCGTCACTGGCTGTCTGCCGTAGAGCGGTGATTGGAGTCTTACGTGAGGAGACACGCTGCAATACATACTTGGCCGCGGGCCTCGGCCCGGCCAACATTCAGGCAACTATCTCTTATGGAAACCAGGCACACGATGAACAGTACAGTGGTCATATAAAGACACGTTCCGTCTGACCTGTTCTGGATGTTTCTTCAGACTCTTTCCTCTTTCAATGGAAAATCACTCTCAACCATGCCCGCAGTTCCTCTAGATGACCCACAGGCCTCGCATGTCTGTCGACTCTGGCGCTGCTTCCTGTGCCTCGAACGTCTTCCATATCAGGCCTCCGCAGTGCGCCCACAGTGGAGGAACGAGCTGGTCTCGCGTATGTATAGCGACCTGATAACTTCTATCCTCTGCCAGTCTGATTCTTCTAACGAGGTCAACTCAAAGTCTTTCCCTGCACTGCCTCAGATGGCTCTATTCGCGCGCTGTTGGAAACAACCGACGTCGACTCGGTCTGGAGTGACCCTTACAAGCTGCGATGGGCGACCGATGCACTCGGATTTAAACATTTGGTCCGTTTTTGCGACAATGCACTAGATCGCGCAATGTTCTGTTCCCAGAGTGACCCAAACCGGGTTATTTTCTATGCTCATAGGTGCTGCTGGAAAATTACGAACGTCCCTGTTCTGAACGACCCGCTTGTCCTGCTTCGGTTTGCTTTTCAGACGCGGCCATTTGAGAACTGGCCCATCTATCATCAGTC
>JBCEDN010000045.1:0-115110 GCA_039880775.1 Diaporthe vaccinii
ATATAAGGGTATTAAATAATAAAATTAATAAAGTAAATTAAGGTATAGCTTTTAATTTTAAAAGAATTAATATAAAAAATATAATAAATAAGGCGGAATTTAAATTTATATAAAGATAATATTATTTTCTTTATAAATAATTATAACGCAATAAGCAGCATATAACTTCTTAAAATAAGTATTTTATTTAACGTTAATAAATTCTAAACTATTTTTTTAAAAAATTAAAAACTTACTTAATCTTAATATTTTAATAAATATATAATAATATTAAATATAATAAATAAATAATTAAAAGAAAGGAATATTTAATATTTAATAATTTTTCTTTAAAAACTATATATTAAGGTATAAAAATTAAGGAAATTATTAAAAAGGAAGATTTATTTAAGGTTAATATTATAATAAGAAAGAAGAAGGGAAAAAGGATAGAAATTATAAAAATAAAAGCCTTTTATATTAAGAGAGGCCCCCCCCTTAACAGTGCTACTTTAACTTTAATAAAATAAAGGGGGGGGTAGGGGGGTAATGTTATAAGCATGGCTTATATATATATAAGTTTAGGGTAGCTAGATAATTTATAAGGTTTTTAAGTATTAAACTTTAGAAACTAGCTAATTTAATAAGGCTTTCCTATTTCCTTTCTTTATTAAACCTAGCTTAATTATAATTAATATATTACTTAAATATTTATTAAAACCGTTATAATTTATATTCTTTTTTTATTATTTTATTAAATAAGTTCTTTATTTATTATATTATTTAAAGCATTTATATAAATTTTAAATTTATTTTTAAAGTTTGCTTCTTTAAATATTAAATTTTATATAACTTTATCTTTTTATATTTTAATAAGTTTTAATTTAATAATATATTTAAGGTAATTAACTTTTTAAATATAAAAAAAGCTCTTTTTAATTTTATTAAAAGATTTATATTTTATAGCTTTTAAAATACTTTTTTAATATATTTTTTATATTCTTTAAAGTTTTTAAAAAAGATAAGGATATTATTAAAATAAATAATAATAGAAATATTTAAATATTTTTATAAAATATTATTAATTATTTTTTAAAAAATAATTAAAGTATTAATTAATTTAAAAGGTATAATTTAATATTTATAATATTTATAATAAATATAAAAAGGTATTTTTTATTCTTTTTTTTTCTTTTATTTTTATTAAATTATAATTATATTTAAGGTTTAAAGCTATAAATTATTATATTCCTTTAAATTAATTTTATAATTCCTTAATAAATAATAATAAATATTTATTTTTAATAATAATATTATTAAGCTATTAATAATTTATATAAAATTATAGCTTATTATTCTTTTTAAATATAAATAAAATTAAATATTTTATTAAAGATTTTAATAATTAAATATATTATTTTTTAAAAATTTTATTAAAATATTCCTTAAAAGCCTTAAATTATTCTTTATTAAATTTATAAATTTAATAATATTTTAAATCTTTCCTTTTTTATAATAAGATTTTATAATTATAATAGCTATATTATAATAAAATTATATTAAATCTTTCTTAAAAAACTTTTTTAAATTTATAATATATATAAGGTATTTATATAAGTTTATTTAATAATTTATTATTTATAAGCTTTTCTCTTTAATATAAATAAAGTAAATATTATTATATTTTTTATTTATATATAATATTATAATAAGTCTTTTTTTATTAATATATAATAAATTTCTTTTTTTAAATTTAATTAACTTTTACTTTTTTTTAAGATTTAAGATTAATTTAATCCTTTTTTAATTTTTTAAAATTAAGTTTTTAATTTATTTTTAAAAATATTTATAAATTTATTTAAATATAACTTTTTATTATCCTTAATAATTAAATTCCTTTTTATATTATTAATTATAACCTTTTTAAAAAAAATAATATTATTTTAAAAAGTTTAATTAATAATTTAATTAATTTAAAGATTTATAATTTATAATTATAAAAGTTTTAAAATTAATTTATAATAAATTATATTTATAATATTTAAAATTATAAAAATTTATATTTTTAAATTAAGATTAAAAGATAATTAATTTTTATATTAATTATATTATTTTTATATTTTATTTTTATATTATATATAATATTAAATTTATAAAAGTTTTCTTTTTAATATTATAAAATCTTATCTTTATTAATAATATTTAATAATATAAAGTAACTTTAAGCGTTATCATTTAATAATATATTATATATTTTTTTATTAATTTTTATTTTAAATATAATATATATATAATTAATTATTTATATTATATATAAAGATTTATAGTTTTTAATTAATTATTATTTTTTTATAAATAATTATTATCTTTTTTTAATTTTTATTTTTATATTTATATAATTTTATTAAATTATAATTTTTATTTATATTAAAGGAATAATTTTTCTTTATTATAAAAAAGATAAAGGATAAATTTATAATTTTTATATACCTTTTTCTTTATAAGTATTTAAGAGGTAAATATTAATTAAGGGTTAATATAATATAAGTTTATATATTATAATAATTATTTATTTCTTAATATTTAAATTTATATGATTTATAAATTTAAATAATAAATCTTAATTTAAATCTTTTTTAAAAAAAATATTTTTAGCTTTTTTTTAAAAATATAAATAATATATATAATATATATATAAAGCTTATAATATTATTATATATATAAGGTATTTTAATTATAATTTTATTTTAATTTTTTTTTAAATAAGTTTTTAATTAAATTTTATATAAGCTTTTTTAAAAATATATTTATAATAATAATTTTAATAATATTAATATTTAATATAATAAAAATGTTTTATTTTAAATATTCCTTAAAATAATTATTTAAATATTTTATTTAATTAAGGGTTTATATTTAATCTTTAATTTAATTAATTTATTATAAATTATTATTTTTTAAAATATTATTTCAAGAATTACTTGCTTTTATATATTTAATACTTAAATAATTTAAATTATTATTATTTATTATTATATTATATAATAATCCTTTTCTTTTTATAATTAATTATTATTTTTAATAAAATTTCGTAAGAAATTAATTAAAGGCTTCTTTTTTAAAAAAATATAATATATATTAATTATTAAAGTAAAAGGTTTAATTATAAGCTTTATATTTATTATTAATATTTATTATTTATTTAAATTTAAATAATAAGTTTTTTAATTTTTTATTATTATTAAAGTAAATTAAATATTTTATATAAAGGTTAAATTAATAAATATAAAATATTTTACTTTTTAAATATATTAAATATTATTTATTAAATAAATAATTATAAAGCGTAATTAACTTTTATTATTAAATTATATTAATTTATTATTATTTTTTAAGTTATTAATAATTCTTAATAAAATATTTTAATTTTTTATAATTATAATAATCTTTATTATTTAACTTTTATTAAGTTATATTAAATTTTATAAAATTTATATAAATATTTATTATAATATTATTATATATTTTTAATATTAAAGCTTATTATTATTATTAAAATTATTATTATATTAATATTTCTTTTTTATATTTAATTAATTATAATTTTTTTAATAATTTTAAGATTTTATAATTATATTTTATTATTATTTAAATAATTAATTATTAATATATATTATTATAATAATATATTTAATAAAATTATTAAGTTAATTTATTTTAAAAATTTCATCTTTAATATCTTTTTAAATCCTTTATAAAATTAATTTATAAATATTTTTTTTTTAATTAATATAAATAATAAATTATTTAAAATATATAATATATTTAAAGGTTAATCCTTTTTATTTAAATTTTATAAATTTATATTTTATAAACCTTTCTTTATTTAAATCTTTAAAGCTATCTAAAAGCTTATTTAAAATAATTAAAGTTTTAAGATTTTCTTAATATTATTATTTTAATCTTTTTATTATTTTTTAAATAATTTTTAAAAATAAATTTAAATTATATAATTATATTATCTTTAAATTAATATTTAATAAAGATAATTATATTATATTAAATATTAAATTAATATTTATAATATTTAAAATAAATATAATATTAAATAATAAATCCTTAAAAGGCTTTTATTTCTTTTATAAGGGGCTAACTTATTTATTTTATAATCCTTAACTTATTATATTATATAAAAAAAGTTAATCTCTTATTAAAGCGTAGTAATTTATATAATTATATTTTAAGAATTATTATTAATAATAAAAAAGGTAAGAGTTTAAAATATTATTATATTTTTATATTATTTAATTGGTTAATTATATAATTATTTTAAATAAAAATTATTAAAATATAATAATTATATTAAATCTTTATAAGGTTTAATAAATAATTTATAAGGTTTATATTAATAATTTAATATAAAGGTAATATTTAATTATTTTAATATATAAAGATATTATTTTAATTATTTAATAATATAATTATTAATTATAAAGCTATTTAATTATTAAATTAAATATTTAAATTAATAATTAAAGAATTTATTTTATAAAAGCTATTTATTATAATGATAATTATATCTTTATATATTTTAATTCTTTAATAAGCTTAATAAGATTAATAATAAGCTTATTAATCTTAAGTTAATATTATTTAATTAAATTAATATTAAGCTTATGGATTTAATCTTTAAATATAAGTCTTTAACCTTAACCTTAAAATTTATATATCTTATAATTTTATATTTTAATATTATAATTTCTTTATTAAGGTATTTTTTTTAAACCCTTAAGTTATTAAAACTAAATACCTTGATATAGATTATATTAATTTATAATATTAAGGTTATATTATCCCCTTTTTATTTTATTTTTATCTTTAAAGTTTTTATTAATAAGTTCCTTCCTTTATTCTTTATTTTTATTTATATTATTTTTATTTATTTATTAATTTTCATATTAAATAAAGTTTAAAATTCTTATATAAAAAAGTTATTTACTGCTCATATTATTTAAGAAATATCTTGCTTATTTTAAATATTTTACTTTTATTAAAAAATATAATTATAAAGTTATATTATATTCTTTTTATTTAAAGGAGGGTATATTATATAAAATAATAAATTTAATATAGAGTTATTTATAATATATAAAACAAAGTTATTTTTATAATATATTATAATTTTTAATTTCTTTTTATAAATATTTCATTATATTCCAATAATATTTATAATATTAATTATCCCTTAGTTTTTAAGATTATTAATAAGATATTTTATTTAAATAATTAAGAATTAAAAAAGGAGGAGCATTTAATAAAGATTTAAACTTAATTAAATAAGTCCTTAGCTTATTTATCTTATTTAAAGAAATAAAAGCATTTTCTTTAAAAGAAGGGTATTAAGTTAATAAATAAAGGTTTAATTAAAAAGGAGCGGTTTTGTATTATTAAGGTTATTTAAAAGGTAAGATCCTTAGATTTTATTATTACTCTTAATAGTTTATTAAGTATATTTAATTAAAATTCCATTAATATAAAGAATGTTATAATAAATTAATTTAGTTTTTTTAATAATATTATTAAAATGTTTATTAATAATTTATTAAGTTTTTAAAGGGTTTTTAAATATTATTTTTATTATTATAACCTTTCCATTTAATTAAGTATTTAATATTAATATTATAAGTTTTTAAATTTAAAATTTTCTTAACTTTTTATTTTTTTTTATTATTCTTAAATTTAATTTAAATTTTAAGTTTTATATTTATTAATATAAATTTTAAAAATAATATATAAAAGGTTAAGTAAATTTATATCTTTATTAATAATAAAAGTTTAAAGTTAATATTTAAAAGTTTCTTTAAGATTTTAAATAATTTAACTTTTTTATAATTTAATTTATTATTAAGTTATTTTATTTTAATATTTTTATAAAATAAATAAACTTTATTTTCTTTTTTTAAAGTTAATCCTTTTAACTTTTTATTATTAATATATTTTATTATTTATTTTTAAATAAAGAGTAGTTTTTATTAAAGCTCTTTTTATAGATTTTAAATCTTAATTACCCTTTTTATAGCTAATTATATTTCTAGTTTAAGAATTATTTCTTTATAAGCTTTTAATTTATAATTATAAATTATATAAAAAGGTAATACCTTTATAATATTTATATTTATATTAATATAAATAAATTATATTATAAATAATAATAATATTTAATTATCTTATTTATAATTAATATAATTATAAAAATATTATTTTAAAATTTAATTTAATTTTTTATTTAATTATTTATTTATAAATAAAAAGTTATTTATAACTTTAATTTTATATTAAGTTATTTTATAAATAATTATTAAAAATTTAAAGTAAATATTATTTTTTTATTTAAAATTATTTCTTATAATATATTATAATTATTAATAATTACCTTTAAAAAGGTATATATAAGTTTATTTATATTATTAGCTTTTTTATATAATAAGAAATAAATATACTTTATAAATTAATTTATAATAATTAAAATATTATTATATTATATTTTTATTTTAAGTTTTTTAAATATTAATAATTTAATAATAAAGTTTAAATTAATTAATTATTATAATTTATTAAATATTAATAAAAGCTATAATAAGTTATAAAGCTTATATTATATAGTTTTACTTTTATAATATATATTATAATCTTAAATAACCATTTAAATTATTTTCTTTATGTTTAAAAACTTATAATATCGTTATATCTTTTTAATAATTATTATAATTCCGTAATAATTATACGTTAATGCTTTATAAATCTATCTTATAAATTCCTTTTATAATTTTATAAATATAAAAAGCTTTTTTTTTAATAAAGTATACCTTTATTTTTATTAATTTATTTTTATTTTAATTAAATAGTTATTAATAAGATATTTTTAATTTATTTATTTATTTTAAATTAACTTTTAATTAAATTATTATAATTAATTTTTATAATTTTTATAATAAATCTTCCTTTAAAATAACTTAAAAGATACTTTATATTTTTAATAAAATATCTTATATATAATTAAGTTATCTGCTAAATATATCTATTTATCCGTTTTTTAATCCTTTATAATAAGTAATTTTAAGGTTAAATTATAATAAAAACTTTATTTATTTAATTTAACATTTATTAAATTTCTTTATTAAAATAAAATATATTAAGTTTTTATAATTTATATAAACTTAAATTTAATATTATGCTTTTATAAAATAATAATATTATTTTTTAAATGCTTTAATTATCGCTATTAATTCCTTATTATAAATAAAATAATTAAGGTTTAATTTATTAAGCTTTTTTAAAAAGAATATAATAAGGTATAATTTACTTTAATTATTATATTAACTTAATTATCCTTTTATTATAAAATTTAATATATTTATTTTAACTTTATAAACCTTATTAAAGTTTACTTTAATTAAAATTAATTCTTTTAAAATCTTTTAAATTATTATATTAAATATATTTTATGCTTTTTAAATTTATTTAAACTTTTTATTTTATTTAATAAAATTTATAAAAAGTTTTATAAATCCTTTATATTCTTTAATAAATTATTAATAAAAGTTAATATATTTAAAAAATCTTTATATTTCTTTAATATTTATAAAAATAAGCTAGTTTTTAACTACCTTAATTTTTAATACTTATATTATAATTTCTTTAAATTATATAATATATTTAAATTAACTTTTATAATATAAAATTTACTTTTCTTTAATTTAATTAATAATTTTATATTTTATAACTTTTATAATACTTATATATATATTTTTATAACTTTTAAAGTTTTTAAAATAAATAAAGATATTCTCTTAAAATATAATTAATTATAACTTAAAATAATATAAGTATATTAATTAATTTAAATAGCATAATTAAGTACTTAAAATGTTTATAATATATTTTAAATATTATTTTTTATTTTTCACTCTTTTTTATTTTAATAAAGTTAAAAGTTTCTTTAAGGTTTAAGGTTATAAAGATTTAAGCTCTTTATAATTAATTTTTAAGTTTTTATATTAAAGAGAATAGGTAGCGGTTTTTAATAATAATATTATTTAATTAATAATAATTTATATAAAATTATAATTTCTTATTTTTCTTTAATATAAAAAGGATTAAATATTTAGCTAGTAATATTAATAATTATATATAACTTTTCTTTAAGTTTTTATTAAGGTATTCTTTAAATGCCTTTAATTATATTTTATTAAATTTATAGATTTTTAAAAATTTTAATATTATCCTTTTTTTAAAGGGTATTTTATAATCCTATTTATTATATTTAAATAATTTAATTTTAAATATAGTTAAAAATAGCTTAATATATTTATAATATTCTTAGGGAATAAATAATTAAGGATCCTTTTTTATTATTTTAACCTTTTATAAATAAATAATAAATTTTTAAAAGATTAGCTTAATTTATTTTATTATATTAATTTTTTAAGCCTTTAATGCTTATTATAAGGTTTTTATTAATAAGGTGATTATAATATTTAATATTATTTTATATTAAGTGCGCTAGATTTCTTGGATTTATTATAATATTTGTTACATTTCTTTAATATATTCTTACATTAATAATATAATTTATTATATCTTTATATTAGTTTATAGCAAACCGCCTTTTCTTTATTATATTAATATTAATTTATATAAAGGCTGTATTTAAGCTTATTTAAGGGCTGAATCTTTTTTTCCTTTTTAAAAGGTAGTTATTATATTTATTTAAGCGTAAATTCTTTTGCTATTCCCAGGGATTAAGCTTTATTTATCTTATAATATATCGATTATTCCTTATATTAAGCTAATAAGGTTTATTTAATATATTTAGCTAAGAATTTAATTTATTTAAGGGTTATTCTTCCTTAATTAAGGAATTTTCAAAATTAACTTATATTTTATTATTTTAATAATATTAAAAGAAAAATGCTTTATATAATTAAATATTTATATTTAAAGATAATTAATCTTTATATTAATAATACCTTTATTATAAATAACTTCCACTTTATTTATTATATTAAATTTATAAGGTTCCTTTTTCTTATATTATAAGATATAATATTTATTTATTATTTATAAAGAAATGAAATTCCTTTATATGCCGTTATTAATAAGCGCTTTATATTTATAAATCTTAAATTTAACCTTAACTTTTAAATATTAATAATTATCTCTATTTATTACGCATAAGTATTTTATAAGTTGCTAAATATTATTATTTTATATTATAAGCTTTATAAAGCTAAGGATTTATCTTTATTATTAAAATTAATATTATTTTCTAATCTTATTATTTATATATACTTAATATTCCTTTATAATATAGCTTTTCCATTTTATAAGGTATTAAAGATATTTTAAAGGAGTTTTAAAGTTTAATTTAAATAATATATATCTAGCGATAATATATTATTATTTAAATATTTATTTATATAAATTATTATATTTATATATATCTTTAATATTTTAATTTTAATATTATTATAAGAATTAATTTTAGCTAATTTTTTCCTTAATATAAATATTATATTTATTATAAATGTAAAAGGCTTAAGAAATGCCTTTATATTATAAATATTAAGGGTTTACCCTTTTTATATCTTTTAGCTTAAGGGCTTTTTTAAATAAGTTTTTTAAGATTTATTTTAAGGATTTTTTTAAAATTATAATTTTTATAATATTAATTTTTAAGGTTAAAAAGGGTGTTTATCTTAAATATATTTATAAAGGCTTTTATTAAGCTTTAAATATAAGTAGGTTTTAAGGGATGGGTTTTGCTAGCTCTTTTTTAAGGTCTTAGGGGAATTCTTTTTATCTTTTTATTATAAATATTTATCCTTATTTTTTCATAATATTTTTAAAAGAATTATTTAATACCTTCCTTATCATTATAATAAATAATATAGCTATTATTATAATATATTATTTAATTAAGGGATATATATTTAACTTTAGCCTTTTATTTTTTAATTAAGGGTATTAGTTATTATTTATCTTTATCCTTTTAATATTTCTTATATTTACTTTATTTATATTATATAAAGGGTAGATTTTTATAAATTTCCTCTTTATTTTCACTTACCTTTAAAATATAATTATTATTAATCTTAAATAAGATTTATTTATTATTAAAATCTTATTATAAGTAAATTTAATATTAATTATATATAGCTATATTATAAAGGTAATAATATTAAGTTAATACCTTTTATTTTTTTTAATTATAATAGCTTTATATTTATTTTATTAATTATGTTAACTTATTTAAAACCTTTTAATATAAGCCTTTAATTCTTATTTTTTTAATAATATTTTTATATAAAATATCCTTTTTTATTATAATTAAAATATTTAACATCTTTTTTATCTTTATATTAAGCGGCATTAAGTTTTATAAAGCTTAATTATTATCTTTATTAAATTATTTAATTATAATTATATTTTCTTTTAATATTTAATTTATTCCTTTAATTATTCTATTAAAATATTTTAAGGTTATTATTATGTTTTTCCTAGCTTTATTTAAAGAGTTAATTATTAAATTTAATTATTAACTTAATATATTATAAAAAATCGTTAAGTTTATTATATTTAATATATTTATCCTTTACTCCTTTTTTAAATCCTTAATAAAATATAAAGATCTTAATATTATTTATAAAATTAATTTAAGCGTAAATTCTTTTAAATTCTGCTATATAAATTAAAGCTAAGCCTTTTTATTAAAGTTAAGAAAGCTTTCTCTTTATTTATTATTCTTTATTTAGGTTTTAAAATAAATTATAAAGTGTATTTTTATAGTTTTTATAGCTATTAAATATCTCTTAAATTTCCTGTTTATATTTTTTAAATTTTCTAGCATTAATAAAGTTTATAAGGTATAGTTTAAATTAAATAAAGGCTTTTTTTAAAAAAATAAAGCTATATACATAATCCATTTCCTATTTATTTAATTATTTATATAATTAAAATGCTAATAAGCATAAATTTAAATAAGGTAAGTTTAAAGCTATTTAAAGGCTTTATTAAATAAAGTTAAGTTATTAAGCTTAATAATTTCCTTGCTTAGGAATAGGGAATTAATAATAATAATAACGGTTTAAAGTATTTTAACTTTTTATTTAAGTTATTTAATTTCTTGATTTTATTTAATTTATATATTTAAAAGGGCCTTAAGGTATTAAACCTCAGCAATTAATTCCTGGAATTATATTATAATATTATTATTATTAAAAAAGCTATTATTTATTATATTTAATTCCTGTTAAAAATTATATAAAAGAATATTACTTTTAAATTTAAATATAATATAAATTATAAAGGGATTTGCATATAATATTATTTAAAGTTTATATAATAATATATAAATAAAAGTAATTAAAATATAATAATTAAGGTTTTTTAAGTTTTATAAACTTAAATAAATTAAAGAGTTTATATTTAAAATATATAATAAAGTAATAATTAAGCAATATAAGCTAAATATAATAATTAAAAATTAATAAAAGCTATTTAAAAGTAAATACTTAAATTAATTATTAAAAAGCTATTTTATCTTAATGTTATTTATTAATAATAAATATATTTATATAATTTATTTCTTTAACTTAGCTTATTAATGCTTATAAATATTTAATAATGCTTATAAATATTTATTAAGGCTTAATAAATAATATTAAGCTTTTTTTATTTTATAACCTTAACCCTTAAAGTTATATAATTATAGCTTTACTGCCTTTATATTATTTATTTAGCCGGTATGTTAGCCTTTTTATAAGGTTTATATTTAAATAACATTTATATTAAATTTATATATATATAAACACTGCCTGCTAATTTATATAAATTAATAAGGAATGAAAGAATTTAATCCTTTTTACTTTATTTTTTATATTAAATTAAGGCCTTACTTAATACCTTTTAATATTAATTAATATCCTGCTGGGATATAAATTAATAAAAAAGAAAAAGCATTTATATAATTTATATAAATATATTAAGAATAAGTTATATAAAGCTATTATAGCTATGATATTGCCGTTAAATAAATAGCTTTCCTAACTTTTATATAAAGGAAAACTTTTATTATAATATTATCGCTCTTAAACTTTTCTTTTTATACGATATATTTATTATATATATGGCAGAAAAGGATTTATATATATTATAATGTTATTATTAAAATACCCTTTTCTTTTTATATATATAAACTAATTATATAAAATCTTAAATATAGTTGCGATAAAGTCGCTTAATAATACCTTTTATATAAAATAATAAGCCGGCCGGGCTACCTTTATTATACCTTTAAACCTTTTTTAAAAGCTTAAACTCCTTAAATAATATCTCCTTTAATTAATTATATATAAAACCTCTTAAGCTCTTTAATATTTAAATAATACTTTAAAGTTAAAAGCGTTATTTTATTATAATGTTTATAAGGATTAGCTTAAAGAATTTATTAAATGAAAGTAAAAAGATTTTATATAAATTAATTATAAGGTTTTATAATAAATATAACGATTTCTTGATATATATAGCATTTATAATTATAAGAAAATCAGCTATATACTTATAATACTCTTATTTACTTATTTAATAATTAAAAAGAAGGTATTTTAAAAAGAAGGGAAAGAAGATAAGGGGTTATAATATAATTAAGGTATATATATTAATAAAGTTAAAAAGTATTAATATTTAAATAACGTTTATATTAAATTTATATATATATATATATTGCTTATCCCTTTTAAATATAAGGGTAAAAGACTTATAATTATGTTTTTTTAATTAATTTATATTTAATTATATAATATTTCTATAATAAGGTTTTATTTACCTAAGGTAATTAAGAAATCTTTTTAAAAAAATATATTATAAACTTAATTACCTTTTATCCTTTAATTAATTTATTATTATAAATTATTATTTTAAAAATAATAAGCTTATTTATTTATTTAAAATAATCCTTAAACTTCTTTAAAATAATAATAAATATATTAATTTATTTAATTATATAAGATTTCTTATTTTTATATTCCTTTACCTTTATAAGCGCTATCCTTATATAAATAAGGATTTATTTATTATAGTTAAAGTTTATTTCTATGGCTATAGAGTTATTAAATCTATATATCTAGATAATTAGATATAGTTGCCTTACCTAGTTATCTATTCTAACCGCAGCTATAAACTCGCTTAATGGGGTCTTAGATATATGCATTAGTTTAAGCTTAACTGGCAGTCATCTTAGCTTTAATAGCGCAGCAGGCTGAATGATTGCTTTCGAGTGGTTTTCCAATGCAATGCAATAAGGTTATATCGCTCGGTTTCGCCAAATGGGTGTATATTTAAGCAGAGCCAAAACCTTTAAAGTAAAGGCAGCTTTTATCATTACCTATTTCAGCTAACTTATAAAGGCCTGAATTATATAGCGATAATATTTTTATATAATGCTTGATAGCGCTAAACTAGGTTGCTTACGGCCTGTAATAGCTTTAACCTTAACGGTACCGGCGTGAATAGATTAGGCACGGCCCAATGCTACGGCTTTTAGCATAAAATGGCAGCTTTTGATTATAGATAGGTTTGCAGAAGTAGATTATAAAGTTATTATAAAAAGCCCTATATAATAAAAATTATTATATTTTTTTTAAATTATATCTTATCCTTTTAAGATATTAATTATTATTTCTAGCTAAGTAAAAGAATTTAAATAAATATAAATAATTGATATATATTGCTTATTAATTTATATAAATTAATAAAAAATAAAAGAATTTAATCCTTTTTATTTTATCTTTTATATTAAATTAAAGCTTTATTTAATAGCTTTTAATAATTTAATTTTATATATAAATTAATTATTATTTTTATTTTTATTAAGGTTATAATATTATTAATAAATATAATAAAAGAATATAAAATAAGGTAAATTTTAAATTTATAATAATATTAAAATATAATAAAATATTTTATTAAATAAAAAGATATAATTTAAATAAAAATATATAAAAATTAATAAAAATTTAATTTATTATATTAAACTTTTTAAATAATATTAAACTTAAAATATAATTAAAAATAAAATAAAGATAAAATTAATAAATTAATTAATATAATAATATAATTAATTAAATTAAATTTATTAATTAATATAATTTAATTAATTAATTAAATTTATTAATTAATATAATTTAATTAATTAATTAAATTTATTAATATATTTAAATTTATTAATTAAATTATTTATTAAATAATTTATTATTAATATTTTTATTTTTAATATTAATATATAAATTTATAATTTTAAATTTAAATTAATTAATATTTTTTTTTATTAAAAAACTTTAATTAAAAATATTAATTTTTTTTTAAAATATAATTAAGTTTTTTATATTATTATTTTATTAATTTATTTAATAAACTTATAATAAATAATTTTAATAAATTATTTAATAATTTAAGCTTATTTAATTTTAATTTCTTTTTATTTTAATAATTTAATTTTTAATTATTTTAATATTATAATATATTATATATATTATCTTTTTAATTATAATTAATATTATTTATATAAATAATTAACTTTAATATTAATTAATATAACTTTTTCTAATAATATTATATTTATTTTTAATTTATAAATAAAAATAAATAACTTTTTATATTTATATAAAAATAAACTTATATATATTAAAACTTTTATATTTTTAATAAATATATTTAAAATAATAAAAAGAATCTTTTTAAAAAATAATATAAAAAGCTTTATTTTTTTTTATAAAAGTAATAAATTAATATAATAAAACTTTATAAAAAAATAATAATAAATAATAATTTATTTTATTTAATTTTTTTAAAATAATAAAAGGATTTTAAAATATAAAAATCTTTAATTTTATTAAATATAATAAATTAAAAAAAAAAATATAAAAAAAATATAAAAAAGATATAAATTAACTTTTAAAGATAAAAAATATAAAAAAAAGATAATATTATAAATTAATATAATTAATATTAAGGTATTTAATATTAATAATTTAAAAATTTTAAAGAAAATACTTTAATAAAGAAATAATAATATTAAAATATAAAATTATAAAATATATAACTTTTAAAATTAAAAATTAAAATTTATTTTTAAAAAATAAATTAATAAATTTAATATTAATTTAATTAAATAATATTTTAAATTAATAAAATTATTATTAATTTTATTAAATTTATTAAAAAGTTAAAATATATAAAAATATAATTATTATTATAATAAATAGTTTTAAAATAACATTAAGGTTGATTATATAAGGGCAGCTTAATAAAGGAAGATAATTAAGCTAGCTTATATAATTAAAAGGGATTGCTATATAACAGCCCCTTATATTTTATAATTTAAAAAGAATAATAAATATAAACTTAATTAAATTAATATATATATATATATAAACGCTATATAATAGAAATTATTTAATATTAATTAATAATTATTTAATATAATTATAAATTAATAAAAATAATAAGATAAATATTAATATAATTATAATTATAGCTATTAAATGCTTGTAAAATATAAAGGTAATTAAAATTATACGCTTATATTAAAAGCCTAGGAACTACCTTAACTCCTTTATTTATTAAGAGAGAAAAAGTTAATTTAAAAGATAAAATCTTTTTATTATATAAATTAAGATTATTATATTAAATGTTTATAAAATATATTTATAATTAAGATATTATATAATTAAGAAAAAGGAATATATATTATTATATAATAATAAAGATATTATATAAATAAGATAATAAAATTATATATAATATCCGCCTTAAATATATTAAAATCAGCTACCTTAAATATAATAATAAGTTTAAATAATTAAATAATAACTTAAATAATATATAAAGAGATAAGCTTTAAAAATATAATCTTATTAAATATATAATAAAATATAATAAATCTATGCTTTTAAAATTAAGACGTTAATTTAAAAGACCTATTATTTAAAATTTAAATTAATATATACTTTATATAAATCCTTATAAATATAATTAACTTAGATTTAAATTAAAATAGCATATTAAATTCCTTGATTTATAACTTTAAAGGATAAACGATATATTAATTTAATTAAATGAATTATATATTTAAATAAATATTTTTAAATATAATTAAGAAAAAAAGAATTTCTTAAATAAAAGGTCCTTTTATATTTTAAATTATATAAATTATTAATATTAAAAAAGTATTGGAAAATTAACTACCTTAAATATAAATACCTTATATATAATAATTAATTAAACTATTTTAACTACCCTTAAAGATATTATTATTTAAAGTATTATAAAATATATAAGCACTTATTATTAAAATATAAACTATATAATAAATACCTTTAAGAATAAAATATATATAAAAGGTAAATAATTTTTTATAATAATATAAAATAGTATTTATAATATATTTAATTTATATAAATAATATATTATATAATCTACCTTTAACTTAAGTTATTTATAATAAATTAATAAAGCCTTAATAAATATCCACTTTTTAAAAAAGATAAAGAAAAAATAAGAATTATATTAATAAGCTATATAACTTATTATATAATAAGATATAAATCTTTATTAATTATTATAAATAATTATAAATTATAAAAGATTAATATTATATAATCTTTTTAAATATATTATTTAATTATATAAAGGATTTATATATATATTATATTATATTAAATAAAAGGTAAAATAAAGTATATAACTTAATAAATATATATTTTAATATAATAATAAATTATAATTAATATTAAATAAATTAAATAACTTTATCCTTTATATAAATAAAGAAAAAAAACTTAAATAAGATTTTATTAAAAGTTTTAAAAACCCTTTTAAATAAACTTTAACTTATATAATAAGCCCTTAAAGAGGAATATTAAGGTAAAATTATATTATATATAATAATAATTAAAGCTTATTATATAATATTAAAATTAAAATTAATTATAATTAATTAAAAACTTATATATAAAGTATTATTTATTAACCTATATATAATATTATAAGTTATTATAAAGAGAAATTTAATTTAATAATTTATATTATATAAAGAATTTAAAATTAATCTTATTAATAAGTAATATAATTTAAATTTTAAGAATTATTAAAGGATATTATATAACCATTAATTTATATTAATAATTCCTTTTTATTTAATAACTTCTTTTATATAAAATTATTTAAAATTAATTCTTAAAGAATAATCCTTTAAGTTATATTATATAATAACTTAATTAAAGAAATATTTTATATATAAAAAGGAAGGTTAATTATAGGGATAAATATATAAAAATAATATCTTTTAAATATATAAAAATTTTAATTAAAAGCTTATTTTTAAAAAAGAAAACTTTATTATTTATTTAATTAAATATAAAGGAGAGAGCTTATTATAAAAAGTAAAAGATTTAATCTTTAATTTATAAAATATAAATAATAAAGAAATCTTATAATAAAATTTAATAAATTTTACTTTTAAATATTATATAATAAAGAAAGATATTTATATTACTTTTTAAATAATAAAAGTAAATTAATTTATATTATATAATTTATATAATATAAAATATTAAGATAAGCTTTAAAATATTAAAGCTATTAAATTTTTAATAATAAAAATACTTTAAATATTAACTTATATATAAAGAAACCTTAATATAAAAATTAAATAAAATATAAATATAATAAAAGTTAAATTTTAAAATAATAATATTATTTTAATAATTAATATTATTAATATTATTAATTAATTAAAGAATATTATATATTATATTTTAAATATATTAACCTTATTTTTATTTTTATTATATAATATAAATAAATTAAAAATATATTTTAATAACTTTTTAAATATTATTATATAAAGAAATATTATATTTTTAATAATAAAAAAATAAAAATATTTATTCTTTAATATAAATTATATAAAAATTAAAATATTTTTAATAAAATTATAATTAAAAAGACTTTATAAATATATTAAATACCCTTATATAAATAAATTATATAAGCTTTTAAGGAATATAAGATATAATAATATTAAAAAGGTAATCTTTAAAAAGATTTAAAAGTTTTATTATTTTAATTAATTATATAATTTATTATTTAAAAGATTTAACTTTTTAATTAAAAATAATAAATATTTTAATTATAAAGTAATAATTAATATTATATAATTATATAAAAAAATACCCTTTATATAATTAATTTAAATATAAGCTTTTAAATAACTATTTTTTAAAATTTATTATTTATATAAAATATTTAAAATACCTTATATAAATATTAAATTTATATATATATTAATTAATTATATTATATTATATATAATTTAAAGATTAACTTTATTTTTAAAAAATTTAAAAATAATATAAAGATTATAAGAATTATATATAAGGAAATATTTATAAAGATATATTAACTTATAAGAAAAGTAAAATAATTATATAAATTTTTAAAAAAAGCTTTTAATATTTTAAAAGTTAAACTTAATTATTATATAAATAATAAAATAATCCTTTAAATAATATAATAAGCTTGAATAATATTATATTAATACTCTTAATCTTTAAAATATATTTATAAATTTTATATAATTTACCTCCTTTATTAAATATTATATAATAAATATTAATAATATAAAAAGTTATAAAAATACTATATATAATTTAAATAAAGGTAGAAGTTAATTATATAATTAATATTAAAAATAGCTTAAATTTTAACTTTACTTTTTTTTATTAATTTAAAATAAAGTTTTAATATAAAGGAAAAATAAAAAATAAAAAGAATTATATAAAATAAATAATATTAAGAATTATATTATTATAATAAATATAATTAATAATTTAATCTTATTTTATATAATATATATTAAATTATATTATTATATAAAAAAAGCCTTTATATAAAATAAATTAAATATCATTAAGTTAATTATATAAGAATAGCTTTAATTTAAGAAAAAAAGATAATTAAAAAAGGTTATTATATAAATTATTTAATATAAAAGGTAAGGATATCTTTATAAAGCTATTATATAATTAACTTTTATTATATATTTATAATTTTTATATATCTTTATAATATAAAAAGAAAAAGATTTATATAAATTAATAATTAAGTTTATTAAGATAATATTATTATTATTTTAAAAGGTTATTTAAAAAAGTTAAATATATTAAAGATAAATATTTTAATTAATAAGTATATTTTTAATTTATTTAATATAACTTAAATTTATATAAAAAGTTATAAACTTTTAAAATAAAGATAATATAAAAAGTAAAAAATAAATTAATTAAATTAATAAAAAAGTTTAAACTTATTATATAAAGGTATAAAGATTTAAAGAAAAAGGCTATTTTAATTTAAGCTTTAATAATTTAAAAGATAAATTAAAGATTAATTTTATTATTAAAATTAACCTTTATATTATATTTTATTTATTAAAAGAAATTAAAAAATATTATTTAAGCTTATATTTAATTATATAATCCTTTTATATATATAATCTTAATAGAATTATTAATGAAATTATATAATAAATATTTATTAAAAATAATTTTATTAATTTAAAAATTATTATATAAATTTATAAAATTAAGCTTATATTAATATAAGATATATTATATATATTATATAAAAACCTTAAAAATAAAAGTTTTTATATATAACTTATATTTATTATTTATAATAACTAAGCTATATAATTTTAAGATTATAAAGATATAAATAAATAATATTTTTAAATTTATAATAAGTTAATTCTTTTAAAGGGAAGAAAAAGACTTATATAAAAAAGGGTTTTATATAAAGGATAAAAATATTTTAAGCTTATGTTAATTAATTAAATTTAATAAAAATAATATAACTTTTATATAAAAAAGATAAATTATATACCTTTATATAATTAATATTTATATAAAGGATATACTTTAATAATATATTATATAATATATAAGGGGTATATATATAATATTAATTTATTAATTAAAAGTAATATATAATTTATTAATAATAATATAAATTAAAAAGCTTATTATAAAAAATATAAAGGTATTAAATATATAAATTAAATAATAAATTAAAAACCTTAATAAAGGGATTAATTTTATATTATTAAACCTTATATATATAAAGCTTTATATTTTTATAAATAAATCCTTTATTAATAATATAAACTTAAGCTTATAATTAAGCTTTATTATTATATTAATAATAAAAATTAATTATATAAAAGAAAACTTTAAGATTTATAAAAATATTATATATTAAAGCTTAATAAAATATAAAAGAATAATTAAAAATATATTAATAAATAAATTATATAAAATAATAATAGGATTTAATAATAATATAATATTAAATATAATATTAAACTAAATAATAATCTATTTAAAGATACTTAAAATCCTTATAATTATTTATATAAACTTAAGGTTATTATATAATTATTTTATAAAGCTAAATATAATAAATAAAAAAGGTTTATAATTAATATTATATTTTTAAAGAAAGTATATAAAAAGAAAGAAATTTTTAAAATATAATAAATTAAAGGGAAGGATAATTTAATAGATATTTATATAAATAAAATATTAAAAAAGCTTATTTTAATAAATAAGCTAAAGGTAAGGATTAAGGTATATATAAATTGCCTTAATAAAAAGAAATATAAAGATTAAAATATAATATAGAAAAAGGGTTGCTAGATAATTATATAAATATAAAGAAAAGGGTTATTAAATAATTATATAAAAGAAAAAAAGGAGATAAACTTAAGATAAAATTAAGATATATAAAAGATAAACTTAAGATAAGGTTAAAATATATAATAAATAATTAAAAGATATAATTAAGATAATTAAAAGATATAATTAAAACTATTTAAGATAAATATAAAATATAATTAAAACCCTTTAAAATTAATTTAAAATATAAATAAAACCCTTTAAAATATAATTAAAATAATAAAGGTTAAATTTAAATTAAACTTAAAATAACTTAAATTATATAATAAATATTAAAAAATAATTAAAATTATATAAAGGATATTAAAGATTATATTTAAAATATAATTTATTATATAAAATAAATATATAAATAGAATAATAAAGGGAGATTTTTAAAATTTATTATAAAAAATAATATATAAAGAAATATATTATATAAATCAATCCCTTATTTTATTTTATAAAACTTTTAAAATTAATATATAAAGTTATTAAGCTAAGATAAGCTTAATTAATTATATATTTAAAGGTATATAAGTTAATTAAAGGACCCTCCTCCTTCTCTTTAATCTCTCATTTAATATCCTTTATAATTATTAAGTTATAAAAGGGTTTTAAATTATTATTATTATTTAAATTACCTTTACCATTATAATTTCCATAACCTTTTCCTTAAATATAAACTTTATATAATTAATAATTCTTATAATAAGGGTATTAATAAGCTTAAGATTATTAAATATATTTTATATAAGCACCTCCTTAAAACTTAAAAATTTAATAATACCCCTTAAATTAATATATCTTAAGTATATTATATATATATTTAATATATCTTTTATTATCTTAATTATATAATTAAATAAAAATTATATAAAAGTAGCTTAAATAATAAATAATATAATTAATAATCTTTAATAACGGTATATTAATATTATATAAGATTTAAATATTATATAAAAGATAAATAATAGCTATATATTTAATATCTTAAAATTATATAATAAATTAATATTAAAAAATAATAAATAAGAAAAGGTTATATAAATATTAATAACGATAAAAGCTATAAAGGTATAATTTATAAAGTAGTTAATTAAGAGGGTTATAATTTAAAAGCTTATAATTAAATTAAGTTAAAAGGTTAAGATATTAAAGAAAAGCTAAAGAAAACCCTAGGGAATAAAAGCTACCTAAGGAATAAAAATAAATATTATAATATTAAATATAAGAAAAGCCACTATATATAAATTAATAGTTATAAATATATTATATATTAATATAAGGAAAGGTAATATATAAAGGCTAGATATAAATATATTATATATTAAAAAAGGCAACTTATTAAGGCTAGAATTAATAAAAGATATATTAAATATTAAAATAAGTAAATTATAAAAGCTATATAAATTAAAATAAAAGGTATAATTAAATATTATATAAAGAGTTATTAAAATTATTAATAATAAAAAAGAAAAAGGATAATTATATAAATATATAAGGTATATATATATATATTATATAATAAAGAAAGGAAAAAGGGAAGAAATAAATAAAGATAAATAAAAAAGGATTTTTATATTAGCATTAAAAGGGTATTAAATATAAGCTACTTTTCTTTAATAATAAATAAATCACTTATATAAATAATTTATAAAAAGCAAACTTTTTAATACTTATTTAATTATATAAAAATAAGCAAGAAAGTATTTAAAAAGTAAAATAAAAGTAAGGTTAAAAAAGGTAATATAAAAAACGCTTAATATAAACCATTAATTAAAAAACTTACAACCATTATATATTTATAAAACTATAATAACCTAACTTATTTAAATAATAAGAAATTTCTTTTATTATAAAAAGGATATATAAATAATTTAACTTATTTAACTTATCTATAAATGAAAATATAATTAAAAAATAAAAAACCTTTAATATTAAAATAATATTAAGGCTGATTATATAAAGGCAGCTTAATAAAGAAAGATAATTAAGCTAACTTATATAATTAAAAAAAACTATTATATAATAGCCCTTTATATTTTATAATTTAAAAAAAACAATAAATATAAACTTAATTAAACCAATATATATATATATATATATAAACGCTATATAATAAAGACCATTTAATAAATAACTTTTATAAAATAAATTCTTTAATTATTAATTTAAATATTTAATTTAATAATTAAATAACTTTATAATTAATAATTATATTATTAAATAATTAAAATAATATCTTTATAAATTAAAATAATTAAACATTACTTTTATATTAAATTATTAATATAAACTTTATAAGTTATTTATTAAACTTTATAAAGGTTTAATATAATTATAATATATAATATCTTTTTTAAATCTTTATATTATTAAGATTTAATACCTTAGTGCTGCTTATATTAATTTATAATAATATTCTTTTTTAAAATAGCCTTTTATAAAACAGTTTTTTATAAAATAAACCTTTTTTAAGATAACCTTTATAAGCTTAAAGGAAAAAAAAAGAATAATGATTAACTTTTATTATATCTTACCTTATAAATATGCTGCTTTTAAACTATTTACTTACTAGAAAGTTATTAAGTCTCATCTAATAAACTATATCTACTCTTTAAGACATAGTAATAACCTGTGCAGATCTAGCCTGGCTAGCTTTACCTGATGAATCGATCGACGTTGGGGTTCCTTGAGTCTCTTTACACTCTGGTCAGTACATAATTGGTTAAAAAGCGGAACTCGCTCAGACACTCAATGTCTTTTCATCTTTAACACCCAAGTAACCTCCTCCATAAGCAAAATTACACCGCGCAGACTTCTATTCGGCCTTCCAAAATATTGAGAACTTGAAACCAACAACTTTGAACTGCAATTCTCCCGCAGATATCCAGGCGACACGTAGTCAGGCGGTGTGGCTTTGATGACAGTCCTCATCAGCACATGCCTCAAAAGCACGAGGATTCCCAACCTAGGAGACCGCGTCTGAAAATATTAGTCGCTAAGATCCGTAGCAGGAGAGCGCCACAGAAATGGCAGGATAGGTGGCGAGCTTAACTGCTGGCTGTCACTTGATACGTTCCCTCGGCAGGAAAACCACTCCGCAGTCACTGTCGGTACCGCAAAAAGGCCATCTCATGACGGCGTTCGCATGGAACTCCCCTGATTTGAGTCAAGTAGTAGAGCTTCTGCCTAGACGTCTGCCGGGCGACACTGCAGTGCTCATCGGAGCTGACAATAGCATCGCCCTAGGGGAGGAACCGTCGGCACCAACCTTGGAATCCCCCGAAGGGACTGGTAACAACTCAGGCCTGCATGCGGTGAGGGCATTTCGAACAACTCGTGGCCGTAGATCAGCGTTTTGATCTGACCGCAAATTACCCAGCACCGACGAACAGTGGCCTTGATATCAACAAACGACCCAGCAAAACATGGCTCAACCGTTTCAACCCATCATGCTGACAGCTGAGAGGCAATTTAAACAATAGCCGCCAGCAGCATGATCAGAATCGTCGGGAATTACCTACCAGGCCTCCTTAGGACAGAAAGACGTTAACAGTAAGCAGAATTCCATGTACCACCAAGAGCTGCTTGTCTGAGGATGGCGAAGGTAGATCTCGTATTGCCTCCTCTCAGCGGAAAGGAAACCCCAGGATCAAATCCTCGGCGGTGATCAATCCTGAGCTGCGTGGTCACCACAATGACTACGTTGCGAGGACCGGGGACACGAAAGGCCTCTATCAGTTGAAGAGTCGAGCATCATCGATTGGCATGTTGCATATCCGCTGCGGGGTGTTGTTTTGGGTATGCATGAAGCGGCCATGTTGGTAGGCAGCGACGGTAGCCTTCCGCTGTCCCGAGATGGATCGTCTAGTTGGTTAAGGAGCTCACGCGGTAATTGGCTGGACGCTTAAAAAACCGGGCCATGGACAGTTTCCGTGACGTCTTTTCGGGGAGCCCAGGCTCTGGTACCATCCCTTTGATTCGACAGGCAGACGGCCCAGTTAAAAGAAAATAGGGGTGGTGTTGTGAGGCTGAGAAGAAGGTTACGGCATGGGCTGTCAAGGTGAAGAAGCAAGTGTCATGTCATGGCTGCAGGAGCACTCCGCCAGCGGGAGCCAGCAGCGTAGGGCGCGCGCAAGTCGGGTCTGCAGGGACCCACAGATTTGAACGCTGGGCATGTCAAAGTGGGCTCCGGAGGGTAAGGGATGAGGCAATCTGGTCTGACACTACGAGTTGTTACCGGCATAGGCGGAGGCTGGCCGTGGAGGCGAGCGAGGAAGTTCGATCCGGACCCCGATTTAGCACAGATGGCCATGAAGTATGAAAATGGCATGAGTGCATGGTTCGACGTGTGTTTCCAGCACGTGTTTGGACCAGGCTGAGTTGCGTGACGGGGGAAAAGTTTTCATGGTCCGATTCGTAGGCCCAAAGCTTGGCCGCAAGGACCGCAGGGGCCGCAATGGGGCATCTGGGCTCTGGAAACACGGACAAACAGGTCGAGGCTGAAAATACCCATTGTGGTGATACGTGTGATGCTTGTGCGGCCACTTGGCTGATTACAGCGAGAATAATGCCAACGCCGGGGACCGAAATCGCCAAGGCTAGTCTGGCCGACTCGTCACTCATCTGGTTCCTCCGGACAGGACAAGGTGGCAACGGTCGAGCTGTCAAGGTCGATTTCTCATCTGGGGCAGCGGCGTACGGAGCTGGACAGAGGCCATCAGGGTGTGAAGGGCGCGCCGGCCATACTCATGCTGACTCCAGCGCTATTTGAGCACTATCTGAGTCAGGCGTGTCGAAGCAAGCTTCTGTTGGAATGCTTGGATGTTTGGATGGTGCAGCTCAATGCCCGGCCGAGACAGACTGGAGTGTCTCAGACAGACGACCGTTGCGCGGTGAGATCAAATTAGCAGCAGTCGTATGGTCTGCTATGTTCTGTCATCGGTCCGCCTTTCGTGCATGGAGTGGGCAGCCCGTGGTACTGTGCCTCGTTACAGTAGTTATCATGGCGTGGGTGAGCGATTTTCGGGACGGCAGCCCGGAGTCCACGGCATATTCAAGGTGCAGCCAGTCGAAGCTACGCCTTGTCCGATACAGGGGCGAAGTAAAGATGACTTGTGCGACAGCCGCCAAGCTCAAGTCTTGTTTTGCCATGGATGTTTGGATCCCATCGTGCTCGAACCTAGGTAATGCTGCTCAGGTTAACCGGGCTCCGCGACATCTCCCGCTGGCTACCGGGAAGAGGTGGAGGTTGCAGCCGGGCAGTGGATGGATTGGAAGCTGGCTGGCCGCCAAATGGCGTGGGCGTGCAGACAGCTTCGAGCAGGATCCGGAAGAGCACCAGAGACAGAGGCGGGCGGGACGGACAAGCTCGGGCCAGCAGAGGCAGGGGGAGCTCTCTGTGGGTGCTTGGCCGTGGTGGGATGATTTCAGAAAGCAAGGTGGGGGCCCATGTCGTCTAAGCGTCGAAGCCCCTACGGACGTCGTTAGCAGGGAGTCAGGGAGCACAGCTTGCCCCTCCAACTCCCCCTCCCCCTCCATTGACCTGTAGTGTGTATGTACAAAGTACCTGCACGGAGGAGCATCGTCACCAGATTGTTGACATCGCACCGAGTCCGTCAGCTATCTCACCGTAGGCGTAGGCAACCCACATCAGATAACTGAAGAGAGATATTTTCAAGGCAGTCACCTGTCTGCCCACTCGTGTAAGGGGGGCCGGCCTCCATCATCAGTCGTCAGTTGCGTGCGTGAGCCTCCTTCATCAAAAACATTGCCCCGCCAACGCCTCGCAAGGCCCCGTCCTGAGTCGGAGCTCTCCAGAGCGGGAGCCCAAGAGGCCCAGACGCCGCTCGAGCTTGCGGGCGTAGGAGTGTGGTTTTGCTGGGTACCTGCCCAGATGTGAGCTGTTACGCCCAGCCAATTGCCGTCCTCCCTTTCCCCTCCTGCGACTGACGTTGAGCCTTTAAATCTCTGCCCACTCCCTCCTCAACATCCTTTCCTGTCCCTTCTCTCCTCTCTCCATTCCTCAACGAAGCATCATCAAGCAATCCCAAGATCCTACCATCTCACTGCCCAACGACAACTCCAGCCCACCCCCCAAGAACAATCAGTCAAAATGGTCGTCAAGGTTGGCATCAACGGATTTGGCCGTATCGGCCGCATCGTCTTCCGCAACGCGATCGAGCACAATGACGTCGACATTGTTGCTGTCAACGACCCCTTCATTGAGCCCACCTACGCTGTGAGTAGACTTGCGACTTGCCCCCTCCCTAGCTCTGCAGCCGCCTCCCCTATCGCGGCCGTACCGCGGTGTATGGGGACAGTATCGAGCAAACAAGGCTGACAACGTAACCCCTCACCCCACCAGGCCTACATGCTCAAGTACGACTCCTCCCACGGAAACTTCAAGGGTGAGGTCAAGGTCAACGGCTCCGACCTGACCGTCAACGGCAAGACCGTCAAGTTCTACACCGAGCGTGACCCCGCCGCCATCCCCTGGAGCGAGACCGGCGCCACCTACGTCGTCGAGTCCACCGGTGTCTTCACCACCACCGAGAAGGCCAAGGCCCACTTGAAGGGTGGTGCCAAGAAGGTCATCATCTCTGCCCCCTCTGCCGATGCCCCCATGTACGTGATGGGTGTCAACGAGGACTCCTACGACGGCAGCGCCGACGTCATCTCCAACGCCTCCTGCACCACCAACTGCCTGGCCCCCCTGGCCAAGGTCATCAACGACAAGTTCGGCATCATTGAGGGTCTCATGACCACCGTCCACTCCTACACTGCCACCCAGAAGACCGTCGACGGTCCCTCGGCCAAGGACTGGCGTGGAGGCCGTGGCGCCGCCCAGAACATCATCCCCTCCTCCACCGGCGCCGCCAAGGCCGTTGGCAAGGTCATCCCCTCGCTCAACGGCAAGCTCACCGGCATGTCCATGCGTGTGCCCACCGCCAACGTCTCTGTTGTCGACTTGACCGTCCGTATCGAGAAGGGTGCTTCCTACGACGAGATCAAGCAGGCTATCAAGGCCGCCGCTGAGGGTCCCCTGAAGGGTAAGTTCCTCCCGCAGACACGAGTTGTTGGCACCTTGGTCTGAATGGAGTCACATTGCTAACACGGTATATTCAGGCTACCTCGCCTACACTGAGGACGACGTTGTCTCCTCTGACCTGAACGGTCACCCCGCCTCGTCCATCTTCGACGCCAAGGCCGGTATCTCCCTTAACAACAACTTCGTCAAGCTGGTCTCCTGGTACGACAACGAGTGGGGGTACTCCCGCCGTGTCCTGGACCTCATCGTCCACGCCGCCAAGGTTGACGGCTCCAAGTAAATTGGCCAGTCCCTCAGCTCCATGCAAGTTGGTGTGAAAAATTAGAGTCGACCACACGCAGGATGCGGTCAGAACCGCGCAAGAAGGGAAGCCCGCACCGGACGTGCAGGGTGCTCCCGAACCGGAACCAAAAAGAGCCTGATATGATTTGGAAGTAATAAAAGTCGGTAACGTCCAACGGCTGCTGCGGTCATTGGAAGGGTGATGGAGTCGGTCCATTAGACAGTGGTAGTGGTTTAGTGGCTACGCAACTGCAGAAAATGAAAAACAAAAAATATGATCAAATCAAAGACCCCCAGAGTAATGTGATGGTCACTTGTTGGCATTTGTTAATTCCGGAATGCTTTCCATTACTACGGTCTATGAGGTGTATGATGACGGGTTCTCCCTGATCCTGCTTTCCAACGCATATCGAGGCCAATGTTTGCTTCTTCTTCTGCAATCAAACCAGGCGAGAGACATCGCTCCCATATTGGTCCACCGGACCAGATAAGCCAGGTCTCACCGGTCTTCATCGACTCAACTATCCTTCTTGAGTCATTGTCCTCAAGTTGCCCGAAAAGCCGAATGTGATAAGGCGGTAGGAACGGCGTAGATGAGACAGAGCAGGCAGGGAGGCGGGCGGGCAGGTCAAGGATGTAAGTAAATCGTATCGTATCATATCGTACAGCGAGCGGGAAGCAGGCAACCCTTCTTCCGTATGTAATCCCCGTATTCCGCATGTGTCCATGCGAGAGGTCCGCTCAAATGGAAGGAGTAGGTGCAAAGAGGCCGAATTCGCGTAAAAGATGTTTCGTCCGGCCTCGAGTTCGGCAAGTCCTCGCTTGCAAATAGCAACCTGGGAAGTGACTGCCCGGTCTTGCAAAGGTGGTTTCTTCTTCAGCTTTCGTCGGAGACCCATACGACTAGAACGCAGCGCCGCCCACGCCTTCCCCTGCGATGGTCCTGAGAGAGTTCTCACTCAGGTCGCTCTTGAGCTCGAAACTCTTGGACTCGCGTTCGAGCTTCTCCCACATGCGGAGGCTCTTGCGAAGCTTCTCGTCCTTGGCCTTGAGCTCCTCGCGGATGCGTTCCTCCTCCTCCTTCAGGCGGCGGTGGTGAGCCTCGAGGTCCTTGGTCACACCGGTCATCAGCGGCGTTGAGGCGGGGTCGAGCTTGCCGCCAGGGACTATGTGCGGCATCGAAGAAATGAGGTTCTGCGCAAGGGTCTGGCGCTGACCTCCTTGAGCAGCAGGGCCAGTCGGTGGGTTGAAGGGTTTCGAGGCGATGGAAGGAGACGGCGCCGGCGTGTCTCTAGATGAGAATGATGCGCGCGGGCCAGTGGGGACATTGCTGGGACCAGTAGGAGGGGTCGCTGGTGACGCGGCGGGCGCCGGTGCGAAGTGCGGTCGGGAGGCTGGAGTGCCCCATCCTCCTCCTCGGCCGCGAGAGCTGAAGCTGTTGCCCCTCGGGGGGCCATAGCCACGAGGACCTGAGGGAGGGACCGTTGGGCTGGGGGTATCTGCGCGCGAGGAGTACGGCGGGGCCGGCGTAGATCTCAAGGCAGCAGGCGTCGCATGGGGGGTACTGAAGTTTCTGGTGGCGCTGGGACCAGTAGGAGGGGCCCTCAGGGCTGCTGGACCACGAGGCGGCGACTTGGCGCGCTGTGGCGACTTGAGGGGCGTCTGAAAGGGCTCTGCTGCGGCTCTTGGTGTCGACGTCCGAGCAGGCACTGGGATAGAATTGGCGCCGCTCAGGCCAGCTGGGGACCGTGAAACGGGCGAACGTGGTCGAGAACGGATGTCAAGGCCGCGCGAGCCAGGGCGGGGCGATGAGATACGCGAGCGGGAGTTTGAGCGCGATGTGATGGCGGAGGGGATGACGACCTCTCGCTCTCTGACAGGGGAGCGCTGCCTGTAACTCGAGCTTGGGCCATATCGGTCATCGCGACGATCTGGGCGATCTGGGGAACGCGATCGGGGTCGGTACGATCTGTCGCCGCGAGGTCCAGCTGGAGGAGAGCGCCGAAAAGGAGATCTGGGGCGGTCGCGGCGATCGCGGTCAAACGGGGATCGTGACCTTCTTCTGTGAGATGGCCGCCATTGTAAGTATCTGTCGTGGTCTCGTTCGTCGTACCAGCCGTAGTACGAATCGTTGTTCCTCCTTCGCCGTGACATGATCATTGTCGTCGGGGTTGTTGATGAGGTGGAACGAAGTGGATCGAAGGAGGGGAGGGGACAGGTGGTGGAGCTCACCTAGCGTCTCTGTTGTCAAAGTCACGGCGTGGGGACCGTGCTCTGTCTGGAAACCTATCATCCCGCCTCGGTGCAGGCGAGTAGCGTGGTGGAGACCGCCGGGGGCTCCTTCGAGGTGAAGGGCGCCTGACTGGACTCCTGGCCCGGCCGCGGCTGCTGTCCCGTCGTCGCCAACTCTCACCACCGCCGACAGCGTCACGGCCGCGGTCTGGTCCTCTGTACCGATCGGCACTTCTGGAACGGCGTCGCGGGGACCTGCCTGGAACGTAACTATCGCTTGTGACAGGGGGTGGTGTTCTTGGTCGGAGGTCTCTGTCTCTGTCCCTATCTCTGTCTCTGTCCCTGTCTCGATCCCTGTCCCTATCTCTCAGTGGGCTCCGGCCCCTTCGCGGTGACCGGTCTCTGGTGTTGCTGCTGCCGCTGTTAAAGGGCCTGTATGATTCCCCGGCCCCATATCGGACGACCTCTCCGTCATCGTATCTGGGTGCAATCGAATCAGTCTCATGACGAGTCGGCGGCGTCTCGATGTTCCGAAAGAACAGCGGACTCGATGGCGCGAAAATAGGAGACGAGCGAGGCGGAGTTGGTGTCCCCCGGAGACGAGTGCCGGTTGGGGTGTGAGTGGGTAGAGGAGGAACGAGAGTGAGGTCAGGAGGACCCCAAATGGGTGAGTCGTCAACCGCCATCGGTCCCGACGGCTCGTACTTCAGAGTGGGAGGAATGATGGCGGCCTCCTCCTCTTCCTCCTCCTCCTCCTCGTCCTTCTCCTCGTCTTCGTCCTCGTCCCCTGACCCAAACATATTCACAGTAATCTCCGCCTCTCTGTTGGCGGTTGGAGGGTCGAGGGGCGCGGCCAGCAGAGTCATCGGCATGGAGCCGTTGGTAAAAAGAGGGTGAGGTTGAGGTTGAGGCTGAGGTTGAGGAGGAGAAGGGGAGGGGAGAGAGGATGAAGGGGAGAGAAGGTTGCTGATACGCGCACGCGCACGAATGCTCTCGTCGGAAGCCATTCTTATGACAGTCTTCTCGTCGAGTATGTCGTTCGTGGAAAGGCTCACACGATGCGAAAGGCTCACTATGCCACTCGAAGAAAGAACTCGAGACTACCTCGAGTCCAGTGTGCGCGTGGGCTTATATCCCCCGAGGCCATTTCTCCCGATTTCTCATCGTTCGCGCCAATGCCTATTGCCCTAGGAAATATTGCATTGCTCTATCCCATCCCAACTCTGGGTGAGATGGCCCTATTGTCCACCACCAGGCACTATAGGCAGCGAAAGCCTGAGAGCCCGCAGGCTAGGGCAGGGCAGAGGTCATGAAAATTGAAGACAATACGTTGCAAGTCGAAACCACAATAGCACTTTTACTAACCTTCTGCTTGGGGCTGGCCGGTCTCGATCCATAATGGTCCCCTAGCTTTCCAGTAGTCGTCCAGGTACTTGAGATGAGTCCAACAGAGGTTCCAGTCCGGCCGGAAAACCGGTCAGGGCATGTGCGGTAGGCCCACAAGCTATGCGTTTCGAGAGGGTAGGTCTCAAGTGTGATGGAAGAGTACTGGGAGGATGGACAGGTGGGGCGTCACCTTGGGTGCACTGATCTGGGCGGTCCTGGTTGAGTGATCAATCTGCGAAACTGAGCGTCGACGGATCGTAGTCAGTCAGGCTAGCAGCCGCCTGCCCATGGAAATTTGGCCCCTGGCGGCGGGCTTATCTTATCGATAAGAATGGTTTCGATAAGCGTCTTCCTTGCCCAGCACCAACGGTCGGTCGCCAAGGTTTTGCGTCGAAGCAATGCAAACCTGCCTGCGGTGCCTACAATACTTCATGATTCATTTCAGCCTCTGTTCACGTCCCAAGCAGCGCACAATGAACGTAGGACATTCCGGCGGGGCTGAAGAGGAGCCCGGATGTAATTGACTGCATTTCCTCCATCGCACAACCCTCCAAATTACCAAACAGCCCAGGAGAATCTCGTGGGCTTGTCTGCCAAAGGCCCAACGCAACGAAATCCACTAATCCGAAAGGTCCCACAAGTCCTCACCACCAAGCGGGTCATCCGAATTCGCAATCACTTCCTTCTCCCGAACCTTGCCCTTCTGTTTCTGCGGCTGCGGCCGCCCCAAGCCGCGTCTTACGGGCGTCAGAGGACCGGCGCCAGCCTTCTAAACCAGCTTGTTGGCCTCGTCCTCCGTGCTGTCCCCTCCGGTCCCCGGGCGTGGCAACTCGAAGCTCCGGGCCGCGATCCAATCCTGCACCTCCTTGACATGCTGCTTCATCATGCCGTTGAGCGATCCAGCCGGGCTGTGTAGCACCGTGCCGAAGCGCTTTTTCCGGACCTTGCCCTGCAGCTTGGGGTCCGTCCAGCACGAGTGATCCTTTGATACGTACACCCTCGAGTTTTCCTTGTACCACGCTGACAGGCGCTCGTCCGTGTCAGACCGGATGGGTCTCAGTGAGCCCGTGACAAAGTTGACCACGCCCGAAACTTTCATCTTGCAGTCTGTGGGTTCCCCGTGTTAGTCGAACTTCTGGGCAACATAAAACGTGCAAGGGTTGGGCAGGTCTCGCCACACCTACCTCTATTTAAGAGGAGCATCTTAACTCCAAGATACGCATAACCGACACCCATGATGAAGACTTCATCCGCATTCTCGTACAACTGTATGTAATTGTCCCAGAGGTAGCAGATCAGCTCCTTGATCTCGGCCTCAAGCTGTTTCTCCTCTACATCCGGTGTATAAGGCATGTTGCCCTAGAACCGTGTTAGTGTCATCCAGAAGAGCGCCAAGGTGTTGGGATACACGTACCGAAGGATTGCGAGGAACGTTGATGTCCATGATGCCGAACTTCTTCGACACTGCCCAGTCGACATACTGTGTGACGCCATCGACCTACGGGCCCTCGGGGTCAGTACACGGGAGCAATGAACTATTGAGCTTCATGATCAACCACTTACCACCCAAGCATTGCCCGGTTCCAGTGACTTAGTCAAGGGGTCAGGCTGTGCCATAACCTCGGGCCTGAAGCAATTAGTATCCAGTTTCAAATACCTTGGGGATGAGAACAGACTCACGGATCGTGGATGATAACCAGGATGTGTCTGGCCACGTCTATGTCTGGCGTTACCAACACCTGGTTCTCATATGTCCTGAAGAGCGCGTCCCGTTGGATATACAGCGGGCACATGCCATGATTCTGCGAGAAGTTCTGGCGCTGGTAGCCCCTGAGGACCTCGTTCAGCCTCTTCCCGTCGTTGTGCACAATGTCGGGGACGCTCATGATGCTGCGGCGCATGCATTCCCAGTATGGAGCCTGGTATGCCTGGACATAAGACAAGACCTTTGCAGCCTCCTTGCTGATCTTGGGAAGGTTGATCCTTGGCGGTGGCTCGCCCATCAGGGTTCGCGCTACGGCCAGAGCAGAATTGGATATGGCGCGCAGGTTGTAGCCGCCCTCGAGGCAGACAGCCAATTTCCCGCCGGCGAGAGACATAAGCATGTGTGTCATGTGGGCGTAGCATTGCGGCGTGACGAAGCATCCGCCCAGCTCGTCGCCGTCTGCGGCATCGAAGCCGGCAGAAATGATGACCAAGTCGGGATCGAACTCCTGTGCAATCGGCATGACGATCTTCTGGAACGCTGCGAGGTACTCCCCATCGCCCATGCCCTGATCGTGCCAGCCAATGTTGACATTCTTACCTATGCCTGCATCTGCGCCGCACTTGTCCAGCCCGCCATCGGCAATGTTATCATTTTCAGGCGGTCCGGGGTAGAAAGTGCCGTTCTGGTAGACATGTAGGGAAATGTACAGCACATTCGGGTTGTCGTAGAAGATGTTCTGAATGCCGTTCCCGTGGTGGACATCCCAGTCGAGGATTAGTATCTTGCGGCAGATATCTGGGTACTCGATCTGGCAGCATCGTGCCGCGATAGGCACGTTGTTGAACATACAGAAACCCATAGGCATGTCATACTCTGCGTGATGTCCAGGTGGGCGAATGATTGCGAAGGCGTTTTTGACGTTGCCAGCTACCACACTCTTGCATGTCTCGATGGCGCCACCGGCAGAAACGAGGGAGGCCTCAAAGGTCATACTACCGACATAAATAGACTCCCTTCCGAGGTCCATCAGCTTGGTTATTTGCCGGAGTTCCTCCGTAGACTTGTGAGACAGGGCTCGAACCCAGGCATAATGCTGCGGCAGGTGCACATTGCATATTTCTGACTCCTGGGCCTCTCGAGCTGGGATCCTCCACATGTACTTTGTGGGATTTGTTCGCAGGACCTCGACGTAGTCAGAATCGCTTCCCATGAAGATCAATCCTGCCTTCTTGAACTTCATCATGATGGCCTCGATGCGCCCGGGGTCTTCCGGATGGTGCGGCTTGGCACCGAAGTCAGCATTTGCATGCAGCTTCATCCTGTCGTCGTAGCAACATCCTGTGGGTAGTTGCCGTCGTTCCAGACCCATGAACTCCGCATCCCTTGAGTCCAGCGGCGTATCCGATTCAGCCCCTTCATCAATCTCGTCTGACGATGTACTGTTCTGGAAGCCTGCAGAAGGATTACCAAAGTCTTCAAAGACGAAGGTGGGGTGGTCGTCTTGATTGTCGACCTCCATGGCAACGTCGTTGTCCGCTTCCTCCATCGTGGTCGTCAGGACCATTGTCCAGGGACGTGGCCCCAAACGACCACCTGCCCTTCAGCTGTTCCAGGGCGCAACAGAATCCCAATATTTATTAGGAAGTAACCTGAGAGGGGTCAGCGAGGTGCGGTCAAGAGGTGCAGCAATGATGCCGTGAGATGTGACGAGACGACTTGGGGAGTGGTCCGTTGAGCGAGAGCGCCGTTTGTCTTCGATCTCAAGTCCAATCAAGGCACGTAGGCAGATATCCACAGATTCTGGAAAGCGACTCAATGTCCTTCCATCTGTGACGAAGTCAGGCGTGGCGGGTTGTGGTCTCACCGGTCTCACCGGTGAAGCACATGATCGCTTGATCTCTTCAACATGGGACGCCTGTACCCTGAGACCTCCAAATCCACGAGACAGCGTTTGGGCTCGCTTGAGACGCTTGAAATCCCTGGTGCCTTTGAATCTGGTTGGAAACATAGAAAATCAGCTTACAGAGCAGCGTGGTGTCGTTTGGCGGAGGCGTCCTGCAACAGGTGTAAGGCTGCTTAAGGAAGGCACAGGGCTATCCACGGATGCAGTCGATGCGCGTCACCGACTGGCGCCTCGAGCGCGGGGCTGAAACAAATGCTGCCTTGTCCGGCGCGGACTTCAGAGGCCTCTTCCACCGTGGTAGCCCAGTGATATGCTCCGGAGGGGCGCTGCACGCCGTGGTGGTCGATTAAGTCGGGGTGGTTGTGAGGGATAAGGATGAATTTCCCGACTTGTGACGCGGCTGGTCGCAGTCCCAAAGCCGGCCTGGCCAGCCCACGCTAGGGCCATAACACCACTCACCCAGAGTAGGACCCGGCTGCTCTGCTCACCCACGCATATGCAGTCATTTGGCTTCAGTCGATTATTTTTGCATATAGATAGAAAGAATAATTTACATGATGTCCTATGCTCACTTTTCCCACGAAAATCTGAACGTTACTGTCTGCGTCTGGGCTACTTGTGGCTTGGGACTGCTTGCACTGCTCTCGGCGCTTCTTAGCCGTGTCCCAAAAGAGTTGTACATCTAGGCAACAAAGAGATTCCAGACGGTATAAGAGATTACGCATCGACAGATTACAGTGATAGAATTTTGTATCCAGGCACACTGTCCCGCCCTAAATGCACTCATTCTTTCCGCGCGCCAACACGCAGGTCAGGCGAATTCAATCCCTCTACGGCTCCAACCGACCTCTGTTCATCACAACGCGAATCCCGAGGTCCGGCTCCTCCTGAACAGACCAACTAAGTGCCCTCTGGCCCTCCCAAGACCAATCTCCACGTATCTCCTTATCCCAGAAACGGAAGTCTAAAATCCCACCGCTATCGCCGTTCTTCACGTCTTTGAAAGCCTTAAGGCAACTCACCGCCGGTTCATCGTCGTTGTCTTCATCTCGCTCGTCCTTCACAACAGAAAGCGCATGCCCAAGGCTCTGTCGGTCGAGGAGGATGCTTGGGTGAGCAAGGCAAACCTCTCGAACCAATCTATCCCTAGTGTATGTAGACTTGTTGGTAGCGAAACTCAGAATCTCAGCAGGCGACAGCTTGAGAAAGGTGTCTACAATTGCGGAATTGACATTCGTGTCGAAGTCCACAAAAGTCGAGTCGCTCCAGCTGAACGCAGCCCGCACGAGGCTCAGCCTGGACGTGCCGAAGCCGATGCGCTCCGCCTCCTCTCTCGAGATGGAATAGTCCTAGTTCTAATTAGTATCTGCTCTGGATGTGAATAAGGTAGGCCGATAACCTACCATTTCTTTCAACACTGCCTCTGTAGACGGGCATATCTCCCCTCTTACCATGCATTGAACGGTTTCCCACAGATCGTCCAGCTCGTGGAGCTCATGGTCCGACAGCAGCCGGAGCCGCTTGCATCGGATGTCTGTGGAACCTTGCTGAGGCACGAAGTTGTTGGGCCGCGGGAGATCACCGTGAAAGAATTGGGCGTAAGACGTCCAACGATACAGAGCTGCTCGGAGCCTCTTCGCCTCAGAAGGATGCAGCTCTCGACAATCCGACGCGGGCTGAAAGCGGTAGCGAGGAAATAGCTGCTCCCAGGCTTTGACGGTCTTAAAGAGGCGGAGAAGACGCTCGAAATGCTCGTTATCAAGCACAACAGGCGGGAGTAAGACATGATCGTCCTCCCCTGGCTGGAGGCTCTCTCCCTTACAAACCAACTTGTTCTTGTGGTATATCCTTCGGCGCAAGCAAGGGCCGAGAGGCACATCAATGTCTTCGGACTTGAAGGTGACGATTTGCAGGGCTTCACCGAATGGGCTCAACTCTGTCTCCAAGATAGATAAGAGAATGTGCCCTCGATTGCCATCGTAAATCTCCTTGAATCTCTTGTTTACCCGGATGAGACTCAACACACTGCGGAAGTCCATAAGCTCAATAATCTTAATAATGAGCTCCACTGGTACTCTCAGGACGCCCGGCTCGAACCGCTCCGCCTCGCGAGAGGTGGACAGCTGTGAGCCCAACAGGGATTCGTCGAGAATCTCGAAAGCCATAATACCAACTTTGACCGTGAAACAGCCTTCACATTCGTTAGCATTGCCATCACATGCTCAGGGAGTGGCACGTACGGTGCACGACAAATATTCAGCGACAATTGTGGAACAAGGAGCAGCCAGTCCGATGATCCAAAGTGCCTCTCACAAGAAAGAGATTCACCAAAACAGACTTGCCTCGACCAAGAGCGAGTTGGAAACTGTACTGGATCCAAGATGCGCCCCAGTAGCCGAGGACGTGATCCCAATGGGGCTCACAGGCAAGCGACCCCGACGTTGGGGCTATCAAGCAGGGAGGTCAAGTCTCCGGGCATCATTGCTTCACGCGATATCATCTTCGTGGGAAGCACGTAGAGATGCACGTTGAGCTTAGGACTGATGAGGATGTGATGGCAGGACTGTGTTGTTGTCCTGACTTTAGCCCGCGGCACTCGAGGTCATAATGCTGGTTGGGCTAACAGCAGGGTTCGTACCTCAGGCGGCTCTTCATTGGCCTGCATGATGACATACCTAGGCAGTCTACTACCGAGCAACCACACCTCTGTATCATCCCTGGAAGTCTTCCGTACCGAGTGCCTAGCAGCCTTGGGTCTGCACGTATTGAGCCCTGTGGACCCATCCCTTTTCACATGCAGGTTGCGTCCCCCGATGAGAGGCACGACGCAGGACTCTTTGACGTGGATATCAATTACAAAGACAATGCTTTTCAAGATTCTAGCCGCTTGTAATCTCGAATGAGGTCATTGCATTTCAATAGCGACAAAGTCTAACGGGACCACGCTGTCCCTCTTCCGGGACTGCACCATGAGTCTGCTCGCCCACCGTCACATTTTTGAATACATCTACAACTTGCCAGTCGTCGGTCCGGGCAGCGCGTTGCAGGAATCACTCTATTAGGGTATAACAAACACGCCCTTTCATTTTCCAGATCCCAACGCCATTACCGAGATGGATCCCCCCCCCCCTAAGAAAACACGGCTTTGGTCGACAAAGCGTCTGTCTTTTTGTTTCCCCCATCCGTCCTCAGGCCGAGCTGGCCCTTCCTGCCAATGCTCTCCGTGGCCTGCTCCGCCCTGATGTTCCGCCGCCCGGCCTTCTTCCTCCTCAGCTCCGAGCGCACCTGGTTAGGCGACACGAACTGCTTGTTCTCGTAGATAATGGGACCTCCGAACGAGCCCTCCTGTATGATGATCGGCGTGCAGACGAAACGAGGGCCGATTTCCACCAGCTTGATATCGGTGTCTTTACTACGCCCGCCGAACGCCTTCTTCTTTGACGCCTTCTCCGCTTCCTCATCGTCTTCGCCGTCGGCCGTGGCACCCGTCTTTTCAACCTCATTGATCTGGTAGTTGCGCACCCAGATCTTGCCATCCGCCACCGTGAAGCCCATGACGTGGTCGATGAAGGGCTTGGATTTCCTTGCGCCTTGGGGCACGCCGAATATGTGTGTGAAAAGCTCCTTGATAACCAAAAGGTGGGGGTCCTTCTCGAATGCGGCGTCGAATGACAACACCGGCCGTGAGCCCTTCAGGCAGTTTCCTGTGAAATGTAGCTCCTCCATGGTGTGCACTAATTCCTCATGTCAGCCTGCGACTCAGTCCAAACCGCCCCCATCCCCTGGTATGGCTGGCCTCACTATTCTGAACGTGCATCTTGACGGTCGGACCGTTGGGCACCTTGCTCGCCCACAGGTACAAGTCCTGGCCCTTCCGTGCCTCGAAAAAGAGGACATTGTTGCAATTGTACAGCTCCGCCAGCTCGTTGAGCTGGTAAAGCTTGGATTTCGAGTCGAACTTGGCATCTTTCCGCGCGTGGGGCATCATGGCGGCGAGGTCATTGAGAAGATGCCGATGCCTATTGAGATCGATTCGCTTGGTCAGTCTACGTGAATATCTTGCAAAGGACGCATCTCGGGCGCATTGCGGTCTCACCTGTACGTGACACCTCTCGACGAGAGAGCCAGGACTCTCTGCTTGTTCTTCCGTGGGCCATGGCTCGAGGACTCATCATCCTTGGAGCCGTTGGATTTGGAGAGGGACTTGTATACTGTCGCCATTGTCTCGGTGGGGATCAAGGCCGCTCTGGAAATACAAATCTAAGTCGAGGTGTCGATGGCAAGACCAAACACACTGCGCCGGGTCGCATTTCCTTTGGCTGCCGGCCAAAATTTCTGGCAGGTGCTTATCGATAAGCAGGGATGGCCTGGCCAGAGCCGGGACCTGGCTTTGTCGAGGTGCCCGTTCTAGCGCGGGGGGACCTCCTGTCCGGACCCACCATGGCGGGCAACTTCGATGTCGCAACTTGGCGGTGGGCTGGAGAGGTGGGCCACACACCTCAGCCAAACGGGCGTGTTTCGTGGACCTGATCGTCCCAACATTGTCGAAACCATCGGGGTGTCCGTGACCAAGGCGGAACAACGTTTGCTGGCTCTTTCCACGTGTCAGTGTTCTCACTTCGATGAGGGGGGAGGCCATCTTCGGGGTGCTTTCTGCTAGCTGGCTGCCCAGGTGGTCTAGAGCCGCCCTCGAGTCCAGCAGCAACAAAGGACACGAGCACGCGGGGCCTTGAAGGGTCGGTGCTGTCTCAATATCATTACTTGGGTTTCCCATTCAATTCGACAACCCCCAGACTACGACAGCGAACTCACAGCCCGCGTACAAGAGGCACAAAGTTACACAGAGAAAACAGCAGTTAAACGAGTAGCATGACTCCCTGTTAAAAAAATCGTCAAAAACCTCCCATTGAGAACCGCAGATCCGTAATCCCATCATCACACCATCGCAGTAATGGCTCTCTCCTCCTACCGACAAGTTCCCCATAGAATATGTGACGCCATGTATCATCAGTTCGTTTCCATGAGCTAGTTCCGTGAGGGCTCCTCCCGAATGGTGGCTTAACAGCACTTGCCGGCCTGCTTTGAGCCGTCGTCGGCTGGCTTGCTCAGAGAAATATTGGTTCCTGCCCCGATGGTGGCCTGAGCACCGTCGCCGCTGTCAAGTGCCTTGCTCGATACGATTCGGTAGATCTCTGTGTGGGACACGTGGTTAGCGATCATTCAGGATTTATTCGGGCCAGGGAGAGAGGGAGGAGCGGGGTGAAGTACCGGTCAAGATGTTCTGGAATGCAAGCTCAACGTTGCTGGCGTCGAGAGCAGACGTCTCAATGAAAGACAGGTGGTTCTCGCCTGTTCAAATAATCAATACCTGAGCCTCTTTGCCTTCGTTCCTCGCACCGCATCGGGCGGCGAGTGGGGCAGACTCACTCGCAAACGCCTTGGCCTCCTCTGTCGGCACAGCCCGTAGATGCCGCAAATCGCTCTTGTTACCCACCAGCATGATGACAATGTTCGCGTCGGCGTGGTCCCGCAGCTCCTTGAGCCACCGCGTGACGTTCTCGTATGTCTGGTGCTTGCTAATATCGTAGACGAGCAGGGCGCCGACGGCACCTCGGTAGTACGCAGACGTGATGGCGCGGTACCGTTCTTGGCCGGCGGTGTCCCAGATCTGTGCCTTGATGGTCTTGGAGTCGACCTGGATGGAGCGGGTGGCGAACTCGACGCCGATGGTGGACTTGGAGTCTATGTTGAACTCATTCCGAGTGAAACGACTGAGCAGGTTGGACTTTCCGACACCAGAGTCTCCAATCAGCACAACTGCGGGAAGGCGGCGTTAGCTTGCATCGCGAGGAGAGGCCGCTGGAGTAGCGGATGCTTGGAGATGAGCGTTACCCTTGAAAAGAAACTGTAGGGAGGTCCAAGGTTAGCACAGCGTCAGGACAGAAGAGGAGGAGCGGTGGAGGTGCAGGACTAACATCGTACTCGTCGTTGGCCATGGTTGCGACAAGCTCGGCTGACGTAGTTCAAAGGCGGAAGCGTCTCAAGCAGCAGTGTTGGGGTGATATGTCGTGGGCGAAGGTTGCGCGGGCGTTGTGTCGAGTGATGCGTCAATGGTCAGGGCCGGGCAGTCTCGAAGTTATGTTTAGTTCAAGTGATGCCAGCTAGCGACGGGAAAAGGAGGTGTAGATGCAAGGCAGCGGGTTGACAGTGACAGGGACGGTTTAGGTTGGGAGAGATACCCAGCGGTCATCCACACTAAAAATTGAGCCGCAGGCTGGCTGGAAAGGGGCTCGGTACAGTCAAGCGGGGGCCTCAGTGCTGTCTTCCCCGTTCGTAGGCTGCCGGGTCTGCTGGATCTAGGGGTCTGTCCAAGGGTCCTCACGGGTCGCAGAGCAATGAGTATGGTTGAGGATGACTGTACGTGTCGCTATCACCGACCGTTCCCCAGACAAAAGGGAGGGATTGATTGCAAGGCCATTCATTCGGAGTCAAAGCCACCAGTGCTACCTATCTGCGGTCCATCCACACCCCCCCTTGTGTGACTCGGGAAGTCGCCCAACCGCAAGCTGGAATTGTTTCAGCATCGCGCTTTCAGCGGCCGGGGCAGGTACCTAGGATCTCTGGGTAGCTCTACTCACCCCTCATTTTCCATGCGATTTGAGCAGACCACACGTCGCCTCCGATGTACCCCAGCCACGGGCTGCAACGCCACACCCTGCTGTTTGATAACAGCTCCTGATGATCAACCAGCCCTTCTCGTCGGTGGTTTCTGACAAGAGCAGAGTTTTGCCTCGAGGCCCTGGTCTGACAGTTGAAACGCACCTGTGGCCCAGGCGAAGACCCCAAAGGTCGCGTGGCCATCAGCAGGGCTGCCTGCCTAGGTCACTCGAAGGAAGCTTTGACTCTATGTTTATCGCCCACCCGCGTGGCTGTGTGTGTCCGACCGAGACACCGGCCGCGATCTATTGGGGTCGATGACGGCGTCGACTTCTCTAATCACCTATTGCGCACCATTAGGAGAGTGATCAAGACAGCGTGCAGCGTTCAGCAGGCAGTCCGTCCGTATGGAGATGACAGGACGGCTTCCAGGGTACCTAGGTAGCTCATCCTGGTCGTGTCGTGTGCTGGGTAAGGTGAGCCTCTGTTCCTCTGGTGCTCTAGTACGTCCAGGTTAGTCAAAATTATATGTGCGGCTGTAGGCTGGCCTGAAAGACTGTCCGCACGCCAATTGGACCCCCCCCCCGGCAGTTGTGTTGTTTTTCTTTTGTTCCCGTCTTCTATTTTCTATACTTTCAGTTATATATCGTATCGCCAGGTCTCGTTACCCGTTCCAGGCTTGCATTCCAAGATGTATCTTCTTACCGCTCGTAGTACCTGATACCTACGTAGATACCAAATCAAAATTAAAGGTCGCAACTGCCTTCCTCGACTGAGCATCTGAGATCCCTGCACCACCGACACCCAAATCAAAGCTGCTTTTCCATGCATATGCTACACACGTCTCTTTGGGCGACTAACGCAACTACACTTCTACTTCGCCCCAGATATCCTGACCGCGCGTGATTTCTTCATCGGCTTCTTGACATCAGGAATGCACCAGCCATCAGCAGTTTGCACGCGAGCAACCGGATGTGTTTTCTGCGGTCCCCACCCCGCTATCAACACTGGGACCCATTCCCTCAATCACCCTCAATCGCACACAAGCGCGCTGGCATTAGGGATCAGTCTCGCCAGTGTAACTCGACCTTCTCCTTGCCCTGGTGTCTGTGATCTTGGGAAACATCAATTTTTTTCATTCGAAATCGAGTAGAGCGCCAAATCCTCGTCCCGATTGAATTTTTGAGGGCTTGGTGACTGTTGGTCGTCGTGTCCCCAAGATTGTAAGTTGTCTTGCTTGGCCACGCCTCTAGCCTGACACCCACCCTGACACCAGAAACAGCTGTGTAGTGTGAGCCTGAGTCCCCCGTCGGTGCTTTCGTCACACTGACTCTGAAGAAGTTGACTACAGACAACTGTAATCTGACCCGAATTTGACCGCATATGCCTGGTTTGGTGGGTCTGTTACGCCAGACAGACACGGAAGCATGCCTCAACGTTCCGATCCCTCCGAAATGGTGGATGATGATTCAGACAGTATCTCACTGACATCTATTGATGACGAGGTTTATGACCCCGATACAGAGTTTGTTGTTGAGGACATTCACTGCGAGCGTGTCGACCCAGCAGATGGCATCCTAAAGTATCTTGTGGAGTGGTCCAACTTCCCACTTGATGAATGTACCTGGGAGCCCGAGTCTGAAATCTCAGAGGTCTTGAAACAGTCATGGGAAGAGAAAAAGGCTTCGCAGGATCCTCGCGTGGCTGAGGAATTCGAGCGGAAATACGAAGAGGCCTTCAACAGGGTTATGAATGAGCGGCGTGAAATGCATCGACGAAGGAACGCGAAGCGGAGGAGGCTGGGTCTGGAAGGAACCAGATTCTGCTTCCGGAGACACATCTACGCAGATTCAGACGACGACACTGAAATCGTGAACGGGGCAAACAACGACTCGTACAGCGATTCTGGCGCAGCCGCTGATCCCGATTCTGATTCTGAAGAGGCTCAAGAGGATAGCACGATCGATCACAAAGCTGAGAGCGTTGTGCAAACAAGGAAACCTTCATCTCAAACCAAAACTCAGGCGTCCACTCGACCCAATAGAATCTTCTCCGTCGACCCGTCAGCAACTCGAGCAAAGTCAGGTGCAGGGAATGACAAAAGTCTGTCGCGCCAGAGACCACCAGCCACAACCCCGACGGGCACTTCCATATTTCCGCCGAAGGCTAGATCCAACTCGAGTGCCTCAAGCCGACAGCGCGACCAGCAACCCACTACAGGTTACCAAGGCTCTGCTCGTAGAGCCAGTACTGGAGCCACGCAAGCCAAATCTGCTCCGATTCGCGCGGGATCATCTAGCAGTGCTTCAGCCAAGCCACCGACGAGCACTTCCACCCTCGCGAAGAAGGGTCTCACTGCTAAGAAGAGTGGGAAAGCGCCAATTGCTGCAACCAACATATTTATTGGCGGGAAGAGACGACAGCCAAGGCAGGACCTCGCAAGTGCAATGGTCGATCCAAGCAAAGATCCAAAATTCTTCAAGCTGCATAGGTTTCGACGCAAGGCCGAGTTGAGGTCTAGAGATCACGACGATCAGGCACCGGATGTCAGCAAAGTGGCGGGTCAACTATTCAACATTAATCAAATCCCCCCTCCTAGGCAAACACCAGCACAGAACACCAAACAGTCTGGGGACGGCGACGCTGACGCTGACGCCGACGGCATGTCTTTCGACCTGACCGACGAGGTCCGGACGGCTGGTGTTCGCCGAAGTAGCACCTCAGCCAGCGAGCCAAAATCCGCGCTCTCGAAGAGAAGCTCATTCGACTTTGATCCTGAACGCTCCAAGAAGAGAGCCAAGACCGTCCGTTTTACTGGGGAGGACGGTGACCCTTTCATGAGCGAACCGGTAGGTATCGAGGAGCTCCGGGCACCCCCAAGCAGAATACGTTCGCCGCCTCCTCCGCCTGGCTCCCCGTCCCCACCGCCTGAACCAAAGACGAAGGTCTCACTCGCTACATATCACTCGAGGATTATGCAGAATGTTGGAAAGAAAATAATTCTGGCTACCGGAAATCGATCACTCTACGTCACCTTCCACGACATTCCGAAGGACAATTCCCGCGAAACGGGCCAGCAATGGCTGCGAGAATTCTGCGGCGCAGACTGCCTTCAGTTCGGACATACAGTTCTTGCCGAGTCGATTATTGCGCAGCTGAGCCAACTACGAGGCCAGGATCCCTACAGTCGCCACGCGCATGACATTCTCTGTCATGGAAAAATCACGTCCGCAAGTGGTGAGAGTCTGGAGGTCCTCGCTGAGCATTTGAGGGTCGGCCACTCCGGGCTTTTCATGTCGAGCGAGAATTTCAATCTCGTGATCTACCCAACAAGATGCGACGGATTCCAGATGAGTGCTCTCGGTATAGAATCACCAAACTCCCCTGATGTGGCTTTGAAGCACTTCGTCTTCAGGTCATCGCACAACATCTTTCGATTGATGAGACCACCGTCGGCCATGGTTGATGAACTGACACAAGCTGCCGTCGGAGAGGGACAAAAGGCTGTTTTTCGCAGTCTTCTTGGAATGCGGTACGGGAAGCTCATTGCAGGGCCCCGCGAGAAGAAAGATCACCATTTCTTCCTCGTGTTCCCCGATGCAGCGGTCGACTGGTACAGGTCCATCAGCTGTTGGCTGTACATATGCAACCCACATTGCAAGATTTACACAAGTTTTGATCCTGGCAGTTGGTCCGCGTTCTTGGAGAAAGCCAACAGCCAGTGTGGCGTTGTTATGATACACGAGACAGCGGTGGATTTTGTGCGGCGGTTTCCATCCATTGCTGAAATCCTGCAGACTGACAATAATTACAACTTCTGGCGCTTCTCCGCGACTATGGCTCTGCAGCAAGCACAGTCTTCCGAAGGGCATGCAACGCGATTGACTCCGGGTGTCTTCTCGCGGATTTTCCCCATGGGCAAGGCCATACTAGTAACCCCGAGCTTCCTTGTGTGCGAGCCCCAGAAAACATTACAGTTGTTTGAATGGTTCTTCGGAAATCAAACCATGTATTCCTCCAACAAGCTCGTGACCGCATACAACATCGTCGATTTCCTCCGAGATCTGGCGAGCGAGGCAAATCAACTTCAGGCAAGGTTGAAACAACAACGGTGGATGTACATGAGTGAACTGGAAGCCGCTGATGAGAGAAATGCTCTTGGTCTAAGTGACCAAGATTTGATTGCGAGGGGAAAGGCTTGGACCATGGCCGAAGATTGGCTGTCTGTCAATATGGAGAGAAATGGTGTCTTTTCTGAGAAGAACCATGTGGTCTTCGCTGATAGATGCATCGATCCGAATGATGAGCAGAGCCTTGTCAACTGGTTTGGCTGGTGGTCTTTGGTAAAGGTCGACCAGTACCGCAAGTTCTATGTCCTTGGTTCCGGCCCGGCGGTCAAGCAGACGAGACAGCCTGGGGCCGAACTACTTTCGAGGGCCTGCCGTTCCGTTCCTGTCCCCACTTACGATCGATCTGTTCTAAACGACCCGAACGAAGCCTTGCGCACCGTGTTGAAGGAGGACAATGGCCCAGCAGAAGGTGCGACTGCCGGCGAAGATGGCAAACAGATCGTGGGGATGCCAACTGTGCCCTTTCAGAGTCAGACATTCGCAAACAACGACCACAACATTCAATATTTTCTACGTGAGAAAGATGGAGGTGGCTCGGTCAGAATTTACGGATTCCCTGTGTCCTGGGCCGACTTCGACATGGCAGACCACTTTGGCGATCCTACGATGGAATTTACGACGCTCAGGCAATGGTTTTCCTGGCCTTACCCTTGGCTTGGAGACTCGCGTCAGTCATTCAATACGTACATTGCTTTCTTCTACACAATCCAAGAAGATTGGGACCCTAGCAAGTTCCCAAGGGGACTCAAGCCCAAACGGCACCCGTGGCTTGCGATATACCGCCCGTGGGAGCCTCATGTCAAACGGGAGAAGTACAAGCACGGCAAAATGGAGCTCATCTTCTGGGATGTCCGTGCAGGAAACGAGCTTGAGGCGAATCACTCACTGCGATTATCCGATTTGAATTGGATGCAGCGAGAAGTAGTCAAGTTCGTACAGGCCCATGGGGCAGAGAAGAACCCAGGATCCAGGGTTGACAGGGTGTGGTTGGGTGGCTTCCGAGCTCACCAGCAGCACCTACGCTCTACGCTGCCGGCTGACATGACGGCGGAGTTCCTCGAGTCCCTGTCCATACTGCAGCAACTTAAGTGGAAGTTGCCCTCTTCGGATGGCTTCATGCGGCAGAATGGGTGGCGAGAGGTTTCCTTGGTCGACACGCCGGTAGGGCCAAGGGCGGGATTGGCCAATACAAGTGCCTCTAGTCGAGACGGCACGGACGAACAAGACAGCAACGAGGGAAATGAAGACACCCGTATCGTATTCCACCCACCACGCGGTTCTTCGGTGATTGGGCCCCCGCGATCGTCTAGGTGCACCAACGAGCTCTTCGAACAGGCGCGATTGGCGAGGCTGCGCCATAGGAACATCACTTCCATGAGCTTCACCTTCAAGCCGACTATGGATTGGTACGCGGACCTTGTGTCTGAGGGCCGTCAGTATGAGCACATTTATGTGGACCGCTGGGAAAAGGTGTTCGACCAGCTGAGGGTTGGCCAGAAAAAGTCGAGGCAGGCCGGCGCCGCGTCCCGGATGAGCTCCGTGTCTAGTAATCACAGCAGCCCAATGGACATGAGCTCCGGCTAGTCTTTTCGGCAAGATCCAGACGGTCTACGAGCTCACGATGAAGGCTCATGGGAGAAGACGCGAGGGGGAGCAATACTGGAGTGACCAGGCGTTGAGGGCTTTACGATGTGTTTCATTTGACGGGATATGGACGCTGAGGCAATTAGCCATGTTCTCATATTGGATGAGGAAACTAGGAGCACGTGGCTCTTGTTCCTATCAAGAGCGAATTTGTACGAGACTATCGGGTCAGGACGGAAAGGTGAAAAGGAAAAGAAGAAGAAGGTGATGCCATCCGGGTGGTCACGGCATTGAAGTGGTGTCTGCCCACCTTTTCGTTAGATACTCATCAGGTGTACAAAGTTGCGGTTGACGGCCGACTGCAGTCTTTCTACTGTTGCAAGACAGTGTGTGGACGCGGTTCATGCGTGACAGGATATGTGTGCCCAGTCCACTTGTAGGCGAGAGTTAAGGTGCAAGTGAAAGGGTATCATTGGGTACAGTATTTTCATCACTCATCTACAATCGTCAACCACTGTGTGGCTTGCTACATACTGGTAGCCCTCTGATGGCCTTCGGCCGAGGATTTCTCTCCCTCAGTCTGTTTCTCCTCGCCTCCTGTGCTGCGTCCCTGACAGGCAAATTTCGGCCTGTTGGAAGGACTCACGAAGTGATTTCACGAAGTGACGAACCACTCGCCTCCCAAGATCTTAAGCGCCTATTTCCCAGCTCCTCCTGCCGCGGCGAACTCCAGCTCACCTCGTCGGGGCCGCGAAGCTCCTCGTGCTGAGCAGGACCCCCTTGACGCTCCTGATGTTGTTCTTGACCTTCTTGATCTCGTCCTCGGGCTCATTCCGCGCCGCGCCGTACAGGTAGCCGCTACCGACGCCGAAGGACTCGGGCGGGTACGTCAGGGCGTGCAGGTCGCGGCCGAAGTCGTCCAGGGCGTTCTTGGCCTCGCCGAAGCCGTCGGCCTGCGAGGCGAGGTCGACGCTGAGGTCGCGGATGGACGTGATGAGCCGGCCCATCTTGTCGGCCTGCTGCTGCGTCGCGACCGCGGAGCTGTGCTTGGTAGACGCGGCCGTGCCGCCCGTGGTGGGGTAGGACAGGCCGCCCGGCGTCGGGGGCGGCGAGGTCTGCACACCGACGTCCCGGTGGAAGAGCTCGGTCGGGTCGTCGTAGCTGCTGGCGTCATCGTCCACTGCGTCTGTGTACTCGGCGGTGGCGGCGTGTGTGCTCCCTGCGAGGGCCGCCCTCTTCCCTACGGTGTGGTAGGACTCGGGGATCTCGGAGACGGCGTGCTCCAGCTTCTCGACGAGCTGCGACAGGTTCTTGTTTGCGTTCTCGTGGAATTCGACGCGGGCGTCGGTGAGGGAGTCCACCATGGGGCTGATGAGGTACTTTGTGGCGCCGTAGACGAAGGTGGAGAGGCCGGCGACTATGCCTAGGGAATTGAGGAGGCCAGAGGCGGTGATCAGAGGTGGGGGTTTGGCAGGCTTCGTGAGAAACTCCGGGTAAGTGATTATTGGAGGCTGGTCTGTCTTGATGTCTGGGTTTGAGAGCGCCCTGACACCTTCATAGCTTGGTTCGGTTCGAAGTTCTACATTGGGCGCGGGTTGTGTGCCTGTAGTAGTAGCGGTCGTTGTTGTGGTTGTTGTTGCTGCTGCGCCGGCGTCTGTTTCGTCCAGCAGGGTGTTGATATCAGCTTCGCCTAAGCCCTTGGACTTGAGGAATTCCACCTTCTTTTCCCTGCTTGATTCCCTGACCGATTCATCTTGCAGGAATTTTCTGGCTTGCTCCAATGTGGTGGCACCCGAGTCGCCGGTTGTGGAGGCTGCTTGCTGCCATGAAGGTATTGAGCCTCCTCCCTCCTTGTCCTGCTCTCCCATGGTCTGGCTGGGTGGCGATATGCCTGAGATGGACGACAATAGGTTTTGGTCAAGAATGAAATTGGCTATCAGCAGTGGTGTATCATTTGGGGAGGGATGGAAGACAGTGTAGAGGCAGCCACATGTTGGAGCTGGAGCAGAGCAGCGAATCGAGGTCATGTCATCCGAGTCCGACAGTGACTGCACAATGGACCTCGGCCCGGGGCTGGCTGGGCTGGGTTGGCTGGCCATTGGTGGTGCGCACAGACCGTTTGGTCTGCCTCGCGCCTGCGCGCCGGCTTGTCTGCTTCTGGCCGCTGGGAAGGAAGTGAGGACCTGCCCAGGGTGCGCGTCTGGGCTGGCCTGAAAACGCTGGCAGTACTGGCAGTTCAAACCTCTTCCTCTTGGTCGACATTCAACAGCCACAACGCATTTCCATTCAGCTGGGTCTGGTTGCAAAGAGCATTGGAGGTCCTTGTTATCATATATGACTGTCTCTCTCAATTCAGACTGCGCTTATCCGAGTGGCCCGCCTGCTCGACCCTCCGAAATCTCAGCCTTTGTCAAGACCCCCGGCTCTCACTCGGTAAAGCGACCTCATTTATCGTTGTAGGCCCGACTCAGAAATCGCATGCCCACCGCCGGATCTGCTTGTCAAGGGATCATCTCCACAATAGGCCGACAGCCAAGAAGAAGGGCCTGACGGACCTTGACCTGTTGGTGACACAGGCCCGCTCGACGTAGAGTACCGTGCAGTGCAATCATCCGGTACAGCCAGTGGGTGCCTTTGAAAGAGAGTGTGTGAGCAGGACACCAAGCAGTAAGTAGCCAGCCAGCCAGCCTTGTTGCTTGTGTTTGCCAGAGGTGGGACGCTGGCCCGGCATGAGAAAGGCAGGAATGGGAATGAATGTCTGACAAGACACAAAGCGATAGATCGATCTTTATCCGCCATCGCCTTCGTGCCCTGCGTCCCAGGTGACAAACAGGGGCTTGGCCAGCCAGCCACAATCCATCGGCCGCAGAGATCTTCGCGTCTCACTGAGTTCAGGCACAGCTGAGTATATCATATCATATCATAGACATCAGACCAAACGCACCTCACACAGCAACTGTAAGTCAAGAGGCGTTTCCTTGCCGTCATTGTGTGTTGGTGCTCTCGTTCCGTCATAACGTCCTTGTACAAGACCACACCACATGCCTGCTGGCCTCTCTCTCTCTCCCTCTCTCGGGGAGTGAGCCTTGTCCGCACTTGATTCTTTTGGAGATCGATGCAACACGGCGGTCGGGCGCGGCGAGTACGGCACAGCGTCGTACCTGGGCGCCCATCTGCCACTCATCTCGACCGAAATTGCGGTTCCTGCTTCTCTTCTGCCAATTGACATCCAAGTGACACCGTCGCCACCAAGTGGGTCGATCATACTGCTGTTGCGGCAGGGGGCCACAATCAGTGCACAGAGCACAAGCAACCGCTTGATTGGGGACGGCTTCACTTCCCAAAAGGAGAGTAAGGCTGGGCTCAAGGTTGGCGCTATCTGGCTGGGACGAGCCCGGCGAGAAGCACCGGCTGCTAGTCGCTGGCAATTGCGGGTGTGTTGCATCACATCGCACCGCTTCCCATCGTGCCGCAGTGCGCCGCAGTGTAGTGCAGTGCAATTCATTTCGGAGCGCTTGCGGTTGCGGACAAGGGGCACGGGGGGCGTAGGAATTTGGTGCTGGCTGCTCGGGCTCCGTCATGTCTAATTGAGACGACCCGATCCAACCATCATCAACAAGGTCCTCCTCACCGTGGCGACTTCTCATCGTGCCTCCACGTGGAAATTGGCTCGGCCGATCCTGCAAGTCATCTAAGACTCCAGCAAAATATAGTCTCGCAAGGCTAGTCAGCGTCAGCTGGGCGCCTCATCCACCAGTGATAATTCACCCGTCCATCTCCCTGCACCATCACGGCCAGCTGCGTGGCCTTCGCCTGATCTCGACCGCCTCCGTCTTCACTCCTTCTGGGTGGTGACAGACCGCGGGGTCCGGAAGGCTTCTAGCGCGAGCGAGTGGCTGTTGGCGTGGCATCTCGGAGCCTCCCTTGATAGGGTGGGCTTGGCCTCCTTGCTATCCCACAATCCCTCCCGCAGGCTGTGTTCGGCATCTACAGTCCTGTGTCACTGCGTCTCACCTGCGTTGGGTCGCACATGACAGCAAGCACCTCGGACCGGAGCTTAATTGAACCTCAAACACAACCGGCCAGCCCGCTCGTCAATCAGCCTGGGCCCCCACTGCTTACCGATCCAATCAATCCAACGCCAACCCTTCTTTATTGCCTCCCTCTCAACGACATCTCGTCATTTCTCATCAACCACTCATCCCATTTCATCAACAAGGCTTGCCACCTTGCCCCATTACAACTGGCAGCAGCCCCTACACATCAAGAAACACCCCTTCATTTGCTTGTTATCACCAGAGTGCCACCAGCGTGCCACCATCATGGCCTCCAGACCGCGCCGTTCGGCCGCCCAGAAGGCATCCGTCGCAATCACTGACATGGCCGACAGAGACAACATGTCCTCATCTCGCTCAAGGCGGTCCGGTGATGGTCTCGCCTCTGTCTCAAGAGGGTCACAGGGGGGTAAGGACCACACCTACTTGACTGTCAAGCTGCCTTCCAGCAAGCTACGCCAGGCAACGAGCAGCAAGCAAGGCTCCAGCATCTCGGTCAACAACGACTCTACTCCCAAGCGGTCTACTCGGGGAGGAAAGAAGAGCTATGTAGTCGAGTCCGAGAGCGACGAGGAGGAGGACGAAGAGGAGGGCGAGGATGAGATCCAGGTCGGCGCGCCTGCTGCAGTGGCAGATGACGACGATGCGGACGAGGAAATGAACGACGTCGATGAGGATGCCGAGGGTGAGGAAATCGAGGAGGAAATGGACCTCGACGCAGAGGGCGAAGAGGACGAGGACGCAGAAGGCGAGGAAGATGTCGACATGGCCACACCAGCCCCGGCACCGACCATCAAGATCCAAAAGCCGAGCAAGAGGTCACCCGAGAGCAAGAAGACCAAGGACGCCACCCCCAAGAAGGCCAGCGCACAGGCCTCCGCGCTCAATGACTCGGACGATGACGAGCTCAGCGAGTTGGAGAGTGACGAGGAGCTGGAGGGTGAAGAGGATGCCGAAGGAGAGGAAGACGACGAAGATATGGACGCCGAGGGCGAAGAGATCGAGGAGGACCAAGACGCCGAGGGCGAGCCGGAGCCGAGCGCTGAGCCCGGCCAGGAGGTAGAGGAGATGGACAGTGACGATGAGAGTGCCGCACCTAACAAGACGCGCATGACGGTGCGTCAAAGGGCGCGGTTCGAGGACCTCGACGAGAGCCACTACCAAGCTCTGTCAAACGGTACGTGTTCTTTTCAGGGTATTGGAAGCGCTCTACTGACCACAGTCCATTTGCAGAGGTTCAAGCAAAGAAGGTCTTCACGGTGGAGGAAAAGGCCATGCGGCGGGCCGAGATGGCACGAAGGCGGCGCAACCTGAGCGAGAAACGCAATGAAGAAGTCAAGGTATGCGGACCCCGAGCAGCTCACGCAATTGCAGGAAGATCAACTGATACAATATTCGTCTATAGCAAGAAACAATCAACAAGCTCCTCAAGAAGCAAGCCAGCAAGACCAACCGCAAGGGTGGCCAGGTCCTCGCTGAGGACCTCCTGGCTGATGGCGAGACGAGGAGACCCAACCCCATCTTCATCCGATGGGTCAGCACCAAGGATGGCGAGCGTATATCTGTGCCAGAGGAGATGCTGGAGGGCCCTGCCGGCCGTCTGTTTGTGAACGGCGTCCGTCCTGGAGGCGCTGGCCCTACTGGCTTGGCCGGTCCGAGAAAGATGGTCGAGGAGGTCTCGTAGGAGGGGCCAGGACACGAGTCCCAGGAAAGCGAGAGCAGGGCGAAAGCGCCAAAGGAATGATATGACTGTGGCTGGGAGCCTACTGTGAACGCCGTCAGCGAGGTTGCCGAGACGAGAGTTTGCAATTTTCTGGTCGCATTTGCAAGTAGGGTCGCACAAAGTCATGTCATACCCAAGTCCTTACGCAAAATGGGACGCCGAGGTTGCCCACGAGCGTGATGGTCGTTCTGAGCACATGACTGGGGGCACCAGATGGTTCTGCACAGGAGACGCATGTTGCGCTACAGCTATTTTAGAAGCATATTGCGCGCAGGGGTTTGGGTTGCTGTACCTATGGAACTTGCTTGGGTCTCTGCCAAGCAGGTAGCGGTGCCAAAAAGTGCCCTAGTTGCCATTACAAGCGTTTGACAATAGCAGGGGTTGATGGCAGCCCCAATGGATTCTGAATTAGACGGTGTCAGAAATTACTTGGAAAGCGTGACAAGCCCGGCCACTCTCCCAAACGACAACTATTACTACTACCACTACAGGAAAATGAAGCAACTCTCCTGGCCTGTTCAGTTCTTCAGGATATTCCACCTCACCAAGGTTATGAAGCATGTCCGAGTATACAGATGGGCATAGTATAAGTAAGACGATACATGCTACTCAAGTATTTCCCGCTCTCTTTCACGCCTTCTATACGTCCAAGTGTAAAGTCACAGACGGCCGTGAGTGCCCAACCATCTCCAGCCACCCGTTATAGTCCGGCCGGAGTAAGTATACAAGGCCCAATTTACCTAGGTAGGCTGCCATCGTGCCAACCCTGACAAGATATCACAAGGGCCAGGAGGTAGAAAAACACGCTATGATAAAAACAAACAGCTACAGTTCCCCCTTGAAGGCGCTTGACTTGATTTCCGGCCCAGATTTAGCAGCAGGGGCATGCAACTTTCCGAGCAGGTTCACGATGAGCACTATGGTTGGCCGTAGGAGGGCTGAATGCTTGATAGCCTAAGGGAGAAGATCCGAGCCGCATTGAAGGGCTGAAAGGATGTTCAAGCTTGATCGGGCACATAGGCTGGTATTGCCAACGATGGTGTCGAGGATTTCCTCGGGAGGTGTAGAGTTCGTTGGCATTGAGTATCCATTTTCCCCGAATCTTGTCGTCTTGGTTTGGGTATTGTGTAATTAGTTCAACAGCTTCGTCACTGGAGGGGATAATTTACTTCATGGAAAGCGCAAGGACGGGAGAAATTTAGTTCATGAGTAATCAAGGATCGAAAAGTGAGAAAACAGTGCACATGTGCTTAGCCAAAAGAGCAGCACCGGATATTTCCTTCTGGATATCGAGCTGGCAAGCCGCAGCCAGGGTCTTTTGACGATGAATAGCACAATGTAGGCTGCTCATGGGACTTATCAAGCCGGGGGGTTATGCTCCTGGTTCCGGAAAGCGATCGCTCAGCCAGCCCCCCGTATTATCCGGCTTGATGCCATCATGGATGAGCACAAGGCGTCGAAGACGGCCGCTGACCCATGCGGGGAAAAGATCGTCCTCCCTGTGTTCGCATGCGCGAGACGTCATTTCCGTGATTAAGCGGCTGCGGGATGCAGGTCTACCGGAATTATCTTGACAGTCGAGTTCGTCTGTGCCGCGTATGCAGGCATGCTGGCAGTGGTGGTGTTTGTGGTGGGTGTGGGGCTCGCATGGGAATTACAAGTCGTTGATGGGAAAGTGACGTCGCGACGTTCCCTCTCAAGGAGGCCGCGTTATAAGATGCACTGGTTACTGCAGATTACTGCAGACGATGAGCTCGAGCTGTGAGGGACAAACTTCTTGTACTGATCGAAAGAATAATTCTTGTAGCATCATCCACACACTCCAGACGGGAGAGAGAGAAAGCCATATCCATTCAGACGCCTCTCTCTATTAGCCAAGGCGGTTCTTCTCCTTTTATACGGTCCACTCCCAGAGCCACAGCCGCAGGAAGTGAGAAGAAAGGAAATAAAAAGAAAAAGTGCTCAGTCCATACCAAAGATGCCACCGCCGAGCCCGACGCTGGTGGGCAAGGCCACGAGGGTGCTGCACGCCCGCCAGTCGACCGTCACCGTCACCGCCCCCGCCGACACCTCGGACCAGTCGGCGTCGAGCACAAACCTGAGCGGCGGGGCGATCGCGGGCATCGTCATCGGGTCGATCGCGGGGCTCCTCCTGCTGCTGTGGATCTTCCGCTCGTGCTCCAACCTCGGCGGCCCGCCGCAGGACGAGAAGCGCGAGCCCGCGTGGTACGACGACGTGGGCGCCGGCCGCGGGAGGGCAAGGTCCTCACGGGCGCACAGCAGGGGCCGGAGGGGCTCGTACTACGCGCGGGAGGTGCAGGCGCCGCGGCGGTCCGGGAGCAGGGAGGTCAGGACGGTGCAGCCGGTGGTGTACACGGCCGAGCCGAGGAGGCCCAGCAGGACGCACGACAAGCACCGGAGGCGGTCGAGGAGCGAGGGCACGGCGTACTACGTGGGTCAGGCGATGATACAAGGGTCAATGAATAATACCGAAGAGGTGAAGAGGCGGTTTGTTGGCTGGAGGTTCCAGCGAGGCCATGCTACGTATCTCGATCTGATGCAGGTACACGTACGTACACACTGGGATCAAGTGGCTTTCAGGAACCAGTGGGGCGCAAAGTATCATTGCTCAGGCGTGTATTGCAAGCTCCGGGGCAGATGACTTACCATGTTACTCCTTTATGTCACACACCATGGGAGATGGCATGGAATGACCTTACATCCTCTATACTCCCAAGTAAAAACCTGTAGACGGCCGCGAGTACCCAACCGTCTTTGGCCACCCGCTGTAGTCAGGCCGGAACAAGATGGCGTCCTCACACGCGCTCCCGAGCGACGTGTTATTCAGCCACGCCGGCTCCCAGTACCACACGCCGCGGCCCAGGCCGCGAGGGACCTCCCTCACCACGCTGATGACCTCGCGCATCCACTCGATCTGGCCGTCGACGTTGTACGGGATCTCGGGCTCGGACGACTCCGGGATCGGGTTGTACTGGCCGTTGCAGATGGCAGGGTAGTCCGTCTCGGCGACGTGCACCTGCTTGCCGTACTCGCCCGCCAGCCAGCCGAGCGTGTCGCGCAGGTTGGCCAGCGTGGCGGACGTCCCATAGAAGGGGTAGAAACTCACGCCGAAGAGGTCCCAGGCGCTCCGGGGCACGCCGTTGGCCTCGAGAGCTCCGTACCATCGCTGCTGGAGCGTCAGGTTCCACCCGTTGTCGACGTGGATCATGATCTGCGGGCGGTGGGCGTGGCCTTTTCTCCTCCCCTGTCCTCCTGCCGCGGCCGCGGCCGCGTCCGCGTCGTCGACCCCTTCACGCGCCGCCGTGTAAAGTGCCGCGAGGTTGGTGAAGTTGGCCGCGAGGTCGGCATCGTCCGTGTCGACGTCAACGTAGCCTAGGGGCCACAGGATGCCGTGGCGCACCTCGTTGCCGAGCGCGACGATGTCGAAGTGGACGCCGGCCTCGGAAAAGGCCACGAGGGTGTCGTTGACGTAGGACCTCAGCGTCTCGGCCAGGGCCTCCACGCCCTGATCGGGCGTGGGCCACGCCGCGGGAACGGGCTGCTTCTGCGGGTCTGCCCAGCTGTCGGCGAAGTGGAAGTCGAGGTAGAGCCGCTGGCCTTTTGCCTGGAAGCGCTGCGCGAGGGCAAGCGTGTACTCAAAGCCGTTGGTGCCGCCCTCCGGGTCGACCCAGAGCCGCAGCCTCACGCCGTTCATGCCGCCGTCCGCCAGGATGTCGTCGGCCGGGCGGGTGAGGTTGCCCCGGGCCGTGTCGACGTAGAGGTTGTCCGAGGCCTCCATTGTGCCGAGGGACGACAGGTCATGGCCCTTGTAGAAGAAGCCATGTGGGGACGAGGAGCTGTTGTGTTTGGGTCAGTGAAAGGGGACGCGATGGCGTGGGGATTCGGGTGCGCTCACTTCGTCTTCCTGGCGGACGCCGTCAAGGCCGCCAGCGCGGCTGCGCAACATAAAGAGAGCTTCATCCTAGCACTTGTCGGCTTGGGATGTCGAGAGGACTGGTCACGCCCTCGAGGGGCGACTTGGTCACATTGGCGACATCACCGCCGTTAAGTAGCCAGTCGACAGCGATGAGGTGCCGCAACCTCGGAAGCCCAGGCCGACGCCAATCCGTCTCGACCGCGTCGAAGGAGCGCCACCGTCCCACTCGTCATAGAACTGGTAGAGATATCTTGCCAGAGACATGGGTCGGCTCGGGACATCACGTTGCGGAGAATCCACACCTCGACTGGCTTGGTGCTTGTGCGGGGACTCCGGTGAGGACTTGGATGACCTGGGAGGACCGGGGGAGCTGGACTAGTCGGTCACGATGCCTGCAGAGACCGCTTTAGCCGACCGGCCCAGCACTCAGGGCCGGATCGCACGATTGGCGCGTTTACTCGTGCCGGGGATTTTGGGGGACTTTTATAGGCCTCTTGGGCTTGTGGAGTCTCGGCGCGATGGCCCTACTTTGGCACATGGCTGCCGACTATTTCATTACTATTTCATTACTCTGGTCCTGTATCCTTTAATGCGGCACCTAGGCTGTCTCTTGTTTCGACAAAACATGAACCAATTTCCGTCCTTGCCCTCAGACGACAAATCAACTTCGACTGGATCATGCTTAGAGGAAAGACATGCTGAGTCTAGACAACGCCACCAAAACCAAGCAGAGCTGCAAAAAGTAGCAACATGTCGTTCATTGGCATCTTGGGACTACTCGTTGAGACACAACTAGGACGGACCGACCTGGCTATCCGTAATGGTAGAAGGGCGCAAATTGCTTTCCCATCCTTCATGCCCAGGTGTCTCCGCAAACAGGAAACCTGAACATGGGTCGTGTTGTATATGCTTGGTAATTCTGAAGGAAGAGAATCAGCTTGGGCTACTTGTCCAGCTTGAGCCTCAATCAAATATAGCAAGTCGCAAGGGGACTTTGCTGGTCCTGGACCTCATGGGGGTCAAATATGATCATGGCCTGTTTAACATACGCAGAGCTGCCATCGTGGGAGCACACTTCTATGATGATTTTCTCTGCACTGGAGCCACGGCTCAAGTCTTGTCCCCAAGCTCATACTACATATTCTGGTTCCACATTTGCAAGTTCTTGAGGCTGATGAACCCAGACACAGTGTCCCACCGTAAAGGACAGCAATTTCGCCACGGTAAAAAGGTGAAATACGGCGCTCCGGGCTCAACCATGGGGTGCATAAGCAGTGTTCATGTACGTCCTGTGGCCGAGATTCTGAGAAGCCAAGTCTTGTCACATCAAAAGGTACCTCAGCAGTTTTGATAGCTGTTTGAACCGGACAAAGTTCAAATCCTTGGGCTGGTGAGCCAGTACTTTCCAGCGGCTGTTAACTAACAAATGAGTAGCGGCTTGTCCAAAAATGATGCGACTCACTGGAGCCCCCAGAGTCCAGGCCCTCATAAACCTCTCCTTGGCGACGTAGTCCGTCGATCTCCTTCCTCGGAATGGCAGTCACTCCGATACGCAAGACTCTCAAGCTCGTCGCGGGCAGTCGGGGTTGCGCTTGACCATCCAACCTCTACCTGTCTCTCACATAAACACCGTGGCCCTGTTCGTCAAACGTCCCACGTTGAGACCAGTCAATACACATGATCCATCGTGCATTGCCTCTAATTTTGTTCAACTCTTTACGCGGCCAGGAGTAGTGCAAAGAAGCCAGAGCACATTGCAAGGAACAGCACATTGGCCTGGGATGTCCAATTCGCACAGCAATCCTGGGTGTCGTTTGTGCCGTTTGTGCTGCTTCAGTGGATGTGATCTGGGCTCGAAAGTCGTCAGCCAGTCCTGGTGCGCCGGGTAGGAGGACTCATATGTAGCATACATAGTAACACTCTTGCAAGCAGAAATTTCATGTGGTTCCCCCGAGACTGCAGTGCCGACCTTGTTCTGGTTCGCGAAATAGGAACGTCCATAGGTTTCCTTTGGGCCTGGGCCTCTTATCCCTTCCCAGATAGTCTTTGCAAGAGGGCGCTTTCAGCCTGTACGCGCCTGGCCTCGTCTCCACATGCGGCGGTAGAAGGGAAAGGGGCGAGGGGGCATATCTCCATTCCCCCAGGTCCAAAGTGAGGGTATCTCGAGAGGTATCACGTGGTGCCTTGCCCTCACAAAGTTCCATTTACGCACGGAGACAGCCCCTAAGCCAGTGCAAGCTCTCTCGGTGACGAAAACTCAAGGCAAATGAGTATTGCAGGGGTGGAAAGGACTGCTCATCCCTCGGTGTTAGTGCTCAATATGATGCCCACCTAATTCAGGCTGTGCAAGTATATCGTGAGCTCAACCTCCCATGCGTGCCCTTTCACCCTCGACTTCAAGTTTTCATCTCAACTTCCAGCACCAGCCACCTAATTTTTGAATAGGAATGAAGCCATTGACTGTACCTTCGACGGGTTTTTTCCGACTTGCGCTTCGACTGACCTGCTCGACTTTTCTCCAGACCGACCTTTCCCTCAACCCCTGCAGCAACTGCAAACTCTTCTCACCACCCTCACTTCGTACACTTGCACAGCGACATCGTCAGAACGGCGAGATACTCGTTTCTGACCTCAATCCGAGAGCTTCAGTACTTCGACGCTCTTCCTCATCTTGTGCCACTCGTACGCTCAACCGCCAGGGCTGCAAGACAGCTTCTGGCACCCGAAACCCTCATCACCAGAGCTTCAGCGACTTTGACGCTCCTCATCGACACCCAGTACACTTGTACAACGGATCGCCAGGACTGCAAAGGCAGCTTCTGACACCAATCAGAGAGGTAAGGGCACATCCCACACCCTCACACCTCACCGACGCCGCCCAGCTTTGGAACGGCAAGTCCTCCTTCACAATTACAGCAATCCCCGCTGGCGCACTCGTTTCCCCCTTGCAAAACCACTTCCAACCCCTTTTCCCTTGGAACTCTGTCACATCACCAGTCAGACTTCTTGTGGTGGCCCGCCTGGATGTTGCGTGCTCCCAGTGGGAAAACGACGACAAGACTTGCCTTTCAGCCGCAAATCTGGTGGGTGCTTTTCCCCTTGCAAACGCACTTCCACTTCCATCTCCTCGTCATCTACACTTTACCACTGTCTTCCACCCAATCGGCTGTTTCACGGTAGTCAATCGGATTGGACGCATTCCCAGTGGGAAACCGGTGACAAGACTTCCCATTCTTCCACACTTGTGGTGGGTATCTTTCACTACAACGACACCTTTCCACTGCCTTCTGCTCAATTGGCGTTCTCGAGACGGTCAATCTGGGGTTTGCGCTCTCCCAGTGGGAAATTGGCGAGAAGGCTCATCCTTTGTCCCATCCTGATTTGCAAATTCCCCCCAGCAAAGCACACTTTTCCCCCTGCCCGAGCGATTTGACGACGACCATTTCCACCCTGAACTCACTGAGCTCGAGAATGGTGCCGCAATACACTTTCCTCACTTTTTTGCCCTGCTAGCTATCGATCACTTCGCATCTGCCTCAACTTTGAAGCCACTGCCACGGCATTTCCAGAACTTTCAGCTGACCTCTTCTCTTCAGAGCAAGCATCAAGCGCAAGACGACTTGACGGCTTGTACCATACCGCCACGACTCGATCAAGACTCAATTGACGACTGTGACGATACTCATACCCACCTCGATCTCCTTGCCTTGTCCTCCATCTTGAAGACGGTGGCAAGATATCCTCCAAAACCTGTACCACCCTTCTCACGACCGTAACGACGAGACGCCACACTTCTCACCAAAAGAAAACGAAGAAAGGTACCTTCGGGCGCAAGGCTTTCTTCGACCTCAGACTGGAAGACCATCAATCCAAACAGTCCTTCCAATCAGACAAACCAACGAGTTCGACCAAGATGTCGGACCACATTTCCAAGAACAACCAGGCCAAGGTTGGCCACGCCAATACTACTGGCATCAAACTCAAGCCCGCCACTGGCGCCACCAAGCTCATTCTTGAGGGCGCCAAGGCCGCCGTTGTCAATCCCGACATGAACGACAAGATCCCCGATACTGATCGCGAGATGGACCTGACTTTCTACGACGCCAACGGTAACGTTGAGACTGCCGACCCCGACGGCGACATCAGCATGGATGACGATACCACCATGCAGTCAATCGAGAATGACGACGACGCCTCCAGCTCCGTCAATGAGCCCGTCTCCGCTGACACCAGCGTCACCTCTGCCAGCGACGGCATCATCGAGCAGTACGACGGTGCCTCCGCCTCCATTGAGGACCCCTTCTCGTCTGGCGACGAGATGACCAATGCCAGCGGCGGTCTGGACGAGGATAGCGTCGCTGTCGCCTCCTCTGCCCCGATGCTGTTCAATAGAGGCGTCCGCGGACGCTCGGTTTCCCTCACCAAGGACAGCGAGAACTCGGTGTCTGTTGAGAATCGCGCCTATTACTCCGAGGACGATGGTGACGACTACGAGTACGAGAAGTACGCCTTCCGACAGAAGAGACTTCGCCTCAAGAACAAGGCGCAGCGCTCGAAGCAGAGCCCTTCCAAAATTCCCAAGGGTGGCAAGGGCGTCCGCATGAAGGACGGCAGAATAGTCGCATTCAATGCTGCGAACCAGCGGTGCGACTACCAGGCCTGCGATGGAGACTCCGAGATGCCTTAGGATGGCAATGAGGACGACACATCTGGCCAGGCAGATGGTGAGATTGAGGAGTGGGAGACCGACGACGAGCCGGAGCTGATCTTTCCGATTGACGAAACCCTTGTCTTGGAGAGACTGGAGGAGGAATCTTCGAAACTCGTCCAAGCGACGCGCGCCTTGTACAGGTTCACCAAATGCGCAATGCGCATGCGCCAGTTCAAGAAGCTCAAGGAGATTAAGATGACGATTCGACAACAGCTGTCCTACATCGGCATTAGGACCTTGCGCCCTGAGGACGTCGCCTGGAACTATGTCGTCCTGTACAATGAGAAGATTCGGGACCTCTGGATTAATTGCAACCAGAGGGACCCTTACGAGAAGGACCGTGTGATGAGGCAGATTGATGATCTCAACCACAAGCGCCAGCAGCGACTCGCAGAAGTCGACCAGGACGACTGCTGCATCAAAGTCTGGGAGTACAAGGAAGGCTGGCTCCAGCCTCAGTACCGCCAACCTCTTCCGCCTCTGGAGCCAGAGCCTGTCCAGCAGCAAGAGACTGTCCAGCAGCAAGAGACTGTCCAGCAGCAAGAGACTGTCCAGCAGCAAGAGACTGTCCAGCAGCAAGAGACTGTCCAGCAGCAAGAGACTGTCCAGCAGCCAGAGACTTTGGGGCAGCCCGAGCTGGTGGCCACGCAAGCTTCTTTTACGGACTTCGCTTCTCTCGGCTCCTTCAATGACACCAGCGATCCGAAAGGCAACTATGGCGTTCCCGAGGCGGATTTTGACCACATGGGTTCGTTCAGACTGGACGACCACGAGAGCCACTTTGACACCGCATTCGAGGTCACCACTTCCAGCCAGAGATATGAGGCTGATCTCTCCGGTCTCGATTCCTTCGTGGACAGCCTCTGGACTACTCCGATCGACCACACTACCAGCGCCCAGCTAGATGCCACTGAGGTGGCGCATCTGCAGGAGCAGTTGCAGGTTTCCGCGCTGAATGAGCCAGTGCCTACCCAGAGTCAATTCGAACCTAGTGAGGATACCAACAACGACAGGAGCTCTCTCTTCAGCGATGACGACGACGATGAGGTCGACACCGCTCCGGTATCTTGCCAGGCAGTTGAGGAGCCTCAGATCCTCGAGAACACATCCCATGCGCTTTCCAACACCCTGCCGGCTTCATTTGAGGAGCAAGTCATCGAGAACAACGACTGTGACTCTCTCTTCGGCGATGCTAACGAAGACTGCCAGCCCAAGTCTGCCGACATGACTGGCCAGGCTGTCCAGGAGCCCCTAATGTCTGAGAACAACACAATCGCCAACGCCCCTCCCGCCAACCCGCAGGTTTTTGAGGAGCAGCATGGAGTCGAGGGCTACGTTGATAATGATGACGATGATTCTCTCGGCGTCGAATTTGAGGATGTTGATTTCGAGACCGCTCTCGGTTCCAACCAGAAGGCAGATGAGCCACAATCCAGCACCAACACTGGCAGTGACATGTGCGATGCTAGGGACTTGAAGAACTCTGGACCCATCGCGCAGCCCGACCATGGCCCCGAGGCACAGCTCAATCCAGTCTCCGAAGCACAGCCAATGCAGGGACTCGGCACACCATTCGACCAGGAACTCGGAGCAGAGCCCCAGACTACTGAGCAGCCTGCGCGGGAGAATCAAGCAGCCCCAGATGCGGCGCTCGTCGAGCAGATTGCCGTTGGTCCCCAAGAGGGCCAGCTAACAGCCGACCAGAGTGAGGCTACCGGCGGTGAAGGCACGGAAGCGCCTTTCATGTCGCAAGAGTTCGTGCCGCAAGAGCCGTGCAATCCTTCTCCATCCCTCCCGAACTGGCACGAAGCGCGTTTGGGCACCAGCAATATTTATGCTCTGCGCGAGTGGGCTCGCGGTCAGCTTCGCCGTTTCTGGCCCAACGGCGTACAAGTGTGCTCGGATTTGCAGCTAGAGCTTTTCGCCACCGGAAACGAGGAGTTCGTGAAGTTGGAGCTGGAGAAGTACGAAATGTGCGTCCGAACTAACCAACATTATATTGTTGAGTTTGTGGAGGAATACCCCGAGATCCCGCCCAACAAGGTGGTCACGCCCATCGACAATGGAGAGTACGCCTTTCTTTGCCTTGTTGACCAGTTCCCAGCTCAGGATGCATTGCACAACAAGTCTACTGGCATCGTCGACCTGACTGGGGACGATTCAACTACTTCCGCCAACGCTTCTCCTTCTGGCGTGCAGGAGGCCGCCCTCGCCGCTCCTGCAGAAATCGTCGCCGCCACTGCGCCGGTGTCCGCCGCAACGGGTGAAGATGCTGTTGCCAATGATTTTGCAACGCTCGAGGAGGAGACCGAGGTGACGAGAAGGGTGCCCAAGATTCCCACTCCACCGCCTGTTGACGAAACCACCTTCGCGCAAGGACCGGTGTCTGTTACCAACAACACTGAGCCAACGACGCCCGTGCAGAACGCTGCTAATGGAGACAATGGCACCTGGAGCAGTGACTGGTCTGGACAGGCCTTTTCAGATGGTGGCTCACCTCCCAAGTCGCCTTCGGACCAGGAGATTTATATCATGGAGCATTCTGTTACCACCGACAAGTACGACCGCGAGACCAGTCCCGAGGGCCAGGCTAAGGGCAGCAAGAAAGCTCGTGGCAAAGCACGAACTGGTGCTGATCCAGGTTCGCTCAGCTCTGTGCAAAATGCACACAATACTCTCAACCAGCAATTATTCCCAAATACCCAGGCCACTAGCAACGTCCATGGACCTCCCCCGGCCGCCCCAGGCACAGTTGCAGGTCCTTCCAATGCCGCACAGCCTGTTCAGCAACAGCCAGCTTCCCAAGGCGCGACAGGAAAGCGCCATGTCGGACGCCCTCACAAGGCCGACAGCGAGTTGACCAGCCCCCGCAAACGCCAGCTCAAGAATCCCGATTCTCCTTGTGCCGAGCTCAGCGAGGGAGGCAACAAGCGCCGCAAGAAGAACGCATCGACGGCCGCGGACACGACCGACGTGTCCCAGGGACAGCAGCAAGGCGCGTCTGAGGAGAGCCGACCCGCGCAGTACTACGGGCCTTCGCCCGATCGGAGCCTGGATGCCAAGAAATGGGTCGAGGAACACACCCAGGGCGGCAAGGGCAAGAAGCGGAAGGCTCCTGCGCCCAAGGCGACTCCCCCTCCCCGCAAGGCGCGGAAGACCAATGAGGCCACTCCCGCGGCGCCCAGGACCCTCCGACCCATTGCCCCGGCCCCGCCGCGCATCCAAGGTGATGCCAATGGCGTGCAGATACAGCCTCGTACGAGCACCCCGAAGGGCCACAATGGCGCCACAGGCCCTTCGCCCAATGTCCAGATGAATGGCAACGGCACCCAGATGCACTCGGCTGCACCTCACGTGCAGAACGGTCGGTCTCAGCAGATGGGCCAGCAGTCTTCCCAGCAGATTCCGCAACAGCTGGGTGTCCAGCATCCCGTGGGCCAACAGAATGATTTCACCAACCATGTGCAGCAGCAGCAGCCTTGCGAGGTACTGGACGAGGATGACTTGAACGAAAAAGAAGCATGGTTGAAAGAGAAACAGCGTGAGATTGACCAACAGCGAAGCGTCTTATCTCAGCAGAAACAACAACAGGGTCAGCAGCATCCCGATGTTTCGTCCCAGACCATGTCCGAGCCTTCCACCCAGCAGGGCTTCCAGGAGCCACAGCAGCAGGACTTTCAGCAGGATTTCCAGCAGGCAACCCAGCAAGCACCCCAGCTACCGATGCAGCAGCCGATTCAGCAGCCGATTCAGCTACCAATGCAGCATCAAATGCAGCATCAAATGCAGCATCAAATGCAGCAGCAAATGCAGCAGCAAATGCAGCAGTTAATGCAGCAGACATTCCATCCGGGTTTCCAGCAATCAGTCCAGCAGGGTAATTGGCAGCCACAGAGCAGTGACATGACCAGCGGCGAACCAAACTTCCAGCAGCAGTTTCGGCAGTGGATGCGGACCGAACTCCAGCAAATGTTCGCTTCTCAGGTGTCCCAGCCTCCCATGGCTATGCCAGGAATGATGTACAACCAGGGCATGCCATCGAATGGTATTGCACCTTACCCGACGAACGTGCAAGAGAGCTACCGGCAGGCGTCTCCAGCTGTTGGATACCCAGCGGCCGGGCCCTTCCCTCAGAATGGATTCCCGGCGCCCATAAACTTCAACCAGGGCATCGAGGGGATGAACGTTCAGGGCATGTTTGGTGGCTTCGATGGCGGCGGAGCTTACATGGCTCAGGAGGGCATGCCCGACTTCAGTGGTTGAGTTTCAGCACAGAGCAGGGTTGAGTCTTGAGTGGATTTGACATGGCAAATGTCATAACAGCTGCCCGAGGCTTCTGGAGCCACAGTGTTGAGTCTTTGGCAGGGTGATGGATGGCTCTAGGGGTTTGAGGCTTGGGACAACCGTTGAGGGAGTCGGCGAAGGCTTTTCTGCTTGTCTCAATTCGGAGACAAAAGGCAGGACGCGAGTTAGTTGGACAAGTTCCTCTGCTTATGTCTTGACTCGGAGACAAAAAGGCAGGATCGAGGTGATAAAAGCTGACTGAACGGGGTGAGGGATGGAATTCAGGCTTGATCAGTTTCAGGGTATGTTGATTCTCCGGAGAGATCAAGACGACTTCGACGAAGACCATGACGAGGTTTTGCACCTTGTAAAGGGCAGGAACCGGAACCCAGAATCGAGTGTCATCCTGGAAACAGAAAACAGAAAATAATCACCAAAAAATGGAGTATCATTAGAAAATCTGCCTCGTTCCGCATGTGACCAGGTGATTCTGGGGCTGTGATTGCTGACGTGACGCCGGTCGAAGGCTGGAGGACCGGATAGCAAGAAGGTGCTGGACTAACAAATGAAGCTCGCTCATTCGGCCATCTTCCAGACGGGATGTTCCTAATAGGTTTTTTCTTCTCCAGAGATCGACACGTCAAATTGTCCACGAGAGGCCAAGCGAAGGGGGCGTGGGCAAGAGCCATACGGGCACTCTGACTGATGATGATCACGGCCGAAGAGCAGTAGGGAGTGATGCCGCACAACCACGGCACAGGAAGGGAAGGAGGGTCCAAGTCATTTATTTTATGAGTACAGCCAGCATTTTGTAATAAAGGTATGGTCGTGATGGCGAGCGAGTAGAGGCACGCAGGCTGTGGGCAGAGAGTGGACGGCCACATTGTTCCTTCAAGACAATGCAGGTGCCCTGAACGGACGAGCTGAATATTCTGCACACGGAGTGAGAATTCCGCTGCTGCACGATGTATTGTCTATTGTCGGTGCTGTTGATATATCGGATGCTTGCGATGTCACATTCCTGGTGTTCTCGAAGGCAGTTGCCAACTGCTGCGTAGGTGGTCATTCCCTTTGCAAAGTTCGATCCGCGGATCCGAAAAGGGATTAGACCAGGCCGTTGCTTCCAACGTGTGAGTGAGCCTCAGCAATGTTGGACTCGGGCGGGACGGAACGGAATTGGACTGAACTGAATCATGGACACCCTCAACGGTCAGAATCTTCACACGTGCTGCTGCACATACGATCCTGCCCAGCCTGCCGTGCCTCTTTCCAGAGTGCTCTCAGCACCGTAGACGCTCCTTCCTATGCTTTATCGCAAAGGATCAGTTGCCCTCATCGCTACCAAAAAGAATCTGTAGCGAGCGGCAACAGCGCCAACGACAGCGGCGGTAGTCATGGGAATCGAGACGAGAATGGATGGAGGAGAGAAGGACGGGAGGCTTGAAGATGAGGACTTGTGGCCAGGCCCATCACGGAGGTATGTCCGCATTGCTCTCTCACGTCTAAGCTGTCAGGTGTTCGTCCTCGTGTTGCCTCCGGAAGTCCACCTTGACCAATGCATCCATTATCATCCATCGCCCGTCAACTACCCACAAGAGACTCTATAATAAGCTCCTCGGTGCTTGCCCGCCCGCCAGCCTGCCAACCCGCCACGAGTCTGGTCATGTCTTGGAGCTTGTCTTGTCCTGTCTTGCCTCCCAGCGTTGCACTTGGACCTGTGCGCCCTCGCACCGAGTCGCATCTCGCCCCAAGTATCCTGCGGGGGGATGACACGAGTACTTGTACAGTACGGTACAGTGCTGTCCGTACGAGTTGTACCCGTCTTGTGTGCTTGTATGCCTCACAGCCCGGCCCAGCCCAGCCCAGCCCAGCCCACTTTGGTTTTTGCCTCTGCATATTCCTAATTATGCTTCACCTTCCAAGCTTTGCATCCTGGCATCTGATCACCAAAGCCACCACCCGGGCATCCGCACTGCATGGTCCCCTGTGCCCTGGCGAAGATCCATGTTTCTCCGCGCCCTCACCCTCGGGTGGTGCCGTTGTCCCTCCCTCCCTGCGTCCAACATGTCTACCCTAGGTAGTCTGCCCACTAGGTCGGTAGGGCGGTACAGGACGGGGTACATAGGTACTATGCATATAGGAAGGCGGTATATAGACCACCTGGATTGCCAGCCAGCCAGCCAGCCAGCCTGGGTACTCTATCCTGTGTCGCGTGAGGCGAGCATGAGCTGCTAGTGTGGTTCATGTTGAGGACTGCTGCATTCTGCGCAGAAGCCCAGATTCAGACTCGAGAGTCCAGACCATTCATTCTTGGGGGAAATAGCACCACCTGAAGACGCTCCAGCGGGTACTCCGTTCCCATCATACCACTTTCCCCCCTTCCCTCCGCCTCCTTCCCCGGCCTGCAGCCAGGCGACCTGCTTTGTCACGAGCACCCCTCGCACTCTCCTCCCCTGCCTTGCTACGTACAGTTACGCAGACACATGCTCTATGTACATAATCACACGCGCCGACACTCAGTCACTCGCACACCCACACACACCCACACATGCACACATACGGACATAATCTACAGCACACATACCCATCACAACACTGCAATCTCCCTGCCGTCGCATCAGCTCAGACCAGAATCGCAGGCTTTGCACCACACCTGCAGCGGCAGAAGCAGCGGCAGAAGCTGAGCCTGCACCCGCAGCCGCTCTCCACACCCACTGCCACCGCCATCGTTAAAACTCTGGACGGCCTGGGGCACACAGAAATCATCCCCGGTGCCATCCTTGCCCTCCCCGCTCCCCGCACCATCCTCTATCCAGCCCGGATCTGCAGCATCGGGTGAGCATCGCCCTGCAAGGACTGCCAGGACCGCCAGGCCTGCCTCGCCTACGGCCTATAGCTCCAACCTCAACCGCACACATTTGCCCGGGGGTCTCTCCTCCCCAACTGTCCCAGACGCCCCAGCCGGCAACCGTACCTTCGATCAGCCTCAGCCTGGGTCTCACTCTCCGCCTCACTCCCAGTCTCACTCCCAGTCCCTGACCCGGTCACATCTTCCTGCTCAGCTCCAGCCTCGAGGACCGGCTCAGGCGTCTCCGAATGCACAAGGAGACACCAAGGACAAGCACTACAACATGATCTTCACAGACTTGTATAAGTCGCCCAAGTCGCCCTTAGCCCGATTACGTCACTCACATAACACACAACTCTCCGTGCTTTCTGCAGACTATGACCCCGACTTGACCAGCAAGGATAAGACCAAGCAGAAGGAAGCTGTCAAGAAGCACTTGCATTCCAAGGTCCGCAACGACTGGTCTTTCACTTGGCCACCGGTGGAGCACGCGGGCGCCGAGGACGAGCCAGAACCGACGGGAGCCACCGAGGACGCACCGGCGGTTGAGGACCTCGAAGGCTTCCTCGAGGTCGCTTCAGATGGCCCTGACCCCGACCCCGACGGCCAGGCAGAGGACGGCCAGGATACTGACAGGGACTCGGCCGAGGACACAGATTCCGACACAGATTCTGTCTACAGCACCATAATAGAAGACCCCATCCACTGGCGACCGAGGTTGGAATGGGCGTCGGAGCTCTCTGAAGACGAGTTGCCCCATAGCTCTTCCTCTCCTTTCAAGTTTGATACCCCGGATTCAATCGGCCAAGCCGTTAATGCGTCCAACATCGCCGGCAAAACTCGTAGGCGCAGAGAGATTCGGAAGGAGGCAGTATGGAATGATGGCCTTGCATGCTTCGAGGCCAGGAGGAACGCATGGACCCAGGCGAAGGTGGCTCGAGCCCGCCCGAAGCCGCCGTCTCCAGTGTCGCCGTCCTCGCCTAGGAAAGGCCTTTTCTGGCGGACGCATACCCACACGTCATCCAATGCTGGCCAGACAGCCGCTTCGCCGGCCTCTGTGACTTCGCCCCTGACGCCAGTCACGACCACAAACTCGCACCCAGACACGGCCCATGCACATCATGGCAGCGGAGGCAGCGGCAACTCCACGCCTAACGACAACCTGTCACCAAAAACATCGCGCAGCGATCACCTCCATAATGAGCCATTGCAACCCGAGCAATTGCCTGTCGAGACGCTGCTCCCAATCGCCCCGCCCCTCCTGCCGCCCGCGAATCCAATGCGCGCCAGCATAACCCCTGCCCTGTACGCCTCGATCTACGAAAAGGTTGTGGTGCACAGCCTGCAGCCGTCCTGTCCCATAAACCTAGGAGACATGGTGCGTGCATGCGTGGCAGGGTGGAAGCGCGACGGTGAGTGGCCACCCCGGGTCATGGGCCCCGAGCCCGCCGCCCTGGTTGCCGTCAAGAGAAGGAAGTCAGCAACGACCGCGACAGCCGTGCCGCCGAGTCCGGCCGGGTTTGCTGCCATCAATGGTTCTGGCGCGTCCGCGCGGAAGCTGAGCTTCTCCTTACTAGGCGGGCATGGGCATGGTGGCGAGAAGGGGAGGAGGGAGAGTCTGGCCGAGGAAGGGAGCGGCGGGTCGGCAACGGGCAAGGCCCTCAGGAGGAGTCTCCAGAAGGTCCTCGGGATTGGGCATGGGCAGCATCCTAATCAGCCTGTCGATGGCAGTGCCATTGTCCAGGAGCACTAGGTGCCACTCAATAATGATGAAACGATTCGTATTCAAAACATGTTCCCAAAGTGCCAGTGCCGCAAGGGAACCGGCAGGTCCTCCCATCGGTTGGTCACTCATCGATGGGGTCCCGTGATATGAGACAATTCGAGATGGAGAGTGTCTCTCCTTACTTGATTGACAGCTTGCACGTGCAGCTACCCACCCTCAGCTCGGGGCTTCAGGCCGAGAAGCGTGGATAGGGCCATCCCTTCTCTGCCCCCCCCCCCCAAAAGGCGTGAGTTGAATATGTACAGTACACTGTAGACGAAACCACTGACAAGGTCGGTCGCCAACGAACTGGCACTGGTCGATCTGATGGAATGGAGATCTCTGGTTGCTTGGCGAAGGGCTAGTCTAGGCCAATAGCCGTGGATGCAATTCATGGTATAGCAAACCTTGTTCTTCCTAAATGCGCACCAAGCCGTACAGAAGTGCCAGGGCCTGAACAAATTTGGGACGTTGGGATGACTACGTGCATAGGCACGGCTGCAGCTCGAGGTGCACATGAGTCGATACTCGAGTCTTGCGATTACACGAGATGCCCTCATGACTGACTTCCAAGGCGGGCTCGAAAACATAGACTGCATGTGCAGTCCACTGAACGGTACATCCATACCTCGGTACATGCCTGTGTGGGATGTCCAGCCAGTCGCAGCGGTCGGTACAGGAGAGCGTGGGGGATTACGGTTCTCTCCTTGGCGGGATCATCCAGCTAGCGGTGACGCCACTAGGCCAAGGCCCACCCAGTCTGTTCCTAGACCGAGTCGCAGTCAGGCAAGCAGACTGCCGGCGCGCCCACACTTGTCCCATGGACGATGGCCCTGTAGCTGGACTAATTAATCGCCCGATTTTGTACATATTGTCAGGCTGTTGCTCTTTCTACCCTCCCTACCCCGTCCAATGTGCGGCCATTACATGTAGCTTCAGCCACCATTCCACCCTCCGATTCAGCCCGGAAACATCCCTCCTCCTCTGCCCAAGCAACGAGAACCACCGACACCGATCATATCAGGCCGCTTGCGCATGCTCCGGCAGCAGCAGCAGCGATAGGGGACCAATCCGCAGCAACGGCCTTGCCTGCGGCCTTGATAGGTACCTCGACAGGAGGGGGGAGTACACCAACACAACCAACTGGCACACAGGAGCAGTACGAGCTTTCCGACTACTCACACATCCGGGCGCGCCAGGAGCTCCAGGATAAAGAGGCGAGGCGAGCTACAAAGTACACCGCAAAGCTTGCTGAGCTCGACGAGGCATTCGAGATGAAGTAGGCTCCCTGAGCGGCTCCTTGTGAGGCCTTCGGCTGGAATAAAGGGGCCGGCCGGATGAACGGATAAAAAAGACCATCAGACTGACAGCCGTGTTGTAGATTCGCTCATTCTATCCAGTTCAACGCTGTCCCGGACTGGACCAGCCACTACATCGCATACAGCAACCTCAAGAAGCTGTGCGTTCTGCCTCTCACCTTTACCCTTTCGACAACATTGCCATGCCAGACCCCACTGACTCGTACGCACGTCATACAGGATCTACCAGCTCGAGAAGACCGTTCACCAGTCTAGCGCACAGAATGGTGACGCCGAATCGAGACCTCTGATATCGTCAGAGGACCCGGACGCCGTGTTCAAGCGCGCTTTGGACGTCGAGCTCGAGAAGATCAGCTCCTTCTACCAGCTCAAGGAGGGGGAGCTCATCGACGACGTGAACGCCCTCCTGCGCGACATCGGGGACTTCGAGTCGGAGGAGGACGAGGAGGACAATGGCAGGCCCGTGACGCGGAGCAACGGCGGGCCAAGCCGGCAGATGGATCGGACCCGACCAGGGCGCCGCGGGAGTGCGCACAGCCAGCCCTCCACCGAGGATGGCGTCGAGGACAGCGACGACGACGAGGACGGCGACGAAACTACGGCGCTCACGGCGCCCACCTCTCGGAAACGCCGCGTGAGCTTGCTCGGCGGGCGGCGGAGGTCGCTGGCCGGGCCTGCGACGGACATGACGGCCTCTACGGAACTGACTAAGTCGAGGCGGCTGAGTTTAGGCTACGACGATTACGAGCAGGCGGTCGTCTATTCGGGCGGTATCATGCTGAAGAAGCGCATCATCTCCCTCTACGTGCAGCTGTGCGAGCTCAAGAGCTACGTCCAGCTGAATAAGACGGGCTTCAGGAAGGTGCTCAAGAAGTTCGACAAGATCCTCGACCGTAACTACAGGCCTGTATACATGGACAAGTACGTCGAGCCGGCGTACCCATTCCAGCACGCCACGATGAGGGGGCTCGAGGAGACCATCTCCAAGATGGAGAAGGCTTACACGGACATCGTGACAAATGGTGACTACGAGGCGGCCAAGAAGGACCTGCGGTCGCATCTTAGGGAACACGTCGTGTGGGAGCGGAATACGGTGTGGAGAGATCTCATCGGCATAGAAAGGCGGGCCGAGGCGGCCAGTCTGGGTCAGACTCTGCTGGGCACCGGCGGGAAGCCGCTGAAGACGCGACTGCAGGGAGACGATGAGCAGTTTCCTGATACTAAGGAGATCTCGACCCCCATCGGCAGGTTCACGTGTCCGGTCTGGCTTTTCAGCTCGGGCATGTTCTTCCTCCTATCTGCTTTGATCGTCTTTTTCGTTTTATTGTTCGTCCCAATCATGTCCAAACCCGAGCAGCAGAATTGCCTGGCCATGTTGGTGTTTGTCAGTTTACTGTGGGCCACTGAGGTATGTTGTATCTTCGGCCTTGGGCAGACACCATGATCACAGACAGCTGACTCAAGCTCGCAGGCGATACCCCTATTTGTCACGTCCCTGACCATACCGTTCCTCTGCGTCGTCCTCAATGTGGTCGTGTCAGAGAGTCGGCCGAAGGAGAGGCTTAATTCCAAGGAGGCCACGGCATACATCTTCGCCGCAATGTGGACTCCGGTCATCATGCTGCTGATCGGCGGCTTCACGCTCGCCGCGGCCCTGTCCAAATGCAAGATCGACAAGCGCATCGCGACGTTTGTACTCAGCAAGGCGGGCACGAAGCCGAGCACGGTCATCCTCGCGAACATGTTAGTCGCTGCATTCGCTAGCATGCTGGTCAGCAACGTTGCAGCTCCTGTTCTGTGCATCTCAATCATCGAGGTTTGTCTCACATTCCTCCCTGTGAAGACTTATATGCCATCCAGAGAACTGACGGAAACACACCCCAGCCCATGCTACGGAATCTTCCCTCAGACTCCAATATGTGCAAGGCCCTGCTCATGGGCATTGCCCTTGCATCCAACATCGGCGGCATGCTCAGCCCTATCGCATCCCCACAGAACGTCGTCGCCATGGGAATCATGGTGCCGGAGCCGGGTTGGGGCCAGTGGTTCTTCATCGTCATCCCCGTCGGCATCATCTCAATTGTGCTCATCTGGATCTTGCTGTTGGTAACCTTCCACCCCGGCCGAGGGACCACAATCGTGCCCATCCGCGAGCACAAGGAACAGTTCACAGGTGTCCAGTGGTTTGTGACCATCGTTACGATCGCCACTATAGCATTGTGGTGCGCGAGTCACCAGCTCGAGGGTGTCTTTGGCGATATGGGCGTCATTGCGATCATACCTATTGTGTTATTCTTCGGAGTCGGCATCCTGACAAAGGAGGACTTCAACAACTTCCCCTGGACCATCATCATCCTCGCCGCCGGTGGCCTGTCCCTTGGCAAGGCGGTCAAGTCATCTGGCCTGCTTGACACAGTCGCAATAGCTATCTCACACCGCGTCGACGGCATGAGTTTGTACGGTGTGCTGGTCGTGTTTTCGTGCCTCATCCTGGTCATCGCCACATTTATTTCGCACACCGTGGCAGCGTTGATCATCCTGCCTCTGGTGTACGACGTCGGCGCGAGCATGGAGGAGCCGCATCCCAACCTACTGGTTATGGCTGGTGTGCTAATGTGCTCTGCGGCGATGGCTCTGCCGACGAGCGGGTTCCCCAATATGAGTGCGTGCCTCCCTAATCGATCTTTTTGTTACGTGGATCGTCCGCTGATCAAACACCTCCTATCTAGCTGCCATCATGAAAGAGGACGCCACGGGCCAGAGATATCTCCAGGTGAAGCACTTCATCAGCAGGGGCGTGCCGAGCAGTCTAATCACGCTTGTCGTGGTAGTGACGCTTGGGTACGGGGCGATGAGAGTCAGTGGCATGTGAGCTTGCTGACTTGTGCAGGGCCTTCGCGTAGACCTTTTTCGTACGTTTTTACGAACGCGGCATTTCTAGTTTGTGATGGTACTCTGAGATGAATGGCATAGAGACGGCGCATGGACTGAGTTTTGCATATCAGATGGTTGGTTGCATATATCAACAGCGATGTAGCGTTTGGAGTGGATATTATTGCAAGTATAGAATGCGAACATGCTCTGAAGAGTATTCCCGGAGGTGGTTCAAATATTGTAGAATGTGTTGAGGACGACAGCTCGAAGATGCAAATGGGCTATTCTCAACTGTTTTGATTGTTCTAGAGGGCGGCCAATCGGCAAGACCCGCTCGATGCAGGTAGACTAAATACTCCGTCGGCCCCCATGCGATGCGGTCATATGCGCGAACCGGAGCTCTCTTTCATTGCCTACAGGGGTCACGAAGCTCCACGAACAGCTGTACATACAGCCCTTGCGACTCAACCCAGCAATATCGTGTCCAGTTGGCAACAGTGTCGACATATCTGCTGGCCCCAACCAGTCCGACTCAACTCTAAGCCCTGATGTTCCCATAGCGTCCCCAAGTCCCTGCTGCACGGCCAGCGGCGTACCCGTCGCAGCCATGCTCTCCGCATTTACAGCTCGGTCCATCATCGAGCTCAAGCAGAGGGACAAGTCCAAGATAGAGACGATACTTGCTTATGGTATTCGTGCACCCCAAACCCGAGCCGTGGGTGACACCCTTTCCTCACACTCTACTCTAGGCGACCGCGTCCTCGTCGGCCTCAACACCGGCAGCCTACGTGTCTACAGACTCAACGATCTCGAACCTCCATCACAACTACAAGCCCAACCTACGAACGGATCATCCGCTTCCCAGACCGATGCTGCTCCCCATGGATTCGATGCCGCGTCCCAGCAGGCGCCGGCCCCCAGCAAGCCCGCCGCGAAGAAGCCTACAGACCTTCTCCGCGAGGTCGAGAAGTTCTCCAACCGCGCGATAGAGCAGCTCGCAATCATCAAGGAGGCCAACACGCTGGTGTCGCTGTCCAACTACGCCATATCGCTGCATGACTTGCAGTCCTACGAGCCCATCGACGGGTGCGCCCCGCTGCCCCGTACCAAGAACGCGTCATGCTTCGCTGTCACGAGCAACATCGTGCGGGACTCGGAGACGGGCATCCCGGAGATCATCAGCCGTATGGCTGTGGCGGTGAAGAGGAGGCTGCTCCTGTGGCGCTGGCACGAGAGTGAGCTGGCGCCCGACGTCGGTGAGGTGGTGCTGGCCGAGGCGATCCGCACGGTGACGTGGGCCAGCGCCACCAAGGTGGTCTGCGGCATGAACTCGGGCTACGTCCTCGTGGACGTGGTGTCGCACGAGGTCGAGGACGTGGTCGCGCCGGGCGCCATCGCCGGCGGGCAGGGCAACCGCTTCGGGGCCATGAGCAGCGCGGGCATGGGCTATATGGGCCTCGGCGGCTACGTGCCGAGGCCGCTCGCCACCAAGCTCGCCGACGGCCAGATGCTGCTGGCCAAGGACATCAACACGCTGTTCATCACCGACCAGGGCAAGCCCCTGGCCAACAAGCGGCAGATACCCTGGCACTCCGCCCCCGAGAGCGTCGGATATAGCTACCCCTACATCCTGGCCCTGCAGCCACCGGCCAAGGGCACCTTGGAGGTGCGCAACCCCGACACGTTGAGCCTTCTGCAGATTATCAGCCTTCCCGGGGCCGCCAGCCTGCATTTTCCCCCGCCGACGGTGAGCCTCGCGCACGCGGGCAAGGGGTTCCATATCAGCAGCGAAAGGGCGGTGTGGAAGATGGATGCGACGGACTACGACAGCCAGATCGAGGAGCTTGTGAGCTCCGAGAAGTACGACGAGGCGATCAGTGTGCTGGGCATGCTTGAAGATGCGCTGCTCAAGGACAAAACCCAGACGATGAGAGAGGTCAAAATGCAGAAGGCCGAGGTGCTGTTCCGGCAGAAGAAGTACCGCGAGTCCATGGACCTGTTCAATGAGGATGCGGTGCACGCACCTCCCGAGAGAGTACTGCGACTCTTCCCAAAGTCAATTGCCGGAGAATTGTCCGCACATAGTGAGGACAAGGACAGTGACAGCGAGTCGGAGCCGGGCGAGAGCAACGAGAAGTCGTCCGAGCCACATGATGGCGAGCATACTCGTAAGGATACCGATGCGGCTTCTTCGGCTGCCGAGGAGACACTGTCCCCGGCAACCATGGGGGCAGGCTTTGCCAGAATGCTACTAGGACATCGTAGCAAACCCAAGGACCCAGATACAGCGTCGCTTGACTCGTCTGCGAAGCGAGGAGTCGACAATGAGGACGCAGTGAGCGTCAAGAGCAAGTCATCCAAAGCAGGTGACGACAGCAATACGCTAGAAGGCAAGGACCTGAAGGAAGCCGTTCTCGAGCTCCGGGGCTTCCTCGCAGGGACGCGCGCACGTCTACAGCGCGTGCTGGATCCTGTCAGCGGCAAACTCAAGACCAAGATGTCACAGTCTGACTCGAGCGAGGAAGCCCTCAAGAGCCTCATCAGCACCACCGGCGGCAGGGACGAGTCGGACGACGTGCTGGAGCAGCAGCTCCAGGAGACATTCAAGATTGTCGACACGTGCCTATTCCGCGCGTACATGTTCTCTGCGCCGACGCTGGCTAGCTCATTGTTCCGCATCCCCAATTTCTGCGACCCGGACGTGGTCAATGAGAAGCTGGTGGAGCACGACCGGTACAACGAGCTTGTGGACTTCTTCTACGGCAAGCGGCTGCACCGACAGGCCCTGGAGCTGCTCAAGCGGTTCGGCCAGGGCGAGGAGCCTGACGAGCGCGCGCCGTCGCTGCACGGCCCGGCCAGGACGGTCGGCTACCTACAGAATCTGCCGCCCGAGATGATCGACCTGATTCTCGAATTTAGCGAATGGGCGCTGCGGCGCGCGCCCGACCTGGCCATGGAGATCTTCCTGGGCGACACCGAGAACGCCGAGACGCTACCGCGTGAGAGGGTCGTGCGCTTCCTGGACGCCATAGATACGCGCCTCGAGGTCACATACCTGGAGCACATCATCAACGAGCTGAATGACCTCACGCCCGAGTACCATGAGCGCCTTGTCGACCTTCTGGTGAAGCAACTCAAAGGCGCCGACCCGCGGGACGGGCGGGACGCGGAGTGGGACAAGGACATGAGCAGGCTTCTTGGGTTCCTCAAGGAGTCGAGGCAGTATAGCCTGACCAGGGCTTTTACTTTACTCAAGGGTGATGGTGAGTTTAGGAGCACCTTGCACGCACTCTCGGCCACAGATTCTGACTAGTATTCCCTCACAGATCCGGCTTTCTATGAAGCCCAGGCTATTGTCCTGAGCAACATGGGTGAGGACAGGCAGGCGCTCATGATCTACGTCTTCAAATTGCAGGACTATCACAAAGCAGAAGAGTATGTTGGGTCGTTCCCTCGCCTATTCTCATCTGCATGTCTAACACTGGCGATCTAGATACTGCAATCATGTCCACTTATCCAAAGAGACACCGACACCAAGGCCGCCGCCCTCAGGTGCGACAGGACCCGCCGGCGCAATCAAAACACAGAAGCCTTCCCCTGTGTACGAGGAGAAGAATGAGGACGCAGGCCCATCCATCTACCAGACCCTGCTATCACTGTACCTCAATCCCCCGCCGCCGCACAAGCCGAACCTCCCGCCGGCGCTCAGCCTGCTGTCCAAGCATGGCTCGCGGCTCCCCGCGGCGTCGACGCTGTCGCTGATCCCGGACATGCTGCCGGTCTCGGACTTGGAGTCATACTTCCAGGGCCGGATCCGCTCGGCCAACTCGGCCGTCAACGCGAGCCGGATCATCGCGGGGCTGCGGCAGACGGAGCTGGTGGCCAGCCAGGCGCTGCTGCTCCTGGGCGACGGGGTGCCGGGCGGGCAGGGCGGGCGCAACCGCAGGGTGATCATCAGCGACGAGAGGGTGTGCGTCGTGTGCCACAAGCGCCTGGGCGGCAGCGTCGTCGCCGCGCTGCCCGACAACTCGGTCGTGCACTACGGGTGTCTGAACCGGAGCCAGAGGGCCTTCTCCTCGGCGGCCGCGGGCGTGGGGTCCGGCGAGGGCGTGGGCATGAGCGAGAGCGTGCGTAAGGCGTCGACCTGGTCTAACGCGCCCGTGAGCACGACGACGGGGCCGTGGAAGACCGGGAGGAGCGGGGGAGGCTGGGGGACTAGTCCGCGGGCAGGATTTGACGGCTGATGGAAGGACGGGCGGTATGTATGGCATGTAGTATCCGGGGGCGCATAGCATGGTCGAGGAGCATTATAGCAATACCCATCGTGCTTCTTTTCTTTCCTTCCATCCTCTTCGGTATGAGCAGCATTGATGCTTCAGTCCTCTTGTACCTCCTCCTCGCCATAATTCTGCTCCTCCTTCGCGTCGTCGACCGCGGGCTTGCCGTTCTTGCCGGCCTCCCTGGCCTTGTCCTCCTCCATCCGCTGGGTGAGCTCCTTGTTGACGTGGTCCTGCATGGTTGCCATGGCCTTGCGCAGGTCGCTCAGGTACTTGGTCTTGTCTGGAACAGTCGGGTTCACGGTGCCAGACGGGGGCGCTTGCAGCTCGTGGGTGGTGGCGAAGGGGGCGTTGGTGGGGGATGAGTAGGTCCCGGTAAGGGACATCTTCTGGCTGTTGCCGGCCATGGTGGGTAGTCGAAGGGAGAGATAGATAGAAAGGAACACAGCTGTCGCGTTGGCCACACAGTTGTCCGTCTGAGCGTTGCAGCTTGTTGCGTGACAAGGTCAAGGGAAGAAGATGGTAATGAGGGCAATAACAAACCTTGCGAAGATCGTCAGTGGGCGCCTGGGGAGGTACCTTGGAATGTTTTCAACGAAGCTTTCCGAGGGCTGAATAGTGGGGTACTGTTAAAGAGCAGCAGCGGCAGAGCAGGGGTCCCGGTGTGAACACCAAGGAATGGGGGATGCGGTCATCGGCGGGATCCCTTGCCTCTGCCTCGACAAGGGGTTAAATGGGCGAGGATCGTTGATGGATTTCGCGGGTGGTCGCAGCCCCAAGACCACACGGACGGGCTGCCCGCCTCCCACCAAGACTCCAACCACCGCATCTAAACGAGCCTAGACAAGACGACTAAGAACAGAGCCTCACCACCTCACAAGTCGCACGAGTCTCCTCTTCTTTCTTCCTCGCCCTGATCAACCCGGAGAGCGATCATCAAACGGGCCCATCGATCGATCTGCACCCGCCGGCATCCTGCGCCCAATGCACCGAGGCATAAACCAAGACGTCGAGTCGAGACGCTGGTGATCTGGGACGAACGGCGCGCCCGGTGCCTGGCATCTGATACCCGACACCTCGCCTGGCTGCCCACCGGCCAAGATGTAACAGCTCTCTCGCATGTACTGGTCCCGAACGCCGTCCCACGAGAACAAAAATGCAGCCAGCACGACCCCAGTTGGGGGGTGGCAGGGCCCCTGGGAGCTTTGCGCCCCTGCCTCGAAACGAGCCGTGCCAGGGCAACAACACGTTCAACAGCAACCCAAACGCCAACGCAACCAGTAACAACTTCAGTGCCAACAACAATCATAACAGGATCCAGGGCGACTCGCAACCCTTCTACTCCTCGGGTGTTAATGCTGCTGCTGCTGCCGCCGCCGCCGCCGCTTCTGCAGACCTGCCACCACCTCAGCGGCCGCGAGTGCGACGGGTCGAATCATCCTCGAGCGAAGACTCCATCTCCATACATATCGCGAAAGCACGCAGTCCTACGTCACAGTACAACCCACAGTTCCCACAACAGGCACCATCGCCTGCGCCTGGCTCGTCCACCCCCTCCTACACACAGTTCACGACCGCCCACTCCAATTCCAGCGCCGCCAGCTTGCAAAACTTCTCCCGCCCGACCCCCTCGCCACTCGCCAACGCCGCCGCTGCCGCCGTCGCAGCGAGGTCAGTGGCCGGTAGCCATGACCCACAACTCCGCAACACCTCGCCTCTGACCCTGCCTCCATCCACCGCGAATAACAACGGCATGAGCAGACCTCTAGGCCATTCGCGCAAGCACTCGCAAAACGCCGGTGCCTTCGAGCCGTCCTTGCCGTCTATCTCCACATCGAATCTATCCTCCTACGGCGGTATGTCTCAACAATCACCCAGCCAGCGCGACCTTCCCGCGAGCCACATCGCCGCACAGGCCGCCGTCCTGAGCCACCAGCAGTCGCAGCAGATGCTGCAACATTCAAGACAGCGCTCGCAGACAGTGCCTACGCCAAGCGATCACTACGAAGCCCCACAGCCGACGGGCAAGAGAGGTAGCGGTCAGCTGAACCCCCCGGTGCTGAGCTTGACCGAGGCGAGCGCGCCGAGGGAAACAGGATTTGGCAGCCAGGGATATCACAACGGCCTACTCGGGAGCAATGCTGCCACCACGGCGGCCAACGTTGTCTTCCCTCGGTCTGGACAGACATCACCAATATCGAGCCAGCTACCACCCCAGCCTCCACCGCCGCCGCCGCCCCTGCCGGAAAAAAAGCCAGAGAAGTCGTCCAAGGTGAAACTGTTCTCTCGGCCCGGCAAGATCGGCACCAAGGGTGAGTCGAAGGACAAGCCGCTGCCCAGTCCGAGCAAGATCGGGTCCGCCCTTTCTGCCTTGCAGAGGGCCAACTTCAGCACTACAAGCCTGGATTCTACGGGCCAGTCTTTCTACAACATGGCGAATGCCTCCTCAGCGACGATACGACCCTCCGACCCGCCCGCTGAGAAGGAGGCGAAGGAGAAGAAACACCACTTTTTGTCCAGGCAAAGGATCAAGCCCAAGGACAAAGATGACTACCACCTGCAGCTGTCGTCTGCAGCGAGCAACTCGCGACCAACAGACCCAAGCGCCCCGAGCAGTATTTACAATTTCAACGTACCATCCAGCCCTGGCCCGAACTCGAGCGCATTTAACTCGGGCACGTTCAAGAATATCAGTGGACTTGACCTACGACATGGTGGGCGAGCACTGAGGCACGGCCGCAAGGAGGAAAAGGCCGATGTAACTGAATCCGTCAGCAATCCGAACGAATGGGCCGGGCCGGGAAGCTTGGGGTCCATGAACGCACACCCTATGTACCAAGAGCCGATTGACTCGGCCAAGTATGGCCTTAACAGCATGTCAATGGACGATGCCTGGCCGTACCTGAGAGCAAAGCTCCTCGTTATCTTCGAGGCTGAAGAGCTCAAGTTGCCAATCGAGGACTTCAACCGAGTCGTGATATTGCACCTCCAGTACTGCATACAACGGCGGTCTCCAAATATGGTCTTGGAAGACCTTCGTGGCCTGCTGCAGACGGGGTTCCTCAGCCTTGACCGAAATCTTCTCAAAGGCGCTGAAGACCGCCTGATACCCGCACTGGTAGACGCCTGGATGGCCGTGTTCACACACATCACACCTTACCTCCAGGCGGTCTTCCTGCCTCTGGACCAGGAATTCGCAGGCAACGGCACGCTCATGACGCCGGACCAGGCCCGCGACTTTTGGGGCGGCGTGATAGCCAGCTCGCCGGCAGCCGACGGCAACATCAACCTTGCCCCGGCGTCGGCAGTACTCGACATACGCACCCTGGTGCTCACGAGCTTCCGGGACGTGGTGATCCTGCCGCGATACGAGAAACTTAAGACCATGTTCTCGCGGCTGTCGCTCGAGTTCCTGCCGGGCATGGCGCTCGCGAGCCCGATGCAGGCCGACACCTTCATGTCCGCCTCCCCCGGCACGGAGTCGGCGCCGGGGCTCCCATTCGTGCCGCAGCAGAGACCGGGCACGGCCATGTCGCTGGACCCCTCGACGGCTAGCTACAACTCGACGTCGACGACACTGCTGGGCGACCTGGCCGCGGGCGGGCGCAGCCGGGGCCTGTCCAACGTCTCGTTCGCATCGAGCGGGGCACACAGCAACGGCGGGTCGGACTCGCTGAACATGTCTTCGGCGCACTCGCTGCGGCCCCCGAAGCTGACGCCCGGGAACAGCAGCCTCAGCCTGGGCGGCGGCGCAGGGCTAGGGCCAGGGCCAGGGTCCTCGTCGACTTCGCTGCTCGGACTGTCGCTCCGCGAGCAGAACGTCGAGGACAGCAAGCAGGTCACCGAGATGGTCGGGCGCATGCTGCAGTGCATGAGCGTGCTGGCGGGGACGGGCCAGGGCGAGGACGCCGGCACGAAGTCGGTGCAGGAGCTGAGCCGACTGCTGAAGCTCAACTGGCTCGGCAGGGGCCGCACGGGAAGGAACAGGAGGGGCATCGTCGGCGGGCGGGTCGCGAGAGGCAACAGCAACCGCGAGGAGATCAGCGTTGCTTAGGAGACCCAAGACTGATTATGCCTCTGCGTGTTGCGAGGTGCGTGAGGGCCATGCCCGTTGTATGATTACATTTGGAGTTGGCTACGTCGGGTGTGCTTTCATGGTTTTCACGAAAAGAGAGGGCCGGACGGAATCTGTCTTTGCTGCAAGGCGCACAGGAATACACACTTGGGGACGTACCCTTCGGTTGGAAGGCTGCTTTAGCTTGGGGAAAAGACACAATGTGACTGTTTGATCAAGACGTATTCATTCATGTCTGCATAGCTATATGAAATTGATTCAAGTCAAGCGATGGCTGGGCTGAATGAAGGGTTTCAATCTCCATTCACCGCCGCATCCCTTCACAGTGGCATGAGTTGCCTACCACAGTCCAGCGGCCCAGTGGAACCTAGAAAACTGTGAACCCGGTCAGCGCGTGTGTTGGCAACGGTGACGGTTTCAAAGAAAGAAGAGTTTTTGTTGATCAATCAGACATCCAAGGAAGAAATGACCTCTCATCTGTTCACCTATAGGCTTGAATGGGAACTCGAGTGGAAACTGCGAACGTTGATGGAAATTTCATCATGCGATCAGGGAGGGGAGGGGACGGTGTAAAACAAGACAACGTAGTACGAACCTTGGCATGTAGCGGCTTGTGGGATGCTGGTGAGGTTAACATTTCAGCATGTCGGGGTATAGCAAGTGTCGAGTATTCCTGTTATTTGCGTGGTCAGCAAATGGGCCATCACATATTCGCGTCGTTAAACGCTCGTGCTGAGTGGTCGCATGCAACAAAATAAGGGATCCTTCATAGATTCAGACAGAAAATACTGGCAAGTAACAGGTATCGTCAATGCAGCTTGCGAAGGCGCACGCGAGGGAACCCGAACAGACTAGATTTCTTCATGGTCGATTCAGTTGGGACAAGAAGACGTTTGCTTAAAGTGTCATCAGATGAAGGTGGGGGGGGGGTGCTTGTCGCTGTTTTTGGGTGCTCGGTGTGGTTGACAAGAAATGAGAAGAGCGCGAGCCTACCTGTAGGTGCTGACGTCCCGGCCCTCAAGCAGCAAACCAGGCGCGCCGGAGTCGAAAAGCATGCTGATGCTCTCGCTCGCTGTGCGCGTGCTGAATGCTCCCAAGAGGCGGGACTTCGCGTCGTGTCGAGACGAATGCAGGAACAGGAAGAGGAAGTTTGGTGGTTGGCGAGAAGGTGAACAAAGGTGGTTAAGGTTTGCTGCGATGAGGCTGAAATTTTTATAGCATTCGGCGGCCGGGTGGGACCTTTATGGAAGTTGAGGGAAAACTTTGGCTAGTGTCTAGCGCTGCGAGATTGTCGTACCCACCTGCTGATCTCGGCCGGCATTGGCTGGGCCGGAACCCTGTCGGGCCGGGTCGCAAAGGTTTTGGAGACTATATGTTTTAGTTGCCTACGCCGTGGTGAGTGCATATCAGGAGACGGCAGCACTAGCGTGGCCTGGTCAGGAGCCCAAACGGATCCCCTTCACGTCCAGGGTACCCGGGCGGTCTGGTCCGGCCCATCTAGGAGCTGTCGAGGAGGACTAGACTGGATGAGAATTGCCGCGGTCAGCAGTAGCTACAACTCACCACCTGTTCGGGCGGGATAAGGCTCCCAAGCGTGCTTGCGGCTACTAGTAGGTAGGTAGGTGCATTATGAGGTGAGGCAGATTGCCCGGTCCAGTAGACAGGCAGACTGTCAGAGCAGTCGGCGGCGACTCGACTCGACGGGGGCAAAGGGGCGTGGCTATTTCAACAATCTGACTGTCAGAGGGCCGGCATCACGCGCCCGTGCCCTGCCCTGCGGGGAGTCCCGTGCTCTATGAGTGGACAGCTCAGGGACTTCTGAGACGGCATACGGAGAGGTCTGGCCCCCTTTTCCTGCATAATAAACTCTGTCAGCCCTGTGCCCGTATCATCATCATCGTCACGATATGCGACGGTTGAAGGTCATGTTGTTGTCGCTGCTTGATGCCAGGACTTTGTCAGAGTCGGGGCTTCAGATCGGAAGACCTTTTTATTAATTGGGATCAGAGTCTGATGCTTTCCTCTCTGCCCGCTGCCCTCGGTCCAGAAGTAGGGTGTTCTGTTCTTGTGCTCTCTGTATGCTGATTATATTTTTAGCTTTCCCAAAGACAAGGACTTGTCGTGGTATCTTCTCCCTTCCCCTTCTCTTTTTGCAAGGCTATGAGGAAGTCTGCAGAGGAGCTGAGCAACAATCTGACCGGCCCACCAACCTTCCTGCTGTCAGCCAGCCAGCCAGTCCCCACCCCCGTTAGCCACATATTCGATTGGACAATCGTCGGCCATCCGCGCATCGGCTTTGGGCTTGGCCTTCCCCATCCCATCGCCTTTTTTGGAGCACCCACGTTGTGCAGCTGCACCGCATCTCCCTCTACCTTGCCATAGAGGGTCCCCCCCAATCTTGTCCCCGTCCCTCCTTGCTCTGTGCCCGTGGTCCCCTGGCAGCTCTGCTGTCTCCAGTCCCAGTCCCCGTCCCAGTCCAGTCCCGGCCCAGTCCAGTCCCAGACACGTCGATCCGCTGCACCAGCCTCGACCGTCGACATCCTGCACCTGAACCTGCACTGCACCTTGGAAATCCCACCACCCCCCCCGACTGCTGCCACCTCTGCTGCCCACCCACTCTCCCACTTCACGACCGGCTTCAAAACAGCCTTGCTCTGTCGTGCTGTCGTGTCGCTCGGCCACCGCTGCTCCTCGTCCCCACTTGCTGTACCGGCCTGGGCAATTGCAAATCACACACGCACACTTTGGGTGCAGCACGGCACGCCCTATTACTCCCCAGACATCAATCAACCTGGTCCCAACGTCCGTCAGCCACCCGCCGTCCGTTTGATTCCCGCCGTGTGCCTTAATCATCCGTCCTTCCTTGTTCGGTTTGGACCCAGCCCTGCCAAACCGCATCCCGTCCTTGTTCGATATAATCCACGGCGATCACTCGCTCCTCGCGCCGCCGTCCTCTGCTTCGCGATTGTGCCGACGATCCACCGCGACCGCCTCCAGAGTCCCCGTCGCATCGACGCGACCCGCCGCACGCCCCGACCGTCCGCCATTGGTGTTGGTGTTGGTGACTGCGCCTGCTGCGAAAAAAAAGTCGGCCCCGGTCCATCAATCGCCCGCCCTCTGCCCCCTTCCCTCTTGCAAGAGCCAGCGCATGCGACTCTGAGAGCACAGGATAGGCACGACGTACATAGCCACGCCGCGGAGGGTCGAAGATGATGGCAAGCATGCAGGTGCCGCAGAACTTCCCACATCCTGGTGGCATGCAGCACCCCGGTGTCCCTCCCGGCCATCATATGGCTCCAGGCATGGCTCACAACCCCAGCCAGCCCGGCTCCCAGCCCGGAATTCCACACCACCTCGCTCACCAGATGGCCGTCTCCGGCGCTGGCGGTCAGGTAAACCCAGCCCTCATGGGCGCGGGAATGCCCCCCGGTGCAAACGCCCACGCCATGCAGCATTTAAACCCCAACGTCCAGCACATGTTCCCCCAGCAGCCCGTGACCCAGATGAACTGTGAGTGGCCTTGTGCGCGACGAACCTCGCCTTCCCCCCTCTCCTTCCTCCCGCCCTCAGATTGCGTCTGGGCTGACCTCAATTACCTCAGATGCAGCCGCACAACAGCACATGCAACAACAGCGCCTCCAGGCACTGCAACAGCAGCAGAGACAGATGATGGCGCAGCAGATGTACGGTAACATGCCAGGAGGTATGCAGATGATGGGCAACATGCAGATCAATCCCGCGCAGATGGCACAGTTCCAAGCGATGCAGCAGAGGCAGATGGCAGCTCGTCAGCAGCAGGCGCCGAACCCACAACAACAGGTAAGCTTTCACCCTCCTATCGGCAGCACTCGGTCACCACCCTCTACACGTCGCAGGCGATCTGACCTCGGCATTCACAGGCCCTCCTGGCGGCGCAACAGCAGCAGCTGATACAGGCACAACACCATCAACAACAGCAGGCAGCAAACCAGCAGATGGCCCAGGGGCAGCACCCGAATCAGCCCGGCCAGATGAACACCCAGCAGATCAATCTAGCCCAACTCCAGGCAATGCACCAAGCCCAGCAGGCTCAGCAGCAGCAAGCTCAACAGCAGCAGCAACAGCAGCAGCAGCAGCAGCAGCAGCAGCAGCAGCAGCAACAACAACAGGCTCAGCAGCAGCAGCAACAGCAGCAGGCCCAGCAGCAGCAGCAGCAGCAACAAGCTCAGCAGCACCAACAGCAGCAGCAGCAGCAGCAACAACAAGCCCAGCAACAGGCCTCTCACCAAACTCCTCCCCAACAGCAGCCACAGCAGCCGCAAGCCCAGCCTGGGCCACCTCAGCCAACACCCCAGCAGCCGATGGGACAGGGCGGACCTGCGCAAGCTAATGGCCCTCAGCCAAACCCGGGCCAGCCACAAGGTCCGAACCAGGCCCAGCCGAGCCAGCAGCAGCCTTCGCAGCCTCCGCAGCCAGCCCAGCAGCCGCCTCAGGCGCAGGCTCAACCAAACCAGCCACAGGCCGCACAGCTGGTCGCTGCGCAACACCAGGCTAGTATGATGGCTCAGGCGCAGAAGCGCGAGGGTATGAAAGGGCACTGTTTGCTTCGGCTTATGAACTTCCAAGAGCATCTGAGTGGCTACTCATCCGTAAGTCCCGGGGTTTTGTGATTCGCCAGTTTCGGCATGGAGGCTAACTCTTCGGTCACAGCAAGCAAAAGATAAAGACATTGCACACTGGCAAGAATTTGTGCATCGTTTCTTTTCTCCTAGGGGTATATACCGAACCAATGTCCGCAACAAAGCGGACACGGAGGCTTCAGGCGACAAGCAGGTAGAGATGAACTTCCCGGCTATCCCGCACTACTTCCAGGCCAGCGGTGCGTCCAAGATAGAATTGCAGCTCGGTCAGGGAACGACAGACAAGCCATTGCCGGGTGACTGCCATTTCATCGAGAACAGCAACGCCAGTGTCACAATGTGGTTCGAGACATCACACGTAGGTTTTCCCTGGCTCTCCATCCTTGAATCGCTTACTTAACGTCTCTTTAATCAGGTGGTACACATTGGCAACCTCCGTCTCCAGTTTGACGCCGAGTCGAAAATCGATCTGTTCGAGTTTGTGTCAACAGATCATGATGAGTATGTCTCGAGGACCGTGGTCGTTGATGGCGCGAAGCCCAACCACCAGTGGATCAAGGAGTGGCGCACGGTCAACTCGGAAAACTCACAAGCGTCCCCTGAAATGAGCAAGAAGAGCAAGCCCCGACCGAAGAAAAGCCCTCAGAATCCGCCCCCAGACCTCGACATCCCCCATTCCGCCGTCAAGCATGGCGTGGGGATCACGGAACAGCAATATCAATTCCTAGAGGTACTGAATCCAACATCTACTTTGTAGCTTGGATCGACACTAACGTAGGGGCCGACAGATTGTCGAGGTCATGGGCACGATGAACCCCCTATTCCAAGCTGCCCATCAGCATCCGACCATGAGCGCCTACCAGGTCTTGGACGATTATGTTTCAAACCAGATCCCCCAGCCTGGTGCACCGGCCTTGAACGGTCAGGTCATGCCAAACGGTCCGCGGACCCCAAGTTTCGGCCAGTTCCCAATGGGCGCGAGCCCTCACGCCGCGCATCTCCAGCTGCCAGGCTCACCGCATGTTGGCAGCCCGGCAGCGGGTGCAATGCAGGCACCCGCCATGGCAATGCAACACAGCCAACAGGGGAGCAGCTCGAACGCTAGCGCCACCACGTCACCAGCCGGTCAGAAGAGGAGACGCCCCTCCGGTGTAAAGGTCGAGGAAGACGCCCCCGGAAATGCGCCCACGCCATCAGCTGCCGGTGGCGTTCCGCAGGTCAATGGAGTTGCCGGCAACAAGACGAAGCCTCCGACGCCCAGGATGCAGAAGAGGATGAAAGGCAACCCAGCATAGAACGAACCCCTGGCAAGCCCATTGCAAGTAGCTCGGGACAGGGGGCGGGACGCAGTGTAGAACGGGCGAAGCGGCGCCGCAACAGGCTTCGGGGACCTTGGGTTCTTGGGCATCCTCTTCGGCTGGCGTTTAAATCCTTACCAAGCATGGCGGCGGCATCTTCAATATCATGACCGGCGTTCGGTATTACCACGTCTTTTATTTAATCAATCAGCCGTTTCCTCCGCCAGGACCCGATTCGAAGCCTCGTGGGGCACAACAGAGCCGAGGACGCACACATTGGCCTCGTCAATCGAAACATCGGCTCGAGATTCGAGGCAGCCTCAAAGATGACTTATCTGATAACCATTGTGGCGCCCCATGAACTGCCCTCAACCTCCTCGCACCGACGCAGAGCTCATTGCGGAGTTAGCGAGGGCATTTGCGGACCTCAGAGGTTGCAAAACTTCCTGCTCTTCCCCAAATTGGTCGGCAGAACGTTCATGCAACCCATTGAAAGGCACCAACAGGGCTTCAGCGCAGTATATCACGATAACAGCAACGTTGCTGCCAACCCTTGGAGAACGACACAAGATACAAGGGCGCCAATGCAACACGAATGATAATGAGAACCCAGTGCTCTCCAACCGAGAGAGCCTTGGTACGCTGCTATTTGTACGATAATCCCTGGGGAGGTTTACTGCTTTTGTGGCGTTCATTGGTGACATACAACCCCAATTATTTTGTTCGCGCTGCATAATCATCAACGGGAGAAAATAATCTTTTTCTATTTTTGGACAGCTGGTCATGTTTTCGGACTGGGGACGACGCGAGGCTGAGATGTGCAGCAGGGCGGTTGGCCATCAGGTCCCCCGAAGAAAAGCAAATCACGGTCGCTGGTGTTGACGGGAATTCTGGGTATCTTGATGGGTATCGTGGGGTATCTTTATTGTTTTCATACGTGGTTGATCTCTACTTGTTCAGGGCTCGGCGTCGGTGTGGGCTTTTGGTAGCAATGATGTCTTCAGTAGTAGCCGCCTGGACGAGGTTCGTTCTGATCAGAGCCATGGAAAGAAAGTCAATCATACCCCAATTTCAACATAACAAGCTTCTTCGTCTTTCTTGCTTCTTGTGTGGTGGTCTCAGCCAGATGCCCACGAAGTAATTGTGAGTGAGTCCATCCGCTTCACTTCGGGCCCGGAAGACCGGAGCAGAGTGTTCCCAAGCGATTCCCCTGAAAACGCATGCGACATTTCTGAAAATTCTCAAGTACCCTCTGGTCACCTTTGTAGTCCCGGGACCTGTCAAGGGGAACAGCCTGCTCGTGCGGTTGTCCCGTACGGATGAGCTGCGCTGTCTGCCAGTGTTTTACACGGTGGATGTCTTCTACGTTTCAAAAGCCATAATTAAAACTCGGGTGCAGGCATAAAGGAATTCGCATGAATCTACTTTGGAGTACTAGGATGGATGGAATTCTCATCCGAATAATCGTCGGACCCTCGTTGTCTGTTGTCTGTTGTCTGCATCTGCCATGTCCAGAATGTAGTCGACTTCGCAGAATAATCCGGATAAGTAGAAGTGAGCGTCGCGTGGGAGGCGAATGACGCCAATTTCTAGTATATTCATTCGAAAGTCAAGCCAATATTCCTTGATTTTTGTCCAAGAAACGTGGGAATGCAATATGAAAAACGATGACAGGATATGGTATATCAGGGCCTTTGTAAGAGTGACACAACCATTCTACTAGATATCCATCCGTGGACTCGCTAATGCCTTACACTGATGTAAATTATATCTGTGACGGCAGGGTATATCCAATAATTCCTTCTACCGCATGATGAATATGTGGCCACAGCATGTTCCCGAATGGGAGATAGCTCCTGTATCAATGATACTGGCAAGATGCCCGTTGGCAACTGTGTGATGTTTACAACTACAGACTAGTCGCTTCGCAATATCGAGAAGACACAGCCATAAGCATGCTTTCATGGCCTCTGCCTATCTGATGGTGAATACTGATGCGGGATATTTGTCCTTCCCACAGCGGTAGTACCATGGCTTACTTCCAATGTGTTGAATGAATTGTCATGCGACTCCGAATTGCCTGGGCCAACACCACAGTCGCACCACACACCTTGTGAGGTGCCGGATTCACATACGGCATGATAACAGACGTATCTTCATGCTGTTAAGAGTAGACCGGTATCTGCTGGGTGGATGAGATTGATGTGGACACATTCACCTGCCCTAACATGTTCCCTGACCTCATTAAAATGTCGGACAAAGTAAGAGAGTAAACTGTGAGTCTATTGGATTCGAAATATCAATGAAATATGCAGCAAGACTCGGTATTTGTGCAGTACTTCGATTTACACACATGCTATGTTGAGTGGAAGGGAAATCTCGGGCCATTGGTGTTGATTCCCTGAGGCGTGGATAGGATCTTGAAAATAAAGGCTATGATTCCCACCTGTCTTGTTCATAGCTTCTCACAAATAGCTTAGTTTTCTCTACGTAGTAATACGTGAATAGCTGTCCTTCGAATTGCGCCCATGCAGCCCGGCCTTTTCCTCATGAAGTTAGGTGTCGTTGCTTTTGTTGGAAAACACGACGAAAGATGCGCGAATATCCTCCTGAGCCCCTAGATGAACATAACTGTGCCGTTCCCCTTGGAGAGCTCTCGAGGTCAAGATGAAGCTTCTCCAAAATGTAACAGGCTTTACCCCATGACAGCATGTACCATGTGTGAACAGCACTGGGCAGCTAAATACTAGAACAGCTGAAATTAACCGAACGGCCAATGTTTCTGATTGCCACCACCGGAGCCAAACCATAGTCGGCATTTTATGGCCTTCTCGTCGCTGTCTCATACAAGTATTTGTCAGTAATGTTAGAAACAGTGTGTAATCATGTTGAAAGCGAATTTATACTGGCTCTCTGAAGCTCATTACAGGCCTGGCATGAAATGGTATAGTTGATGAATCTCGAGTCCCTGAGGCGTAACCAAAGCAGCATACAGATGAGCTTGGTGAGTGGAAGAGAAGATATAACAAATACCGGATGAGACTTATCGTCATCAACTGATAGTATAACTTCGAACTTGATCTTTCCTACAGGACCTCATATGCAAGGCATTTACTCCACGCGGTAACTCCGTAGATACCGGAAGGGGGCCACCATCCCTCCGTATATCGATGAGGTTGCCAAGCCATCTTCTCGAAATAATGATTTCTCTGTTCTTCCGGAAGGCTTCCCACAACACGATACGGCATATCGTGTCCAAAACCCGTGATCCACATAACACGCCAGATGTAGCCTCGTAGCAACAACAACTGTTGTGCAGCCCTTGTGGAGCAGTTGGGCCCCATTTGTTGCATGAACAAAGAAACTATGCAGTGCCTCGCAGTGCATGAGGCTTCACACTGCAGACTTCATTATGTTACTCAGACAGTTTACCTGACATGAGACAGAATGAGGCAGCATAGGGTAAATAAAGGGCTTCATGAAACGAGAGAGGTCCGAGGTTCATCGCACGTCCCCGGCCTTTGAATCATCATTTCAAGAAAAAGTACGCTGCTATTGGTACGGCAGGTGTCACATATTGCAATATGGTATAATTAAGTTGTATTAATTGATTCACTATAGGGAAGGAATAAGAGGCAGCCAAAGCTATAGCCTATTTACTAAGCTTATAAGGCACTACTTATAGGTATTACGTAACCCTTAAGCATTAATATTACTAGCAGTAATATTAATAATATAGCCCTTATAAACCTATCTATTACTATATATATTATTCCTATATTAATAATCTTTTATTAAATAAATATATACCTATTTTAAAATTTTAAATCCTTCCTTTAATTAAAAAGTAATAAAAATAATAAATAAAAATATAATATTAAATTTAATTAAATTTAAAGTTAATTAATTATAAAATATATTAAAAAATAAATTAAAATATATTATTAATTTAATTATATTAATATATTATAAAATAAAGATATAAGTTTTTATATTAAGTTTTATTATAAAGTAATTAAAATGATTTATATATAAATAATTCCTTTTATTTAATATATTTAATAATAAAAATTAATTATTAATAATATTATTATTAAGATTTTATTAATTTATTTATTATTTAAAAGTTAAATTAAAATATTTATATAAGATATATTTTTAAATAATATTTATATATTATATTTATATTATTATAAATAAATAATAAATATTATTTTAAGATTAAGGATTAAATTAAATTAAATTAATTAATATTAATTAATAATAAATATCCCTTAATATAACCTCCCCTTTTATATATATTTAAACTTCTTTCTTTATTATATAAATATTAAATTATAAAATTTAATTAAAAATACTTATTAAATATAAGTTAATAATTTAAGTATTTATATAAAATAGGGTAATATAAAATATCCTTTTTAATATTAATATATTATTAAATAAATAATATTATAATTATTTTTAAAAAGAAGGAAGAAAATAAAAAGTATTTAAAATAATCTTAATTAAATTATAAATTTAAAAGTAGCTTTATTTTTTATTATTTTTATTAAGAATTATAATAAATATTATCTTTTTAATAATCTTTTTTTTATTAAAAGCTGCTTAAAATTACTCCTTATTTATATAATTCTTAATAATAATAATTAATTTATTATTATTAATTAATTATTATAAAGCCTTATTTAATATCGCCTTTATTAATATATTTATTAAGTTATTATTATTATTAATTTAATATATTTTATAAATCTCTTATTATTTATATAATTAATAAAGTATTATTATATTAATTATAAATTTCTTTTCTTTAATTATATTTAACTTAATAAGGTATTTATAAAAGAAATATAAGTTTATATAAATAATTAAGAATATTATAAATATCTTAAGATAAATAATAATTTAATATAATATTATTATAAATATAATGCTTATATTAAAGCTATTAATTATATTATAAATCTTAAAAGCTAATATATTTTAAATAATTTTTTTATATTTTATAAAAGATTAATAGATAATATTTTTATATATATTTTATTATAATATATTTTAACTTTATTTTTTATTAATTAAAATAATTATAAAATTAATTTAAAAGTTAAGATTTTAATTATTAATAAAAAAGCTATTAATAAAAATTATAAATTTAATTATTTTTAAATTAATAAAAATATAATAAAGTCTTTATTTTAAGTTATTTATTTATTATTAAAATTATTAATTAAGTTTAATATAATTATCTTTATTAAGATTTATAATTTAAATAGCTATAGATAAATTAAATATTACTTTTAATTAATAAATAAAGATTAAATAAATATCTTTAACCTTTTATTTATAATATTTTTAAGTTTTATTTATAATTTTAAAATTTATAAGTTTAATTTTAATACCCTAGCCCTTTTATTTTAAATAAATAAAGTTATTAATATTTATAATAATTTTATTATTATTAAAGTTAAAGATATAATTAAGATTAAATATAATCTTTAATTTATATTTAATCTCTTCTTTTTAAATCTTAATCTCCTTAAGCTTTAAAAACTTTAAAATAATAATAAAAAATATATTATTAATTTATATAATTATTATATTAAAGAGCTTCTTATTATAAATAAAGATAAATAAATATAAATTAAATATAAATATCTTTATATTTAATTTATTATAATAATATTTATAATATATTATTTATTAATATATATTAATTTTTATAATATTATAAAAAGGTTTAATAACTTTTATAATAATATTTAATAAGTATTTATTATAAAATTTAAGAAATATATTTATTAAAAAAATATACTTTAAGTTAAATTTTAATTATAAATATATTTAAATAATATTATAAAGCTTAAAATATATCTTTTTTTTAAAAAATATTATTATAATAATTATAAGGAAATATTAATTTATTTTTTAAATTATAAATAATTAAATAAAGATATTTTTCTTATCTTTATTATTATATCCTTAAATAATAAAATAAAACTTCTTATATAGCTTTTTAATCTTACTTTTAATCTTTTAAATTACTTAAGATTTAAATAATTTATAATTAATATATTCCTTTATATTAAACTTTTTAAAGTAAAAGATATTATATTTAATAAAATTAAAAATCTTTTAAATATTAAATTTTTTAAAGGATTTATTTAAAATATTAATTACTTTATTATAATAAAGCTTTAATATTAATTTATAATTATCTTTCTTTTTTTATATAAATAAAACCTTTTAAGGCTTTTTAAGTTTATTCTTTATATCTTTAAAATACCCTTAATATTATAATTAAAGTAATTTTAAATAAAGATTTAATATATTAAATTTAATTAAAATAATATTAAAAATAATATTAAGCTTTAAGATATATTTAAAGGTAATAATAAGTTTAATATTATCTTTTTAATAATATAATTATATAAAAATAAATTAAAAAGTAATAAAACTATTAAATAAGTTAAAGGTTATATTATAATTATTAATATTAAGTAATTTATATAATCTTTATTAACCTTTTTTTTATTATTATATTTTTACCTTATTTTAAAATAAAGATATTAAAATATTTATAATTATAAAGTTATTTTAAATATTTAATATTATATTAATTTAATATTTAATATTTAATCTTTATAATATTTTTATTATTTTTTAAATAACCTTAATTTATTTTAAGGTTAATAAAATAAAAATAAAATTAAAAATTATCTTTAAATATATTTTAAAGATAAAAAGAGTTAATATAAGATTATTAAAGTTAATTATATTATTAATAATCTTAAATATTATTTTAAAAATAACTTTCTTTATAAATATCTTAAAAAGCTTAATATAAAAAATATTAAATATATAATAAAAAGGTATATAATATCTTTTAACCTTTTTAATAAATTAATAAGCTTTAATAAGTATTTAATTATAAATAATTCTTATAATTTTAATTATATTTTAAAACCTTATTATAATAAAGTTTATATTAATATTATAAATAATTTAATTTAATAATCTTAAATATATATTAATTTAAATTATATATAATGCCTTTTAAATATCTTTTATTAAGATAAAAATAAGGAAGTATTTAACTTAAAAAGAAGTTATTAAATTAATAATATATAAAATAAAGAAGTTATTAAAATATATAATATCTATAATAATTTCATAATTAAAGTTAATATTATCTTTAAGGTTAAACTTAAACCTTTTTAAAGCTAAATTATAAAGTTAATAATAATAATAAAACTTAAAAATTACTTTTAAAGTAAAAGTATTAATAAAGTATTTAATATTAAAAAGTAAATATATTAAATAATTAATAAATAAATATTTAAATTAATAATAAAGTTGTTAAAGCTTTATTTTTATTAAGAAGATATTTATTAATTTATTCTTTAATATAATAAAAAACCATAGGTATCTTTACTTTTAAATTATTAAAAAGGTCTTTTTATATAAGTTATTATTCTTATATTAAATTAATTTATTTATAATATTATAAAAATAAATAAAAAGCTTTATTATATCTTAAATATATTAAAAAAAAGGAATTAAGGTATTTAAGATATAAAATATAATCTTATTAATAAAAATAAAAAAATAATAACTTTAAAAGAAAAGATATATAAACTTTACTTAAATTAAATACTTACCTTTAATATTTAAAAGATATTTATTTAAATAAATAAATTGCTTTATTATAAGGTAAGATATTACTTATAGCTAGTTATAAAAACTTATATTGCTTTAATATTTAATATAATGCCTTAAAATTACTTATAAAAATATTATCCCTTAATAATAAAAATCTTAGCTATTAATATAGCTTTTATATCTTTATCTTTAAAGGGGTAATTATCTTTAAAGGAGATTAAATAAAGAAATGCTTAATCCATTAAATATTAAATAATCTTCTTAAAAATAAAATTTATAAAGTATTAATTAATTAATTATTTAATATTATAACTATTAAAGGTATTATAATTATTTATATCTAAGCCTTTAAAGTTAATAAAAAATATAATATATTTTATATTAATAGCCTCCTTATTATTATATTTATATAAGGTTATATATATTAAATATATCCTTTAACACTCTTTAAATAAATATTTTATAAATTAATAATTCTCTTTATTATAAATAAAATAATACTTCTTTTAAGTATTATAATTTTAAAAACTATTATAATATCTACCTTAGCTGAAAAAGTAGTTTTTATAATTATTATAATAGCCGCCATAATTATTATAATCAGCATTATATTTATCACTTTAGCTTTCATTATACCCTTTTTAAAAGCTATTATAAAAGCTATTATAATTATTACTTTATTAAATATTATATTATTAATTTAAATAATATTACTTACTTTCTTTATTATAATAATCTTATCCTTAATTATAATAAATATCATTATTTATATTAAAGATTTAAAGGTTTTAAGCCTTTAATATTTAAAAAGATATTTATAAATTTATATATAAATTTTAAATATTCTTAAGGATTTAATAAAGAGTAAATATAAGTTTTAATATACCCTTTATAACTCTTAATATATTATCTTATAATAGCTATTTATTAACATTTAAGTTATTATTATTTATATTTTTAGCTGCATTTTAATAGCTAAGTGCTTTAAAATAAAATATAAGTTTATTAATTAATAACTAAAAAACCTTTATTAAGTCTTTATTAAAATATTTTATATAAAATTTAATAAAGGTTAATATATTTTAATTAATATAATAATTTTAATAGCTTTTAATAATATTAAACTAATTCTTAACTTTAAAATATATTATATAAAAAGAATTTATTTTATTAATATAATAAAAAATAAATATCTTTATTTTACTTTTAAATATATAAGGGAAGGTATATTAAAATTAATATTTAATAATCTTTAAGTTTTTATAAGTAATTAAAAAAACTAATACTTTATTATTAAAGATATTATATTTATCTCCTTTATATTTCTTATCTTTATAATAATATTTATTAAGGTTAGCTATTATAATAACGCTTAATTAAATTAAAATTATTTCCTTAAAGAAAAGTATAATATATAAAAGTAATAATATAATTCCAGGGGGAAGAATATCATTTCTATTAAGTACTTTAGGTATTTCAGGTAAGAGGAAATCATTTCCTCCAGTTATATTATTACTATTTTCTCCACTCTATCCTCTATTATTATTATTACTGCTATTAATAATGCCATTATTAAAAGTAATTATAAATACCATTATAAACGCCTTAAAAGCTAATGTAAATATCATTTCAGCTAAGTTAATATAATATTTAATATCTTTCTCATAATTATAAATCTTTTTATTATTATTATATAACTCCTTAGGAATATTTATAAGCTATCTTAAGTAAAATAAAAGGTTTATTAAATAATAAAACGAAGTTATATATATTTAATATTTATTATTAATATAAATACCCTTTATTTAAAATATTTACTTTATTTCTTATATAATATCTAGATTAATTAATTTAAATTATATATTTATTCATTATTTAAAGTCCTTTTAAAAGTATTAATATATTTTTTAAAAGGGCTTTACTTCATATAAAGCTTTAAAATAATAGTTTAAGGTGAATAATTAATAATGGTAATAGTTAATCCATTAAGTTAAAGAGTATTCCTAAGAGGAGCGCTTCTAATATACCTATATATATTTATTAAGTCCCTATTTTTATAAATATAATTAAATAAAGCTATATATTAATATTAATACTTTTTATTTTCTAGAAATAAACTATATTTATATTAAGTTAATCCCTTAATCCCTTAATTAAATGAATAATTTAATAAATTAAAAATATTACCTTTTTAATCTTTCGATTAAGTAAATAATTAAAAGAAATTAAAACCTATTATCTTTTAATCTCTTAATTAAATGAATAATTAAAAGAAATTAAAAATTATCATCTTTTAATCTCTTAATTAAATAAGTGATTTTAAGAATTTAAACGTTATTTCTTAATTACTTAATTAAGCGAATGATTTAAAACTCTTTAAAAATCTATTTTAAAGAATATAATTATTAACCTTTATTATTATAAATAATAAGGATATTTCTTACCTTAATAATCTTATTCTTAAATACTTAACCTTTTAATTACTTTTTAATAAATACTTTTAATAACTCCCTTATAAATAACCTTTTTAAAATCCTATTTAAAAGTATTTTTAAAAGAATATTTTTTTAATTTCTTAATTTAAATTATATATCCTTTTTCTATCCTATTTAAAATATTAAAATATTATAATTATACCTTTTAAATATCTTAAAAAGTATAATAAGGGTAATAATAAATATTAAAACCTTTATTTAAAATATATTATAATATTAATACTCTTTAATAATAAATCTATTATTAATAAGAATATCGCTTTAATTATTAAGATAAAAGTAAAGATTAAAGCATTATAATTTATAAATAATAAGGCTAAGTATATTAAGAAAAAGAAGAATAAGGCTTATAATATTATTTTTAAGCGCATCACTCCTTATATAAGTTATATAAATAATGCTACTTTTAATAAATTAATTAAAGATTATCTTAATAATAAGGATAATAAGGGTAGCTATTATATTTATTATAATTAAGATAATAATATTTATTTAAATATTTTTAAAATCTTAATTTTAATTATAATTTATCTTTATATTTTTTAAAAGGCTTTTTTAAAAGGTTATATTAATATAATTAATTTAAATAATATAATTTAGGTATAAAAGATTAGCTATAAACTTTATATTATTAATATATATAGCAACTTAATTATTTATATATATAAGGATAGTAATCTTAAGCTTATTAAGATTCCAGCCTTAATTTAAAAGCTTATTTAAAAGTATATAACTAAGAATGCTATTTTAAATACCTTAATTAAAAAGCGCACTTAAAACTAGCTAATTAAGAAGATATCATCCTCCCTTAGCTTTTTTAAATTTAATTTTAAGGAGGATAATATTAAGAAGTGCGCTTAAAATAAGGTAATTATAATAATCTTATCTTCCTTTAACTCTTTTAAGATTAATTCTAAGGAGGGTAATATTAATAATAATTTAGAGCTTAATTTTAAAGCAGGTGGTATTAAGGGCGAGCTAAAGCCTGCTTTTAAAATGGATGATTTTATAAATAAGCTTTCTTAGTTAATTTAAGAAAGCTTTAAGAAGTTAATTTATTTAAAAATATAAGTTTAGGGCTTTAATAAATTCACTTAAGAATTTAAATTTTTAGCATTAAAATAATAAAATTAATTTAATATCTTAAAATTATTTTCTAAAAAATAATTATAAAATTCATTATATTTTATTTAATAAATATAATTTATCTTATAGTTATATATTCTTTAAAATAGTATAATAAAATATAAAAAAAATTAAGGAAAGGCCTTATTATAATTTTAATTATATAACTTCCCCTTTAATATAAATTATAAGCTTATTTTAATTTATAAATTTCATAAGGGTATTATTTAATTTAGCTTTTATTATTATATTAACTAGGTTATTATCATTATAAATCTACCTTATTTCACTTATTTTTCATTATTTATAAGATTATTATAACGTTATAATATTAATTATTAAGCGCTTCTTTATTATAATCCTAAGCTTAATTAAATATTTATATAATAATAAAGAATTTATATAAATAATAAGGGGGATTAATAATAAGGATAGCTTTAAAATAATGGAATTAAATATAGTTTATAAAGTAATATTAATATTAAAATTAACTACCATTCTATATATTTTTAATATAAGGATGTTATAAGTAACTCTTTTATATTTTATTAAATTTTAATAAATTAGGTTTATATATAATATAAAGTTATTATTATATAATTCCTTATTCCTAAGAGTAATAATAAAACTAATTATAAGCTTAAATTTAATATATTTATGAATAACTTATTTATAAATATATATAGCTTAAATATCTTTAAATTAAGCGGGATATATTTTAATCCCTTATTAACGTTATTAATTTGCTATTATAAGTATAAATTAAGTTATTTATAATTATTTTTTATAGGGTTTTATTAAGATTATGCCGTTATAAATAATTAAAATAAAGCTTTCGGTTAGGATATTATTATAATTTAAGCTGCTTAGGCGCGTTATAACTTATACTTATTTATTTAATTTAGATCTTTAAAGTATATAACTTTAAGTAATGCGCTTTATCCCTTTTAAATAAAGTTTATTATATTATCACTTTATATAATCTTATATCTATTAAAGTTTAGGTTATTATTATATATTAAGAACGTTAGCGCCTTACTTTTTAATTTAATAATATATAGCTATATATTTTCTTCCTTTTAAAATATTAAATTATAAAGGATAAAGGTATTATTTATTTATATTTTAATAAGGCTAAAACCAACCGTATTATTTATTATAATAAATAAATAAAGGTTATATAAAGATATATTTATATATAACTCTTTATATAAAAAGGGCTAATATATTGTAAATTAATATATATTTAATTTAGTAATTTTATAAAATAGCTTAATAATCTTGATAATAATCCCTTATAAGTACTTATTAATTAATTCTTTTAATAATATAATAATAATATCTCTTTAAAGTTTAGTTTTAAATTATATATATATTTATATAATATTTTATAAGATTAAGAATTATCTTTTTAAAAATATATTTTTAAATATTAAGGTTAAAATTAGCTTTATACTTATATATTAAATTATAAGTAATTAGATTAAAATTAAAGTCTTATCTTTATCATTATATCCTTAAATAATTATTTTAATCTTTTTAAATAGGCTTATAAATAATCCTTTAATCTTATATATAAGATGCGTTTTAAATATTTATATATTATAATAAAGGGCTTTATTATATTATTTAAAAATAGTTGCTCCCTTATTAATTAATCTTTATACTTTAATCATTATAAATATTTTAAATAAGGCGCTTAATATTATAATAATACCTTCTTATTTTAGCTTTAAGGTAAGCTTATAGCTATTAATTTCTTTTTATATAATATATTAATTTAACTTATTCTTTAACCTTAATAATCTACCCCTTCCTCTTTATATATTTAATAAACTATTTATTTAATCTTATATTCTTAAATGCAAAATTAAAGGGGCGCTTTCTAGATTTATATCTTTAATAAGCTTATCTTAATTATTAAATTTTATATAATGCTCTTTATTTAATATTATATAATAATATAATTTTATATTTATTAACTTAAATACCTTTAATATAACTTTAATTTAAATAATTATATTATAATTATTAATAAAGATTAACTTAAAAGGGCTTATTTAGCTATGCTTTTCTTTTTAAATAAAAATATTACTTTAAAGCGGTAGTTATAATATATTTATAATATTTAATCTATATAGTAATTTTAAGGTATGATTTATATCTTAATAAGCTTAGGATTTATAAAGTGCTTTTATTACTTTTTATATTATTTTAGCCCTTTAAAGTATTATCATTATTAGTAGGGATGAATTGGTTATTTTAAGGTATATATTAAAAATAAAGAGGGTTAAGATTAGTTTATTAAATCTTATAATATTATTTATTATTTTAATAGCTATTTATAGGATTATTTCCTTTAATATAAATATATTAACTTTAAATTATAAGATTTAAAATATATATTTTAAGGGTATATAATATCGCTCTACTTTTCCAATTAATTAATATACTTTAATTAAGATTTGCTTATACTTTATTTTTATAATCCTAGCCTTTTTATAAAACTTATTAAAATTAAATTAAGTTCTTATATTATGGATGATATAATTAGGTAGTTTTAAATATATATTTATTTAGATTTATTAAAATACTTCTTAAATAATCTTTATAGAGATATTATATAAGAATAATATATTTTAAAAGTTTATTCTTTTATTAATAATATAAAGGATTAGTTTTTTATTTAAAAGGTATATGATATTTATAATAATAATATAATTAAAATTATAATTATCTTAAATTATAAATTTAAATTATTAAGGGCTTATTAAATATATTTAATATTAATTATAAAACCTTTTAATAGATTTCATTATTTTTTAATTTATATTTTTATAGCCTATTTAGGTAAGAAGCTTATAAAGGCGGTTTATTAATAGGTAATTAAAGTGCTTATAAAGGCGTTATAGCTTTATTTTTATTAAATATAATATAATACCTCTTATAATAAGCTTTGAAAAGAATTATAAGTACCTAAACTTTATTATTAAGGGTATTAAAAGTTTATTTTAAATATAAATTATCTTATTAATTATATTTTAAACTTTAATATTAAGGTAATTTATATTTTTAATTAAGAGGAAGAAGGGTATATTAAAGTTTATTATATAAAATAAGATTAAGCTAAAGGCTATTTTTATTATTATTAAATTAATTAAGCTTATTTAACCCTTTTTAAATATAATTTATATCTTACCTTTTATTAAAGTATTAAGTTAAATGCTTAGATCTTCCTATTATAGCGCTTTAAATTAACGTTTTTTAATAATTAAAACTTTTACCGTATTTATATCTAAGAGAATACCTTAGAATATTATAAGAAAATATTCTTAAATAATTAAATTAATCCTTAGCTTCTTTTTAATCGCTAAAGGAATAGCTATATTAATAAAATAATAAGTAAATATTTAATTTTTAAGGTATTAAATTAAGTATTATTTATTACCCTTATTTTATAATTCTTAATTATCTTTATTTTCCTTAACCTCTTTTATCCTTAAATTTATATTTTTTATATTAATTATTTAAGCCTTAAAGTTATTATTTTAATTAATTAATATTTAATTATTACTTTTATTAGCTTATTATAAATTAAAATATTATTACTTTATAATATTTCTTTATATAAGGTGATTAATTAATTAATATCCTTATTTCCTATATATAATATAGGTTTTACGGCTTATAATAAAGTTGATTTAATTTAAAAAGCCTCTTCTTTAGCTAATTATATAGCCTTTATAATTCCCTTTTTAAAATAATCTTTAAAAGTATCCTTTAAATCTTCCCTTATATTAAAATAATAATTAACCTTATTAGTTTTATTAAAACGGTTTATAATATTAATAATTTATATATATTACTTTTAGCATTTTTATAATATATATAAAGCTTTACTTTAATTATTTTATAAAAGTTATATTAAGGGTGATTATGATTTATTATATTAGCTTTTTTATATTTAGCTTAGGCATTAATAATGCTATCTTAAGCTTTTATGCTTTATAATATACTTTAATTATCATAGCTTATAGCTACTTATCTATATCTTATAGTATTTTAAGCGCTTTTTAGGCCTTAATAAGGGTATTAAAGAGGATATAAAGTATCTCCCTAAGTATCTTTTTAATATTATTATTATTTAATTTAATAATGCTAAATATATTATTAATTTAATTATTATAATAATATTAATAGTTTATAATAATATTAAAATAAAGTTAAATCTTTATATATATAATTTTAAAAATATTATCTTTTTTAATATATTAAATTTAAAAATTAAATATTAAATTAAATATAATCTTTTTAAAGATTATTTTAAACCTTAAAGGGTTGATTTTATATATCTTATATATATAAAATATTAAGCGAATCTTTATATTAAATATATTATATATTTATCTTATATAATACTGATCTTTATTATATAATTTAATAAACCTTATAAGTTTATTTAATAAGATAATATTATTATAAAATTCCCTTAAAGGGAATATATTATAATTATTTATTCTTTATTAATTTATTTTAAATTATAATTATATTATTATTTATTTAATAAGCGGTTAAGATAATAATAATCTTTATAATATTATATTTAATTAAATAGATTATTTAAATCATTTTAGAGTTATTTGTAAGTATTATTTTTATTATTTTAAGCTTATAAATATAATTGCCTCTTTAAGCGATTCCTTTATAATTATTTAAATAAACTTATTATCTTATCTTTATTATCTTTCCTTATATATTATAGAAAGGGGGTTTAATTATATAAGGTTTATATCTTAATAATTTAATTATATAAGGAGGTTTTCTTAAGCTGCTATTTTTATAAATATATATTAAAAGCTTTAGGTTAGTTTTCTAATATAAATCTTATTATATAAAATTATATATTTATATTTATATAAAATAATTATATTAATTTTTAAAAATATATTTAAATTATAATTTTAAAAGTTATTAATAAACTTTCTAAATAAGTTATAATTATAATAATTTATTATAATATATTAATAAAGGCAATATATTATAAAAGTATTTAATTAATTAAGTTAGAATTTTAAGTTATTAATAGCTTTATTAATATTAATTAATTAATTAAAGTATAATAAAGTTAAAAGTTAGATTTTTATTAATTTAATAATTTATATAAACTTCTTTTATATTTAATCCTTTAAGCTTAAAGAATCTTTAATTTAAATCCTTAATTTAAATATTAATTTAAATAATATATAACTTAGATAATAAAAGTAAAAATAATAATAAATTAAATATTAAGAAGGAAAAGTAATAAGGAAAAGGAAAAAAATTTAAAAAGGGGGAAAGAAAGAATAATAAATATTTATTAAAAATCAAGTCCTTAAGCAATTATAAAGCTATATTTATATAAACGGATTATTTCTTTATTATATATATAATAAGATATGCTTTAAAGATAGTAAATTAATTTTATTAAATACTTAAATATTCTTATCTATTTTAAAGTAATTAATTAAATAAATTAATTAAAGGAATTATTTTTATTAAATACTTAAAGATTCTTATCTCAATTAAAATATCTTTTTAAAGCTAAAGATAGCTTTAAAATTAATATATAATATATAATTAATAAGAGGTTAGCTTAATATATTAAATCCTTATAATAAGCAATTAATATCTCTTCTTCTTTTATTAATCTATAATTATTATCAACCATTAATTAATATTAAAAAGGCTTTACTTTATATAAAGCTTTAAAATAATAATCTAGGGTAAATAATCAATAGTGATAATAGTTAATCCATTAAGTCAAAGAGTACTTTAAGGAATATTCTTAATATACTTCTATATATTTATTAAATCCTTACACTGTATAAATATAATTAAATAAAACTTCATCATTAATATTAAGGTATATATTTTATATTTAATAATTATTAATTTATAAATTTATACCCCTTAAAATATATTTATTAAATATTTTAATACTTTAAGTTTAAGGTAGCTAAATTATTTATATTAAAAAAAGGCTTTATTTATTAATAGTTTCTTTTTAATAAATATTATATATTTCTTCCTTTAAATATTAAATATAGCCTTTAATTTATAAATTAAATATTTAATAATATATTATTTATAAATATTTATAAATTTATAAAGGATTATTTTATTTTATTTCTTTAATATAATTAAATTTACTTTATTATTTTAAAAGATCCCTTTTCTTTAAAGTTATCTTAAAAATATTAATATAATTAAGAGCCTTAAGTATAAAGTAATATTTTTAATTTATAAAATAATTCTTTTAATATAAATTAATATTATATTATATATTTAAATAAAGAATTATTAATTATTTACTTATAAATAATTATTATATTTAATTAACTATATATTAAATAACCTTTTATAATTATTAATAATTAATATTATATTTATTAAGTTTAATATAATTAAATATTTTAAAGGGTATTTTTTTATATTTATAATAAAAACTCCCTTAACTTTTATATTAATTATATAATATCTTAAGAGTTAATCCTTAATCTTTTTAATAAATTCTTCTTTAAAAGGTTTTAATATCTTTAATTTAAATTTTAATCTTAAGCCTTTTATAGCTTAAACCTTTATTTATAAATTAATATTATCTTTAAGGGCCTTATATACCTTTTTTTTAATAATTTTATTCCTTTTAAAGCCTTTAAAAGCTTTTTTAAGGAAGATATAATAATAATTTATAAGGGTATAGTTTTTAATATATACCTTATATATATTAATAGGTTTTTTTATTTTAAATTAATTATATTTTTAACTTATATAAGTTTTATATAATTTATTTATATTTTATTAATTAAAATTCCTTTCCTTAATAATATAAATATTCTTTTTATTATTATAATTTTTTAAGCTATTATAAATAATTATTTATATTCCCTTTATAATTCTTATAAGTTTATTTTATATATTTAAAGCTTATAATTCCTTTTAAAAGAAGTTTTTAATATTATAATATATAAAGCTTTTATTTATAATTTTCTATTCTTATATTTACTTAAATATAATTATTTATATTAATAATATCCTTTATAAAGCTTATAATAAATTATAAACTTAAATAATAAATTATCTTACCTTTATAATCCCTTATTAAATAACTTTTATTATAATAATTTCTTATTAATTTACTTAAAATATAATATCTTTTAAATTTTATAATAATTTAAAAGCATTTTTATATATATTTTTTATTTTTAATAAATCATTTAATTATAATTATTTATATCTTTATTATAAGTTTTTATATTATTTTTAAAAGGGTTTTCTTAAAATATAATATATTAATTTATATATTAAATTAATAATTTATATTATTTATTTCTTAAGCTTTTAAATTATAATTTATTTTTCTTTATATTTTAACTTAAATTATTTATATCCTTATAAATTTAAATTATAAAGCTTAAAGTTAATATTAATAAGATTAAATAATTATTATTAACTTTATTATTTTTTTTAAATAATTTTAACTTTTTTAATATTATTATTAAACCTTTTAATAATTTAAAAAATAATACTTTTTATAATTATAATAATTTTTATATATTTTTATAATTATAAGTTAAGTTTTTATAATTTTTAAAGAAAATTTATTTAATAATTTATATAATTTTTAAATTTATAAGTTTTAATTTAAAAAAGGAATTTATAATTTTAATTATTTTATTTTTTTATCTTTATAAATATTATATTTTAAGTTTTTTTATTAATTTTATTAATTATATTAATTAATTTAAAATAATAAAACTTTTAATTATTAAATTTTATATTATATTATAATTAATTATAATGATTTTATAAATAAAATTATAATTTTTAATATAATTATATTATTTATATTTTTTTATTAAATTAATAAATAAATATTTTAAATATTTATTATAATAATTTTATAAATTTATAATAAATTTATAATAAATTATTATTTTATAATAAATTTATAATTTAATAATAAATTTATAATAAATTTATTAAAAATTAATTATTTATTATATAATCTTTAATTTAATAAATTTAATAAAATAAAATTAAATTATTAAAAATTATATAAAAATATTATTATTCTACTAATTTTAACCTTTAAATATAAATTAATTAAAATAAATAATAATAAAAGCTACCTTTATTTTAATTATCTTATAAGAATATATATAAGTTTTAATTCTATTTAAATATATATTTATTTAATAAAATTAAATAATTATTATAACCTTATTATATTATATTAAAAGATTATTTAAAAGTAATTATTTAGCTTATTAAAGTTAAGATAATTATTAATTAAGCTTAAACTAATATATATATTAAGTAAAATAATTATATTTAATTATTTAAATATATAAACTTAATAACTTTATAATTATAAAAATAAACTTTAATTATAATAAATAAGTTTATATTTATATAAAGATAATACTTATAAAGATAAAAAAGTATAAAAATAAGGGATCTTATATAATTAAATAAATTAATATATTTATTATTATTTTAGAGAAGTTTAAGAATTATTTTAAATATATAAATAAGCTTATTACTTTTAAAATAATAATTTATAATAATAAGTTAATTAGAAGATAAAAGATAATTAAGTTTATAATATATTTCTTTAAGAAGATTTCTTAATTATCTTAAATAAATAAAACCTTATTATAAAAATACTATATAATTAAATATAAATTAATTAAAAAAATATAATTATAAGTCTTTTACCCTTATACTTAAGAAGGATATATATTTAATTATATATTAATAAAATAATTTATAAATTAATATTTATTATAAAGAAATATTATAAATTAAAGATAATAAATTTATAAATTAATAAAGTTAAATTAATATTATTTAATCTTTTATATAAACCTTTTAAATTTAATAATATTAAACTTAACTTTAAAACCTTAAGTTATAAATATTAAAAACCTTAAATTAAATAATTAAATATTAAAAAAAGATTTATAGAATATTATATTAATAGAAATAATATTAAACTTTAATAAAGAAAATTTATTTAAAAAAGTTACAGAATTTTTAAAGAAAATAAAACTTTAAATAAAATATAAAAACTAAGAAGATAATTCTAAAATAGGTTTTATTAAATTAATACTTTAAGGCCCCTAAAGGATATATATAAAATAAAATACTTTACTTATAATTAAATTTTAAAAACTACTTAATTAATTATATTTATTTAATTTAAAATAATATTAATAAGGTTATTTATATTAATTATAAGGTATTAGAAAATAAATTAGCTATATATAATTAATTATTAAGAAAGGTAAAAATATTAATATTATATTATAATAATAAAATTAATAAGTAAATAGTATTTAATTTCTTAATTATTAAATTAAAGGCTATTATTAAATATATTATAAGTATAATTATAAAATATTAAGATTATTATTAATTAATTATATTAATTATTTAAGCTTATAATATAATTAATTAAGCTATTAAATATTTAATATTAAACTTTAAGATAATAAATATTATTTAATATAGTTTTATATTTATTAATTATTTAATATTTTATATAAAGGATTTAATAAATTAAGTATTCTTAATAATATTAAATATTAAGGTTAAATTAAATATTATTAACCTTAATCTATATATTAAATTTATATTTATATTTTAATTTATATTTATTATATTAAAAATATATAATAGGAGTTTAATTAAGTTAATAGGGCTATTAATAATTAATATATATATTAAGGGATATAAAGAATAAATTCCTTTTTATATTATTAATAATAGAAAATTTAATCTTAATTATAAGGTTTTATTTAATATATTATTTTTTATTTAAATAAAAATAATATTTTATTATAATAATAATAATATATTTAAAGCTAGCTTTTTCTTTAAAGATATAAGATTAATTATAATAATTAAGGAGCTTAATTAATTTAGCAATTAACCCTAGGTATTATATTTAGAAAATTAAAACTTAATAATTAATATTAGGAATAATAAGCTATTAATTAAGAAGTAATTCTTAAATAATTAAGTCTTTATTTAAAAGAGGGTAATTAATTTATTTTATTATTATTAAATTTTAATATTTATTTATTTATTTTAACATTTATAAAGTTAATAAAAAGATAGTTATATAAATAAGGCTTTAATTAATAGGTTAATTATTTGCTTTTATAATAAATATAAAGCTTTAAATTAAATATTATTATTATTATTATAAAAAAAAGGCGGTGGAAAAAAAGAAAGTTATTAGGGCTATTAATATATTATATAAAATAATATAGCGGAACGTAAAACCTATTAATAACTTTAATTTAAATAAATTAATATTAAAGGGCAATATTATTTAAAAACTTTAATAATTTAAGAAAATAAAAGTTATTTTGAAAATTAAATCTTTATTAAAAATATAATTAATAAAATTTAGTTCTTATAAATTTTCATTAATTTTTAACTTATAATAAATTAATAATAAATAATAAAAACTAATAATTATAAAGGTTCTTTAAAAGGAAAATTAAATTTTATTATTATATAATATTAAATAAAAAAGAATATTAATTTAAAAATAAAAGAATATTAATAAAGTAATTTTAAAAGTTATATTACCTTAAAAAATATAAATTATATTATATAAGGTTTTTTAATTATAAAATATTTTAATTTCTTATATTTTTTAAAGTAAAATTATTATATTATTTAAAAACTAGATTTTAAAATAAATAATTAAAAAACGTTATATATTATATAAAAATAAATAGTTTTAATATTTAAAGAAAATAAAAGCTTAAAGTTACTTAATAATACTTAAAAATATAATACTTTTATTATTAAAGATATCTTTATATTATTTATAATAAATTAATTTATTAAAGAATTTAATATATATAAAGTTATTTTATTATTAAACTTTTTTCTTAAATATTTTTTAAATTTAGCTTTATAAAATAATTATAATATAATAATATTTATTATATTAATTAAATTATATAAAATATATAATTTATTAATAAATATAATAAACTTAATTATATAATTTATATAAATAATAATATAACTTTTATATAATTTTATTTTATATATTTATTAAATATTTTTAAATAATATTATAATTAAAAAATTAAATTTAATATATAAAAATAAAAAAGCTTTAAAATTATTAAATATTTATTCTTTTATTTTTAAATATATTAAGAATCTTAATAAAGTTTTAATAAATATAAAACTTATAAAGATAATAATCTTTATTTTTAAATTTAAATAATATAAAAAGTAAGTAAATATAATTAAATATCTTTATAATATAAATAAATATAATTTATAAAATAAGAAAATTAAGAAAATTTAAAGATAAATATATTATATATTTATTAAAGATATATATTTATTTTTAAATAAAATAATTTATTATAATTATTAAATTTAAAACTTAATAACTATTATATATTTACTTTATAATTAATTAAAAAAGAATATAAAGTTTATATAAATTATTATTAAATAAAAAATAATAAATATTTTAATATAAATAAGTTTAATATAATTAATATTAATAATTATTAATTATAATTTAAAAAAAAAATTATTCTTAAAATTAATATAAATTTTATTAAATAAAAAATAATATTTATATAAATTATTAATAATTATTATAAATTAATTAAATATAATAAAAGAAATTATTTTTTATATTAAAATATTTATTTAAATATATATATAAACTTAAAGTTTTTAATAAAGTTTTATTATAAAGGATATTTATAAATAAAAATTTAAAAAAGTTTATTTAAAATAATAATATTATTTAAAAATTAAAATATTATCTTTATAAAATATTTTAAATTAAAAACCTTAAAATATATTAATTTATAATAATATTTATATTTTTATTATATTATATTAAAATAATAACTTAATTAAACTTTTAAAATTAAAAAATTATAATAAAAAGGTATTTTAATTTTTATAATTTATAATTATTAATAATTAAAATCATATAACTTTTAATATTAACTTAATTATTAATCTTATAATAAATAATAATAATTAAAATAATATTATATAAAATATAAATATTAATTTAAATTATATAATAATATAATTATAAATAAAAAAAAGTTAAAGAATTTTTTAAATTAAATAAAATAATTAATATATAAAGATTTTTATAAAGATTTATATAAAAAGAAAATATAAATATTAAGTTAAAATATTTTTATATTATTATTTCTTTAAATAATTTCTTTTTATTAAATAATTTACTTATTATATTTAATTTAATATAATCTTAATATTATTATATTAATAATTTAAAAAGAAAATATAAAGTTAAAACTTTTAATATTTTAAAAATATAAAATAATAATAAAAGTTAAATAATTATATTATATATATTATAATATTTATATTAATTAAACTTTTTTAAATATTATAATAAAATATTTTTATTTAAAGTTATTTAATATTTATTAAATAAAGAAATAAAATATTATCTAATACAATATTAAACTTTAATTTATATTATTAATATATTAAAGTTAAATATAATTAAATAAAGCTATATATTAATAATTTTATAAACTTTTATCTTCTTTTTTATTATTTATTTATTTATTATAAATATTTTATAACTTTAAAAGCTTTATTTATTATTTTAATATTTTTAAATCCTTCCTTAATATTATAAAGATTATTTAAAATATTCTTTATAAATTTACGGCGCTTTAAAGTTAAGGAATGATTTCTTTAAATAAAGAAAAGTTAATTGTAATTATTTAAAACTTTATTAAATACTTTTTATTATATATTCTAATAATACTTTTTAAAATATAAGTTATAATTATAATTAAATTTAATATAAAAAAAGTAGTTAATAGATTTATTATATTTAAAGTTACAATAAAACATGTATTTAAAAAGGGTTAATTGATTTAAATATAAGAATTTAAATTAAATTATTTAATATAAATATATAAAGCATAATATTTAATATAATAATTATAAGGGTTAATATTATAATAATTATAAAATATTATAATTAAATTAATTAAATATTTAAGGTTATTAATTATATTAATAAAAAGTTTATTAAAGGGATTAAAGTTTATTTAATAAATAATAATTAATTAAGATTTTATATTATTTATAATATATTAAGAAATGAAAATTATAATATTAAAAGGTATATTAAAGGTAATAAAGATATTATAAAACTTAATATAATTATTAATTTTTTATATAAAATATATTTTATTAACTTTATTAAATAAATATAAGAAATTAATAAAATGAATAAATTTAATTATTTAACGTAAATAAAAATTATATCCTTTATTAAAGCTAAAAGATTATAATTAAAATATTAAACTTTTATTAAATTTAGCTTTAATAAAATAATTATATTAATAAAGGTTAAAAAGATAATAAATATAATAATATAAAAGTAATATTTATAAAAGATTAAAAATAAAAAAAGATTTATTAAGGAAAAAGTTATAAATATATTAAATATTTTAAAATTAAGAAAAAGGAGTAAGTTAAAATAAATATTATAAAAAAAGGTTATTATTATAAGTTTAAATTAAAAGAAAAAGATAATTTAAAAAAATAAATAAAGGGATTATTAACTTAATAATTTATAAGCTTAGTTTAATTATTAAATAAAAGAAATTAACCTTTAAATTTACTCTTTTTAAAAATAAAAAAAGGTTATTATATATTTATTAATTAAAAAATATTTCTTCCTTCTTTTTTATTATATTTACCCTTAATTTAAATAAAGAATTAATTTATATAAGCTATTAATTATTAATTAACATTTTCATTCTTTTTTTATTTAAAATTATTAAAATTAAATTATTTAATAATCTAGCTTATTAATATTATTATTATTAAAAAGCATAATATTAAGATAATAATATTATATATTTTCTTTATATAATATTTCTTTTTATTATTAAGGCTTTAATTTTATAAATACCTTTTTATTAAAAACAACTTTTATTATAAACCAACATAATCAGCACCCAGGTATTCAGTTTTAATAACCCAAGGGTTTAAAAAAGGATACCTTAATAAAGAAATAACAATATTAAATAATAAAATCATAAGATAATATAAAATCCAAAGTTAAGATTTAAGATTTATTATCCCCTTAAAGATAAATATATTAAATATAAAATATTTAATATATTTAACTTATAATAAATATATTAAATATAAAATATTTAATATATCTTATTAAAGAATTAAAATATATA
>JBCEDN010000046.1:0-103812 GCA_039880775.1 Diaporthe vaccinii
AACTATAAAAGCTTATCGCTCCTATATTATCCTTATATCATATTTTATAATATGAAATCATTATATAATTATATTTATAGCTTATTTTAAGGCTTAATTTATTCTTATTAATAGGCCTTTTAGTTTTATATAGCTATATTTTATATTAAAGTAATAATAAATAGGTATAAAGAATAAGTTATATTTTAATATAAGATACTGGTAAATATTAAGTAGAGGTTTTAAACCTTATTTATAGAAATAATTATAATTATATACTAGTTATTGCTTAATAGGGATTGGAATAGATTGGTGAGGATAATAGCTAACTAGTTAAAAAAGCGTAATAATAATAAAAATATCTTATAGCCTTATTAAATCTTGGTTGCCTTATTATTAGCTAACTAAAAGGTTTTGTAAAGAATATAAAAGGAGTTTAATAGGATTATTATGATAAAGTATAATATTATAAAGCTTAGGGGGAAAGAGTTATGTTATAGCGTTATAAAATAATCTATTGTTAAGAATTTAATGGGAAGAGTTATGCTTAAGTTATTTATTATGCCTTTAGATCTAGTAAATATATTTAATTAGGAGATCTTAAATAAGGGAGCTGGGTGGGTTGATAAGTATATTATAACTTATAGGGCTATAATAAAGATATATAAAAAAAGGAAATATACTTATATTATTAAAGGGGGTATACCTTTAAACCTAAAGATATATTAAATCATTTCCAAGTATTATATTTAGCTAGGATATATAAATGATTAGTTTCTTAAATATCTTATAATATTTAAGGAATTAGGCTATGGGAGTAGTTAATCTATTATATCTTATCCTTATATATAACTTAAATAATAAGTAGCCTAAAAGGTAGGAGAAATCTATTATATAAAGGGTTAAAAAAGTGAATAGCTTATATTAGATCTCTTATTATCTTGCTAAATCAGTGCAACTCTTTAATCACCTTATTAGCTTATACCCCCCTTAATCCCTTTAATCACCTAAGTTATATCAACTTTAATAATTCATAATATATATTATAAAGGGGGGGAGGGCTGGCAAGGTTATCAGTAATTAATGCGATAATCTAAGTGTTATGATATTTATAATATTAATAACTTATTTTTTAATAATACTAGTAATAAATATTAATATACCTTTAATTACTATAAAGATAAAGGCTTTAAATAAATATAATTATTATATAGTTATTTATATAAATAGTTATAAATTATAATTATTTTTAAAAAGGTAGAAATATTAATAAGATTATTAATCTAGATAATCTTCATTATAGCTTTATAGCAATAGTATACTTTATATATATTATAAAGATAGTTATAAGTTTTAATCCCTTAGGGTATAATATAATTAGAATATTATAAAGGATAAAAGCCTAGCTAATTATAGCTTTCTTAATACCTAGGCATCTAATAAACTCTATATTAATTAATTTAATGAAATTTAAGAAACCCTTCCTATATTAAATTGCCTTATTTAGGAAAATAATAAGATATCCATAGCTATGATATAAAGCTTAATTATGCTTTTATAATGGGCTAAGATTTAACTTCTTGGGGGAGAGGGGTAGCATATATAGTTTCCCTATATATCTCCTAACCGCCTTAGTATTATTTATTTTAAGATTATTTAATATAAGTTGCTATTATTAAAAAGCAATAATTATCTTATATAAGCACTTTATATAAAATTTCAATTATTATTATAAAAAGTAAGGGGAAGAAGGATAAGGGCTTTTAAGTAGGTATAATTTAAATAGGTGAGAGGTAGGGGAAGGGGGGCTTAGATAATAAACCTTATTAATTGCTATGGTATTAACTATAAATGGTATTTGAATTATATATACCTTATATTCCTATTATCTCCCTCTTAATCTAACTTAAAAGCTTAACCCTAAAGGCTTAATCCTAAAGGCTTAACCCCTTTATTATATTCTATTCTTTATACTTAAAAAGAGCAAGTAATTTAAAGGGGTGAAAAGAGATTAAGAGACTATATTTTCTCATTATTATTAACTAAAGATCACTCTTATTTTATATAAGGAAAGTTCTTTATTTATATTTATATAATAATTAAGATCTTTCTTGCCTTTACCTATCCTTTATTTATTATTATAATCTCTTTCCTTATCTATATTATCCTCCTTATATAGCCTTATAAGAAAATAAATAGCCCTAGGACTTATTTAAAATATCATTAAACCCTTTTTATAATATCATTTAATTATATATTATCTTTTAATAACATAAAAAGCCTATTAATATATACCTTATATAATATAGCTTAATAGGTTAGAAGAGAAGATATCTTTAATTAGCTTAGGAGATTATTAAATATTAGGATATCTAGGCTATTTAAGCTATTCCACCCCTTAAAATAATTTTTACCATCCCTTTTAAACCTAAAAAATATAGGATCCTCTTTATAATATAAATATAGTTAGTTTAGGAAGGTTTTAAGTAAGCTCCTACCTTAATATATTAAAGCCAGCCTAGTAGGCCTATCTTATAAATAACTACTTAGCTATTATTAATCTTATAATAATAATATATTGCTATCTATTACTAGATCTATAATGATTGATTATTAATTAAAATATCTATATTATAATAAACTTATTGAAAATATAGAGGATTAACCTTAGGGTATAGCTTTTAATAACTTAGAGGATATATTTAATTAGCATTTAAATGGGGAAAGTAATATCTTTAATAACTTATTACTTAACCTATTTCCTAGCCTTTAAGACCTTAAAGTGATAGAAAGTAAAACTAAGCTGGCAGTTAAATATATTGATGGTATTAAATCCTAAACCCTTATATCTTTATTAAAATGTTAAATATATATTTAATTATATTAAAAAGAATCTTCTATTAAGTTTCTTCTGCTTATTATAGGGAATTATTAAAAGTTTAATAATAAATAGGGAATGATATAGGTATAGCTTTAATAATAAAAGGATACCCATCCTATTAATAAGCTCTAACTTAAAACCTTTAATATTATATTTAAAGATAAGGTAGTAAATATAAAGAAGTTCTTCCTATTATATTATAATTACCCCCCTTTAGCCTTTATTATAGCATATAATATAAGATATAATATTATATATTTATACCTAAGCCTACCTATTATAAATCTATCTAATTAATATTATATATATTATAAGTATAATATAGCCCTCCTTAAAGGTTTTAATATTATTAACCTACCTAAGGGTATTATATATTCTTTAATTAGATATAATAAAAACCTAAATTAAAGGGAGAGTAATAATATAAAAGGTGATAGAGCTTGTCTATATAATATAAAAGCATATTAGCGGGATAAAAAGCTATAGCTAAGGATGACTTGAAAATATTAATACTAAAAGGTGATAGATAAAAATAAAGTAGTTATTATTATTAAGCCACGCTATTATAAAGACCTTTTTTAATAAAACTGCTTATAAGGCACCTTTTTTAAGTAGCTTTAAGTTTAATATTATTACTAAATTAATTTATAAGTTTTATCTATAATTTCTTTTATATATAATCTATCCTTATTATTATAATAATAGTGAGATTAGCTTCGTGGTAAGGTTCTTATTAAGTATAAATATCTCTACCTATATATTTATTTTAAAAATTCAGTTAATTTATCTTATTTAATATCTTTTAAGATAATATATTCTTAAAATAATAATGATTATATCCTGATATAGTTTTATTATATAAGATGTTCTTATACCCCCTTAGTATAAGCAACCCCTTCTACTTATAGAGCGTATATAAAAGCTTACCTATGCCCATTTTATTAAGTAGCTATATATTTCCTTAAATATTTATCACTTAAAAGATTATCTCCTAAGATTCCGGCGTCCTTAATATAAGTTATTAATTATATATATTATCTTCTCTAACTTAAATGCCTTTATCCTTAAGCCCCTGCTATTATACTAGGCTAATATAGATTCACAATAAGATATACCATTAATTATATTAGGATATTAATTTCCACCATTACTATAAGATAAATAATCTATATCCCTTATATCCATAGCTAGTTAAGATAATACCTAGCTTAGGAATAATAATAGCTAACCTTAAGATTAATAATGTTTCTTATCCAGCTAGATTAATAAAGCTAATTAGTTATTTAATATATCAGGTGCTTAAGAATTAATCTATATTATATTATTCTTATAATATATAAAAATATAAATAAAGTATTTTTTTATAAATAAAAAATATTATCATAGCTTTACCCTTTAAAGGTATTTAAATAGTTAATAAACCTTACCCAAACCCTAACTATAAGCATTTTAAAGTATATTATAGTTATTATTATAGGTTAAGGTTATTTTATCTAGTATAATACCCTATAACTCCTAACTTTATTCTCTATTATATCTAATATTATATATAAGGAGTAACTCCTCTCCTATATATATTATATAAGGCTATTATATTAAAACTTAAGCTTAGAGAATTAATATAAATAAGATAGAGAAATAAGAAATGGAAGTGCTTTTAAAACCTATTATAAATATATATAAAATATCATTGCCAAAGGTCTTCCTTATTAAACCTAGTGCGCTATAGCTAAAGGATTCCTATATATAGATCCTAGGGGTAATTAAGCGGGATATTTAAAAGGTTAGTTTATTAAAGCTTAACGCAGGCTTATTACTAGTTTTACCATATCCTTTAGCTGATAATATATATATTATAAAGCCCTAGGAGTAGATTATAGATTTACTTTGCTAGCTTAAGCTTAAAGATTATACCTCCTTACTTTTAAAGTTAAATAAAGCAATACATCTTAAATATAATATCCCCCTTAAGATATACCTATAGCTATAGCTAATATATGCAGATAATGAAGCCTTATTAGCTTATAATATATAGCTTATAAGTAGATATGGCTAGATATTAACTAAAGATAATATAATAAGTTTAAATAGCTAATTATTAATATTAAAGCTTACCCTAAGCCCCACCCTAGCAATATACTATTAATATAAAGGTACCTTTATAATAAGATTAAGATAATAAATATTAAGATATTAACCTTAAGAGTAATTAAGGTAATAAGGATAATATAATTAACAACCCTTTTATTAATAATACCCTTATTAAATCCTTAGCTATTATAAGTTTTATTAATAGTAATATAGCTTAAGCTAGAGGTATTAATAAGGGTATTCCTATTATTTTTATATCTTCTTAATTAGCAGACTAGCTGCTTATAGCCGCGCTAGCCCCTAACCTTAGCGCGGCAAATAGCGAAAGCATTAAGGCTAGGAGTAATAATTAATAATAAAAGGCTGAAATCCATGCAATTTATTTAAATATAATTAAGACCATCCATTAAGTTTTAAATATAAATAATATTAAAAATAAATTTATATACCTATAAGAACTTATTATATTAGTGAAATAAGCTATAGCCATTCCTATACTTATAAGCATTATTAAAAAGGAGCTATTATTTAAATATAAAATAAGAGAGAAAATAAGATTTAAATATAAGTTAAGTATTATTTAAAAGCATTTATAAGGTTTTAGGTAGAATATAAAGGATAATAATTATTAAATATTTCACTTTATAAGCCTTTTTAAAGCCCTTAAATAAGTTATAATATAATAAAATATATAAAAGTAATTTAAAGCAGCTATTATAATATATAATTACCTTATACCTAATTTAATAATATAAGGTATAGATAAATATATATTTAAGGTATAGTTTATACTTAAGAATATTAAGCCTTATGATATTATTAAGTTTCTCTTAGCTAATAAGGTATATAAATAGCTTAAATTAAAGGCTAAATGCTTATTAGATATATAAGGAGATTATAATATTACCATTTCCAAGGCTATAATAAATCTTTAATAAAAGCTAATAAGTAGATTACCTCCTAGTATATAATAAACTATATGGGATTATAAAGGATAGAATAGGTAGGAAATAGAAAAAGTATAAAGGCAGCTAGGTATATAAGAGGATAAGGAAAAGATAATAAGGGTTAATACTTAAAAGGTTGATAATAAAGCTAAGGGGCCTTTAAAAAGGGTATATATATAAGGTGATATAAGGGGGATATTATAAAGCCTTATTAAGGAACCCTAAGGGCTATTTAAGGAGGAAATAAGATAAGGGAATGAATATAATAAGGAGTAATAAAAGGAAATCTAGATAAATAATAACCCTATTATAATCAGCCCTATCCTTACCTTATATCAACTAGGGCATTTAAGTAATAATAGCAGCAGCTTAAATCTTAATAAGTTTGCTAATATAAATATATTAACTAGGGGGGAGGAAGAGTAGGAGGAATATAGCGAATTAAGTAAGGCTTAGTTATAGCGGATTAAGAAATAAAAATATAAGCTAACCCCAGCTAACTTAAAATATAAGCGCCCTTATATTAAAAGTAATATAAATTAAGTGATATTTAATAAAGTAAAAGGCAATAATAGCAATAATCTTAAATAAATCTTATCTCGCCTTAAATAATAAGTTTATTTAAAGGATAATGATATTAAAGGTAGAGAGTATAAGTTATAATAAAAAAAGGGTAAGGTCTAGGCTAAAGATAACTAAGTTAAGGATTAAATTAAATATATTTAATAAGCCTTAATTAAGGATATTAAGGCTGGCAATATAAGATTCATTAAAATATAAAAGGCTAATAATGTTATTTATAATATATTAAGAAAGGCTAATTAAAGCCTCTTCTCTTAATATATTAAATATATTTCCAATATTAATATAATTAAGGGTAAGGCTAATATTTATAAGAAAGGTACCTATTATTAAAGGATAGCAATTCAATCACTTTATAAATTATACTAAACCTACATCCTAATTATAAGGAGCAGCTCTATAAAATATATATATCTTATAATTATATAAGTTATTAATATCATCCAAGAGGTCTTTATTAATCTTCTCCTAAATATATTTAATAACCTTTAAAATAGTATTAAGGAGTTTTATATAATAAGGTATGAAGATATAATATCCCTCTTATTTAAATAAGGGGTTCCCATACCTAAAGGAGTCTTTAAGGTATAAGATATATTGTATAAGCTTAAGAAGCTATAATCTACCAACCAGCATATTAAAATAAGGCAGCTGCAGCTATTAATATAGCTATATATAATATATAACGTAATAATAAACCCCTTTATAAATATTAGCAGCATTAAGATAGACTTCCAGCCTATTATTATAAATATATAGGAATATATAACTACCACCTATATATAATCTAAGATAATAAAGTTTAAGACTAAGGTATAGCTTATTAAGATCCTTTTTATTAATAATAAAATGCAATTATATAAGTATAAATAAAAATCCAATATCTTATTTATTATAATTAGGGCATTCTTTATAAGTTACCTTTAAATAAAGCTTAAGCTATATATAAATACCTAGATTAATATCATTAATAATATAAACTTAATCTTTAAGATTATAAAGGATTACAATTTAAATAATAAAATATATAATATTTATCACAGCTTAAATACCCTCACCTTAATATATATAAATGCAGAGTCGTTAATATATATAAATAGGCGCTAACTATATAAACTATATAAAAACCTCCCGCACTATATAACTTAACTAATAAGGGAACATTCTAGAGCGCCGCCTAAGGTTGTAGAGGAATATAGCCCTTTAAAGGAAGAATAAGGCGGATATTTTAACCAGCTAATATATAATAATATATATATCGCAGGTAGCATTAAGGGCTGCCTTAATAATAGCTAAGGTAGGGATATTAATAGCGATAATTTTCAGCGGCCTAAATAAATAGGTTCATCACCCCTAATATATAATTTAATAGTCTTCCCATTAATCCTTCCCTATAATAACCTTATAATAAATAGTTATAATAAAGAGAAGCCTTTATCATTCTTATATAAATATTAAAACCTTATAGTTACTACTATTAATATAACCTATTAATATAGGAAATTATAATATACGCTTTAATATTTATATAAAATAAAAGTAAAGGATTTAAATTAGCGTTATGTTATTTAAGGGAGGATAGAAAGAGGATGCTAAATTGGGGCTAAATTTAAGCCCCTACCTAAAGATATTAAATATATTTTTCCGCTAACAGCCTATTAATAAGGTTAAACCCTAATGGATATATTAACTATATATATCTTAAAATTACTTTTATATACTTACCTATATATAAAGGACTATCTTATTATAATGCTCCGTTTATCTATTTATCTATATAGGCAGCTAAAGCTTAAAGTTTTTATAAGCAATATTATAGCTGACGCCATATAAGTTAGCTGCTTAATATCAATTCCCTATCAATCTAAATAATATAAGCTTATAAAATTCTAGAATTATATTCATTTTAATATATTATTTTATTTTATAAATAATAAATTATAAATTTAAGATTAATAATAATATAATCTCAGGTTTTAAAACCTATAATGATATAATCTTAGGTTTTAAAACCTATAATAATATAATCTTAGGTTTCAGAACCTATGATAATATAAGCTTAGGTTTTAGATTAAAGATTATATTAATATTAAAATTAATATTATTATTATAAATCAACCTATTTTTAATTAAATTTAAGGTAGGTAAAAATATTTAAAATAGCTTTATATATTTATTTATAGCTATATTATTACTTATATCTATTAAATATTACCACCTTATAATATATATATTAAGGAGATTAGTCTACTGGCCTTAGGCTATATAAACGTATATATTATACCATTAGCTATATTAGCAAAGGTTAAGGAATAAACTAGCTATAAATATAATAATTAAACTCTTATTATAAAATAATAGTTAAGAATAAAACGCTATCCTTAAAAGGTTAATAGCCATTATTTTTAATGATAAAGATTCATTTTATTACCTATATAGCATTTTCATCCTCTATTATAATTAAGTGATGATTCTAATCTCTATCCTTTAAGAGGTAATCTATATCTTATATATATAGCTTTAAGGATATATATATTTTCTTTTAATAGTTAGGTTTTATTATATATATTAATCTTAATATTCTTTCCATTAATTATATATTATAAACTTTAAATAAATAAGCATTTATATTATTATAGAACTTTAAAGCCTTTATAGCTCTTAGCAGGCTTTAAGCTTAAGCCGTAATATTAAACCATTATTAGAAATATTTTAAGGCTGGTTCCCTTATTACTTTTATTAACTTATTAATTTAAATATATAGCCTTATAATAAGCCTTATTACTTATATGATCCATTCCTACTCCCAGCCTTAAGGCTTAGGGTTAACTTATATAACAGTAATCTTTAGCCCCTCTCTTATTTTACTTATGCTTATATCTTTAAGGGTTAGGTTTACCCCGGTATTAGCGCTTATAATAATATAGGAGCAGTATATCTTTATTACTTTAAGTAATGGTATTATATTAATAGATTAAATAGCTACTTTATTAAATGCATTATATACTTTTCTTAATCTTAATTAGCATAATAATATAGTTATAATAAGTATTGATTATAAATTTAAATATCTTAATTATAGAATGTATTGCATTTACTTATATTATTGCTTAGGGTAGTATATTAGCTATATATTAAGTCTATACCCCTTACCCTAGCCACTTATATTATATTTAATAAACTTACTATTAACCATACCTTTTATATTATAGTTGCTATCCCTATCTGCCTTAGCGCCTACCTTAATACCTGCCTTAAAGCTATAGCATTACTATATTATTATATCGCTAAGCTCCTTATTAATATAAAACCTAAAGAGGGCTGTTTAACATTATATCAATATAGATATATTAAATCTATAGCTCCCCAGCTTTATCTTACTTATAGCTACTTGCCTTAATATCCTATTATTATCACTATTAAAAACTTTTATAGTATACCGGATCTCCGCCTTCATACCCTTAATAATATATTATTCCGTAATATAATAAAGTGCTTTTAATATTTCCATCCTCTTATTATTAAACGGCGGCTCTTATAATAGATTTATATTTTATAAATATTAAGCGGTTTAGGTATTAGTAGCGTTTATATTTAGCGCCTAGGTAGACTATTAATAATAGCTTAACTAGATAAATTAAGGCATTTATTAAGTTAGATTTATCTACCGTAGATATAATATTATATATATATGCTTAAGTTATATATTTACCTTAAATATTATATTAAGGATAAATGTAGGTGGTAGATATCATTAGCTATAGTTTAGTTGATATATAATATAAGGTATTATTTTAACTTACCACAGCATTATCTTAATTTAGCTAAGCTTATATATTATATAATATTAAGCTTAATAATACTTAATGCTATAGTAATTATAATTATTTTATGGCTTAAGTATTTATTACCCTCTATCATTATAAGATATAATGAAAGCTCTTACTTATAACTTAATTATAAATTTTAACCCTAAGAGTAACTTATACTTATATCTTATCATTAGGTATACTTATTGAAAAGGTTATATGGTTAATATTATATTTTAAGGTAGAAATTAAGCCATACCCTCTTGTAGCTTATTTACTCTATTAGCCTATTATTCCTATTTATTAAAATGCCTATTACTTAAGCAGGAGCATTTTAAGTTAAAGGATAAAGCCTTATAAGGCTTAAATTATACTTAGATAATATAAATTCATCTACTTTCCTTTATTTTAATAATTAAGGCTAAAGGCTTATCTATTTTTCACTTAAATAATTAATATTATAAGTAGCCCTTAATTACTTAGCTTAACCTTAATAGCAAAAGCAGCCCTATTAAAGGATATAATATAAACATACCTTGCAATAATATATTAAAGTTAAATAAAATAAACAGGGCTATTTTAAATTTCCCTTTAAGGCAGCTAATATATAACCTAAGCAGTGAGGCTTAATCTGGATTACTTAGGATTTAATTACCACGGGGTTCCTAGTTAATATTAAGGCTGGATTAGGATTTAACTAAGCCCTTTTAGCTATTAAATAAGCTTAAAAAAATAAGGTATAGCTAAGGAAGTTGCTAATAAAGGTTTAATTATAATTAGCTTATTATATTTATGATTTAATATAGAATAAGGTATTTATCTAAGCTATTCTGGGTTGCAATTAATATATTATTCTTATAATTTAATAATAAGAATCCTAACCACTAATAACTAGGGATTTAGGCCTAATTTTAATATAAATTAAGACTTTTATAATACTTATATTAAAGATAATCTACTTAAATAAAATAAATAATATATCTTATTAAGCCCCTTTAAGAGGTAAGGGTAGGGGGGGTTAATATAAGGAATTAAATAAAGAGGGTTAAAAGAGAATATATAGCGGTATAAGTATAACATTTCTTAATAAATAAGATAGGGTAATAATAAAAGCTAAGGAGAGTATAAATCGATCTTAGTTAAAATACTTATAAAGTTATTAGTTATATAATATCTCTTATAATGTATTGGAGCTAGGTAAAAGTTATACCCTATTGCAATATTATAACTAATAATAATAACTTAAAAAGGGCTGATAATGATGTTTTAAGGGCTTTATAATTATATAGTTAATAAGGGGCCTTTAAATTATTTCCACTATATTATATATTAGGCCAGCCTATATATATATATATTTAATTATCAATTCATTTTTTTTTAAAAGTAAGATAAAAATAAGATAAATAATATTTTATATTTATAAAGCTAAAGGATATTATTTCTTAATTATTAAATTCTAAATATTATATTATAACTAGGGGATATTATTAATATAGGGTTTATAAAACTAGGATTAAGCTTACCCCCCCCCCCCCCTTAACCCATACCCTTAGGTAGTTAAGTATATAAGATTCACCCTTAGGCTGCTTACTTATCCAACTCCCCCTTAACCCCTTATACCCACTTATCCTTATCTTTAACTTAAGAAATATACCTATTACCTCTTTATATTTTATTAGGTATTTAGCATAGATATAACTCTAATCTAATATAATTAATAGCAATAATAACAGCTAGTTTATATCACTATGCTTAAGGCTGGCCCAAGCTTAGCTATTAATAATATTAATGTTAATAATTAAATAGCCCTTATAACCTTAACAGGGGGGTAATGCATTAATACCTAGCTAAACCCGCTTACCTTAATTGAATTATTTAGTATATTTATAGCTTTAGCCTTTACCATTATTAATATACCCCTTATATAAGAAGATAAGGAGTTATCTAAAGTTATATATTATATTAACTATATATTTATACTTATTTATATTATATATATAAGCATTATAAGGGTATTTATTAATATCGCCACCCTGCTAGATTATATAGCTCCTTATATTAATTTTAATAGGTAGGAGTGGCTTATAATAATTATAATATAAGTAAATAATACTTAGCTCCTCCTTATATTAATTAATATATATATAAGGTATAAGTTGGCCTCACTTATCCTTAAGGCCGTTAATTAATGCTTCCTAAGGGGCTTCCTACTTTAAATGCGTTAAAGCGATAGCGTTTAAAAACCGCTAGAGATGCTAAAGCAAGCTATTGCTATCTATATATAAACTCTCATTTCCTTTATATTATTAAATACCTTATTTATTAACCCTCTTAATTTATTTAAGCGGTTATTTATATTAAGAAATTTTTATAAATAATTTTATAATAAGGAAATAAAGAGTATATAACTATATAAATTAAAACTAATCCCTAATATAATTTATATAATTAAAGAAAGTAAAGAGTACCTTTAAGAAACATATAGCCTTTATAAGTCTTATATAAGGAGAGGGGCTAATATTAATCTTAACCTTAAGAGATAATTCTTATAAATACCCTTCCTATAGCGATTCATTAAGTGGATTTATTCAGCCATTACTATCATTAATAATATAATTAATATCATAAAGCCCCCTAAATATAATAATAGCATTAATAATATAAATATCTTATATATAAGCACCCTATCCTTATATATCCCCTTAGTGGTGGAGAGCCTATCTTTTAGTATAATAAAAGTCTTAGTATATATTTATACCTTATTATCTTTAATGCTTATAGAATTACCTAGATCTCTCCCTTATTAAGCAAGCCCCTTATTAACCTTCTTAATTACTTATAAGGCTAGGGCTAACCTAAGATAGCCTTTAGCTAATTTAAACTTATAAGAGGTGATAATTAAAGAGTTATTAAAATATTTCAACCCTTTTAATGATAATATATTAAAGCTTATTTATTTATTATTAATATAAATATTAGGTAAGGGGCTATATTGATATTTAATTAAGTATAAATTTATTATTAATGATATATAGAGAATGAAATTCTATATAAAGGTGGCTTAGGTGGTAAAGCGGTAGTTTTTAATCAGCTTATAGCCTATTACTTAATTAATAAGCAGCTTTATTATATTATCACAGCCCTTCCTATATACTGCCTTACTTTATAACTAGGATAATAAAGAGGGTCTGGGTTAAATCATATATATTAGATAATATAATAAAAGGCTAATATAAGGTATACCGCTATTAAATATAATATCTATCTTATGTATAATAATAGTAAGGTTGCTATTATTAATATATTTTATAAATAGCTAGGTAGCTATAGCAGAGCCTAAGCGGGAACTATATAAAATATAATAGGCGCTTATCCTTTTATAAAGCTAATAAAGTTTTAAGTATAAATAAACTAAAGGTAATATTAAGGTTCTCTATATATTGATTATAAAATATAGGAACTTATATTTTAAGATATAAAGGAGTATTAAAAGAAGGGAGTTTAAATTTAAAATTAAGTATTTAAATTAATAGGAAGCTATCCATTATAAAGCATAGCTATTAAAGATTAAATACTTAAGGTTAGAATTCCTATTATATAATATACTTTATCTTATATTAATTGTTTAATATAGTTAGAAAAAGGCTTTATTATTAAGGTTTAATGTTATTTAGGAATTTAAGAAATAATAATAAGATTAAAGATATTTATTATTATGATAAAAACTAAGCTATTAATTATTATTAAGCTATTAATTATTAAACTAAATATATTATATAACCAGATTCCCTATTAATTATACCTTATTATATATAAAATACCGCTTAAATATGCTTAATATTTAACCCTATCTATATCTTTAAAACTAATAAGCATCCTATTAATACCAACCTTATATACCTTTTTAATATAGCTAGCTATATATATTATAAGATACCTTTGCTGCTAAGGAGTAATGTTTTAATATGCTATTAATAAGATCCCTTTACTTATAAAAAAAGCATTTAATATAATATAAATGCTATAGTTTAAGTTATTATACTACTTTAAGTACTATAGTCTTAATAAATCTTACCCTTTTAAATCTAAGAATTTATATTTCATTTATTATATAACTTATTTAAAGATCGCCTTTATTTAAAATATAGGTATATTACTTAAGTTTTATAAATCCAGAATTATAACCTTATAATACCTAAGGAACAATAATATAAGGTGCTAATAATTATTATTGCAATATAATATAATTATATAATCCAAGTTAATAAACTTAATTAGGGTTTTATTAGTCCTAGCTAATTAACTAATACTTTTTAATATAATACTATCTATAATCTTAATTATAAATATTAAAATTAAAACCTTAGTTATTTAATATTAGCCCATAAATTTATTTAAGTTATCCTTAAGTAACCTAAGGTAGTTATATATAAAGGATAGGGTATAATTAATAATCTTATCATTTAGCTAACCCTTATTATTAAAGATATTACTTATATACTAGCAGCAAAGGATTATATTATTATCGTTATTAGCTATATATTCTTTTAAGAAATTAATTCTAAGGTTAACTTAAGTATAGATATTTATCAGGATTTTAGTCTTAAACCTAATTGCTATAAAGGTATAATATAGCAGCCTTAGTATTATTTTAAGGCTAGAGCTCTTAGCCTGGCTCCTTACTACCCATTAGGTTATATTAGCTTTGCCTTAATTATTAAATAGCAGCTTAACGCTGCTATTACTTAACCTAATATTAGCCTTATAATCCATGCTTAATAGCTACTTTATATTTAACTAAATAGGATAATTAAGATATCTAAATAAGGCTAAGCGATTTAGGTATTAAATAATAAGGTTTTAACTAAAGTAGATCTTACCTATCTTAATTAAGATAGAAAAATACTAGCCTTTAATTAATTATCTTAAAAGCTATAATTATATTTATATAATTAAAAGGTCTTACCTTCTAATAAAAGTTTATCCTTATATAAATATAAGTAACTTAAGTATATTTTTATATAAGGTTTGATTTCTTAGCCCAAGCTACCTTTTAAGGTTCCTTATTAGCTATATAAATAAAAGCCCCATCCTTATATATAAACCCTAGTTTTATATATAATAGCACTAAGCAAGCTATATTACCTTCACCCTATATTATATCCTGGGTATATTACTAGAAGTAGATCTTCCCCTTATAACTAAGCTCTTAAGCTATAATGAATAACCTATAGCTAACCCTTTATTTATAACCCTAGGAAGCCTCCTATATTATAATATATTCATTACCTTAATACAGCAACTACTCCCTACTAATCTTCTATTCCATATTTATATAAGTTTATATAATGCCCTTTAGGGCTAATATAACTATTAAATTAAGATGTATATTAAGTATCTATATAGAAAATATAAAGGTAAGGCTATACCTATCCTTATTTATATTTATTAATAGACTTAATGGAGAAAAATCTTATAAGATATAATGATAAATACCTGCAACTACCTTATCCATTATAAATTTAAGAATCTTAAGGCCTTTATCAACCTATTTAAACTCTTTATTTAAGATATACTAGATATAGGAGAAGATTTCTTTACTTTTATAATTAATTAAATAATACTTTATATTCGCCCTTAAGGACATCCTTAATATTATATAAGTTACTAGCTAATTAATATTATTAAAAACATGAATTTAAATAAATCCTATAAGGATATTTAAATTCATTCCATAATATCCATAAAGGCTATTATAAATCATCTATTATATTATTATATTACTTTATAAGGAAGCTTAAGGAAGTTAAGACCCTATTTATATATTATAAAAATAAAGCTTAATCAATATATATAAAGCTAAGTAGTAATAATATAATAATCAGGCTGGTATTATTCCCTATTAATATAGGGTTATATTCTAATAAGCTTAATAATAAGTAAGAGATAACTAATATAGCTGGTATAAGTATAGGAAGATTTATAGGAACCTATTAAGCGGCTTATAAGGGCTACTTAAGTATTAATAATTGCAATAGCAGCTTATTCTTAGTTAACTAAGGTAAGTTAGCCGCTGAAAACCCTATAAACCTTAACCCTAATGATAATAAAGCGCTATTAGCTAGCTAGACTGCCTTACTACTAGCAAGTAATAAGATAGCTTAAAAATAGCAACTTAATAATATAGGTAAGCGCTGCAATATAAATAGTATTATAAGCATAAAAGCCAGCTTATAATACGGCCTTATATTATAGAGTAGTAATATAGCCGCCCTTATAGTTATAAGCTAATTAAATTATATAAAAGGGGTATTGCAACTTAGCACTAATATTATAAAGAATATAAAGGATAATACTTATACTTATACTTAAGCTAGCATTTTAGCAATTATAAGCTATAATAATAATAACCTTAATAAATCTGCTACCAGCGCTTATATATAATTAATAAATAATAAGGAATGCTAAGATAAGCAAATCTTATTAATATATATTATTAAGGCCTTAATATAGCTAAATATATCATGCCTACTTATTACTAATATACTTAACATTAATAATTATATAACCTTAGATAATACCTTTAATATTATATATATAAATCTAATATTAGGATTAAGGAATATTAAACAACCTACTAGCTAACTTAAAGATATTAGTTTAGCCTTAACAAGTAATTATTATAGCAATAAAGCAACCTCCCCTGATGATAAGCCAAGATTAGTTGCTAAAGTGATATATTTATATAATAAAAAGGCTACTAAGCATTATATAATAATATTATATGCTATAAATGTAACACCCTAATAAGATAACACCTAGGATTATAACATACCAGCATTTATATTTAACATCTTAATTAATATTATTAAGGTTAAGATTAAATAGCTTAGCTGCTATATTTTTATAAGACTATATAATAGCTTGATTTAATATAAAATAGGTTGGAGTCATACCTTTAAAAAGATCAGCCTAATAAAAGCTTATAATTATATTAAAATAATCCTTATAAGCTTTATTAAAGAAGTCTTAAACCGTCTTATAAGGATATAAGATAAAGCTTATAAGCACCATAACCTTATCATTGCCACTTAACTTAATAATATATAAATAAAGGATAGCATTAAGGAGATTATTTATAATATCCTTATAAGCAACCTATTATTTAATAAAGTTATAAAAGGGCTAATATACTTTATAAATGTTTTTAATCTTATTAAATATATTTAAGAAATAAAGGATAAGCTAAGGAAATCAATTAATATATTAAACCTGGGTTGATAAGTTAAGATTCAGTACTAAGATCTATTTATAAAGGACCTTATTTATAAGATAGCCAGGGCAATACTCGATTCTATAAATAAGGGCTAGGGTAAGGATATAAGATATTACTTAGAAAACCTGAAAATTATATTAAAGTTTAAAATATAGGGTTAAGGCGCGATATTATTCCTCCCTATAAAATATCTAATGATATAAATATATATTAATATTATTATAATATAGATATATTTAATAATATTAATATATTCTATAAGTAATAAGAATTAAATATATTTATTTTATTATTAAATAATATCTTAAAAGCTTTTTAAAAGGAGGATAATAATAGGATAATATAGCGGCTTATAATAATGCTTAATAAATATATTATCAAGAAGATCCAGCTTAAACCTCTCTAGCTTAACTCTTAGCTAAGTGATTAAAGTACCTTTATAAAAATAAATCTAGGGCACCCTACCTCTTATAATCTTAAAAGAATACTTTAAAATATAAAGGAAAACTATTCTTAGTTATATTATATATAAGGATGGTATATAAGTTAAAATAATACTAAATTATTACTCTTATATTATATTATATATATTAAGTATTTACCTTATTACCTATAATTATTCTATATCCCCTTAATTAATTTCCTTAATATATTATATAATTAAGATGGGATAGTTACTAATATATAATCTGCATTTAATATAAGACCAGGAGCTATATCATTCTAATATTTATCTGCTTACCTAAGATTTTAATATCCTAAAGGTTTCCTTAATATATAGAAATATAAATAATATATATATAAATCATATATATGGTTCATATTATTTATATTAATAAAAAATATAAAATATAAAATACTATATAGCTTAATTATTATTATTAATATTGAAATTATATGATAATATATTATAGGGATAAGCTAAAAGAAGCTTATAAGGTCCATTCCTTTAGAAACTACCTAAGGTATATAAAAACCCCTCTTAAGGCCCTAGAAGCTATCTAGCTTATCCAGCTGTATAAAGGAGGGGGGGGGGTGTATATGAGGTGTTTTAATAATAAATGCCTTTATATATTGGAAAAGATATTAATATATCACTTAATTAAGCCTGCTTTTATAATAATAATAAATTAATAATATTAAAAAGTTAATATTTATATAAGGGCATAGGGAGAACCTTTACTTAATTAATAATATAATTATAAATTTAAAGTTCTACCTAACTTAATATAAGGTATAATATACTAACTATTAAATAAATATATTGAAATAAGTTATGGGTATATCTAGTATATTAATAGAGTAAGAAGATAGATTAGTGAATAACATTAAATTAAGTCCTTCGCGGCTAACGTTATAATAAGTTATTGGAAGAGATTATAAGTATTATTATACTTATTGATAGCTAATCCGTTTCTAACCAGTACTTTATTATATATAGCTATTATTTAAATTTTATACTTATTTTACCTCTTTTAATAACTTTATTTTTAGGGCCGTTGGTATATTTAGCCTTAGGGTAATAGTTATATCTTTATTTAGCTATCCATTATATTATTAGCAGCTTATAGCTTTCTGTTACGCTTTTTTATAGAAATTACTATATCTTGATATATTAAATTAAATGGTTTATAATTTAGTTGCTTATATAGGTATTTGAATTAGAACTAGCAGTAGTAAGAGGTTTATATAGGGGAATTTATATTAGCTAATAACTTTAAAGAAGTATTAAGAGAATTATTATAATTAATTAAGTTCCTTTATAATATCATTTCCTATTTCGCTTAATAATAAGGCTTCTTACTATATCTCTAGATATACCCTTACCTTACTTACCTAGATTAATTAAGATGCCCCTTATTAAAGTTTAGTTAGAGATATTTAATCTTATTATTACCTCCTCTTATTAATATATTAAGTTAATCTTAATTTCTATATTCTCCTTACCTTACTTTATTATACTCCTTAATAATTAATAAAAGCAATTTATTTAAAGCTATTTTATTTTAAGGATATAATATATTATATAAATTAAGGCTATAATAAGTTTTTATATTTAGTTTTACTTAATATCTTATTACCCTTAAGCCTAATTATAATAATTATTATTTAAGTTAATAGCTTAATCTTATAATTTCAGCATTAAAATAAGGGTATATAATACCTTAATTCTTAATATTATCTTTAATAAAGGGGGGAATTAACCACTTTCATAGCCTTGATTAGCTATGCTTTTTATATATTAGGTCTTATATTAAATATTATATTTAAAACTATCTTTATTATTTTTATAGGTTTGATTGTTATTAATATTAATCACTATTAGGTTTTAATCGTTGAGGGTATTAAAGCGGCTTTAGGAGCTAACTTTAAATCTACTAAAACTAGATTTCGCTTAGTTGCTAAACCTAATACTATTAATACTTTAATTATATATAGCTATTAACAGTTCTTTATATTATATAATTATATTAATATAATCTTATAGGTTTATATAAATAGAAATATTATTAAGCTTAATCAGAAGCTTTTCCTTTAGCATCTTAAATATATCTTTTTAAATATTTATTAGGATATACCTAGGCAATATATACGCCTAAAAGGCATCATCCCTTATATTAAGGACGATAGTTTTTAATAGCGGTAATATATTATTACCATATACCTTTTTTAATATATTAATTAATAGCAATATATAAGTATTATAAGCAATATATAAGATATTAATTAATGAAATGAATTTATTTTCTTTATAAACTTAGTACCACTTAATGATAATAATAGATTTATAATAAACCTTTAATACTTTATTAAATAAAAATCTAAGTTTATATAAGGCTTTATTGAAAGTATCTAACTTTATTATCTGCTTAAGTAGCTTAGTAGAACGTTTTTATATAAAATTAATAGCTTTAAGTTACTAATTAAGCTATTTTCAATAAAGCTTAAGTATCTACTTCACTTCCTCACTTTAATAATGCCTATTATTAATATTAAAGATAAATTCTATATTAAGGAGGTTTTAAGAATCTTAACTAAAGCTTTTCTTAATATTATCCTTGGCTTTTTATTAATAGTAAGTGACCGCACCTAAGTAAAAATAGCTATATAATATCTACCTAAGCGCTTAACTATTAATATTATTTTAAACCTATTGAAAAATATCCAGCTTATTTTCATCCTAATTTTCCTCCTTATCTTCCGCCTTATATAGCTAAGTCTTTACTATTATAGCGTTATTACTTTAAAAGTCTTAATATTAGCCAATCTTATAATTATTATAATCTTCTTACTTTTTATTATGCTTATTAATATTATTATTATACATTATTAAAAGGGCCCTTTTTAACGCTATTAGTTTTAATAATTTCTTTTTTATAATTAATTTGCCTTATAGGATATAAAGAGCCTAGGTCGTAATTTAAGGCGCTTATATAAACTCATGTTAAATATCTTAAATATTGGAAAATATAAGGATAGCCTTAATAATTTCTTACTTAATATCTTTATTATATTTTCCCTTAACCTCTAGATATTTAAGTTATAATTAAACTATATTATTAAAATAATGCAATAATACCCTTATAATATATAATAATAAACTTATAAATTTCAAATAAATTTAGGTAGACTTATAAGTATCTTTACTATATCCTATTCCGCTAATCTTTAATAAGCTGGTAGAGGCTTTTATAATAATATCTTCTTATAGCTTTCTAACCCTATTAATAATATTAACCTTTTCATTAATATAAGGTACTTTAACCTAAACCTTTTTAATATATTTATTAACTATATCTAGCTATTCTAAGGCTTTTTTTATCTTTTACTAAGTCTTATTCTTCTTATATAGATTATTCTTATAGAAATCCAAGTACTTAGCTTTAAGATATTTATAATTAAGGTTCATCTTGGTATTAACTGAAACCTTGCTAATAAAGACGATAGCTCTCATTAAGTTGTAAGAATTTACTGCAGCTTTAATCTTTTACATTATTTAATATACATAATACTCGCTCTTATCATTATAAATCTATTCATGATATTCCATAAATCAACTTTAAGCCAACTTATAAAGGTCTTTACCCTATACCTTATTAAGAATCGATTTTAATATAGGTAGCAGCTCCTAACTATAGCTAGGATCATAAAAGCTTAATAATATATAATGCTAAAATAGCTTAAATAAAGCCGCTATAAGGTATTATCTTATATATTTAAACTTAAGTCTATTATTATTATTAAACTTAATATTATTATTATCTTTAAATGCTTTAAATATACTTACCATAAGGTATTTAAGTTATTTTATATATCTCTCAGTAGTTTAACTATCTTTAAAGATTAAATTATAAAAAGTATAAATTATATAATAGTTTATATTATTAGATATAACTATAATTAAGGAATCTCTATTTAATAATATTAATATAATGATTTTATTAATAGGTAGGTAATATATATATATACTTAAACCTATTAACCTGATTATCGATATATTATAACTAATCATCCTTACTAATCTTATTATTTTAGCTAACCTTTAAAGTTATTATATTATTATATAAGATTACATTAATTGCAACTACCTCCCTTAATACCTAATGGATAAATTTTAATATCTATATTAATATCCTTATCTTATTAATAATCTCCTCTATTCTTACCTTTACTTATAATAGCTTATTTTTCTAGATATACTATTATAGCCATTACAATATAATAATTATAATAATAATATATAAATTAATAAGAGGGTTACTATTTTCCATCCCACCTAAGGGCCCATTACTTCCTTTTAAGTTATATAATCTAAGTAGATTTATATTATTATTATTAGAAGATATAGCATCTATTATACTACCTAGGCTGCTTATTATAATAGAAGAGTATATAGTTTGCTCACAGCTAGGATTATAGCGGGGGTTATAATAGGGGATAAAGCAAGAGCGGCTAGAATTTATACCGCAACTATTACCTTAACTAAGCAGCATCTATAAAAGCTGCTAATGAAAAACCCTTATTAAGTTAAATATAAGTAAGTCTTATAATTTTTAGAAATTATTATTTATCTTAACCATTAAAGGTATATTATTAATACTTAGCACTAGCCTTTTAAACTTACTTTATAAAGGTAGTTATACTAGGGTTTATAATAATATAAAATTAATTTCAACCTTTTTAATTGCAGTTATTAATATTTAAGGTATTATAGCATCTCTAATAAGCCTTAATGTTATAATATTTGCTACCTCATAATCCTAGCAGCGTTAGCCCTTATTTAAGATTATAATATTATGCTTTCTATATTTATTTTCATTATACTTCTAGCAACTTAAGTTTTGCTAATTAAGGATATCCCATTCCAGTTTATTATGGTTGGTTATACTTATCATATCTATCCTATATAATTATATAAATATTAAAATCATATATTAATAATTCCTTTACGCCTTATTTAAGCCAACTTATAATCAATAAATAATAATAATGCTTTTAAGAACTTATACCTTTAAAAGGTTAACCTATTTATTTAATAACTTATCTATACTGGTTTTTTCTAAGGGTTAGATGATAATTATTATTATACAGGGTTATTTATTTAGATTTTATATAGTTATGAAATGATTAAAATATAATAAATACTTAATTTTAAAAATATTAAAATAAAAGGTGCGTAATTAAGTATATTATAATATAAATTATGCTAAATGGTAATTAATAATATTAATTAAAGCTGGTTATATTTACTATAAAGCTTAAATCCTATAATATTCCTTTAAGTCACTATAATAATAGCTTATTGCCCTAAGACCATCACTAGATAGGTTTTAAAAGATCTTTTTTATTATTATTTATAATTAATGGTTAAACTTTCCCATTAATTTACTACTTTAAAGCTATACTTCTTCGCTTTATTTATATACCTAGGTACTTTAAGGTAGGTAATGCTTAATTTATAGCTTAAGATTCTAAAGATTTTACTTCCTTCTTAATAGTTTTTATCCTACCTACCTTCTCTTAATTATAATTATCCTATCCTATTTATAAAGTTTTCCAGATAATACTAGTTTCTCTTATATTTGGTTTGGATTAAGCTTTATTCTTAAAATGATAGATAAAGATCTGCCCCTTTTTAATTTATAAGCTTGCTTTAAATCTATTAATATTAATGCATTTATTTAAGGCAGCGATATTATATAGGCCGTTGAAATTATAATTAAGGATGGCTAGCTTATTTAGATAAATAATAATGTATAAATATTATAATATTGGTAATATTAATTAAACCTTATTAAAGATAGGTATTTTACAGCGCCTACTTTATAATATATTTATAATTATTAATAAGCTTATGATTATAATCTCTTAATATTAATAATTTATAAGTGGCTAGGATCCATTTAACGTTATAATAATATTACAATCTATTATTATTATTTATAATGCTAAATCTAACATATGAATACTTAAAGGCTATTAATAAGCTTTTAGTAGTTATATATATATAAAGAGAAGCCCTTAGCTACGGTAAATATCACTATATATAAGCTTCTTTATAAAGGTACTCTCGTTATTATGGCTGGATATGATTAATCATTTAAAAACCGCGTTTATCTTCTTTATTATTAAGAAAAGGGATATATATATAGCATCACCGCTACCTTCTATATTATTATAAATCAGCTAGGTTATATTATATCCTTACTATTAATTATAAAGATAGCCCTTTCAAGCTATATTTTAAGATTATAAGCTTTTATTTTATTTTCTATTTTTTTCTCCTTATTAATTAATAAGAATATAAATCTAAATATTAATGATAAGATAATAATACCGTTACTTATATATTTATACTTAATTAAATATAAGCTTTTAATGAGTTAAGCTTTAAGCTAAAAGTTATTATATAATTCAATTTATATTACCTTTTAATAATAACTTATAATTTCTTTCTTAGCTATTTATTTATCTTAAGGATTATATATAAAGTGGTATAAGGGTAAGTTAAATTTATATATATTTAAATTCCTCTTCTATATATTATGTTATAAGGCAATACTATTATAAAGTGATTTTAAGGATCCTATTAGTATTAGCTGGTAAATAAAAATATTTAGTTTGGTAAGAGGCTTAATATTCTTATTTATTTATAGCTTAAATGAATTGCTTTTTATAAAAGTAAAGAGTATTAACTTATATAATATAAGGGGTTTTGTTTTAAATATATTTTATAAAATAAAGGTAGTTAAGGTAGATATAACTTTTAATATTATTAATAAAGAGTTAATATAAGGCTGTAAGTTTCCCCTTTATTATATTCGCCTAGAAATATCCCATATTACTAAATTGTGATTAAAACTCTTAATACCCTTTATTTACCTAAGGCCCTTAAGTCTTTCTATATATATTAGTCTTATCCCTATGCCCTCTTTTATTACTTATTTCAACCTTCTTATTAACTTAAATAATTTATATTTCACTTTATTAATCCCTTATATTTATCTAGTAAAATATTATTATTTAAAAATAATTCCTAATAATTAGGATTCCTTTAAAGATAATGATATTTATTTAAGGCTGCTAAACCTTAATAACCTATATCTTATAATATACCTTATATATTATATATACCCTAAGTATTAATAATAAGAAGAGCTTGATATATTTAGCCTTATAACTTCCCTTATTAAGGCCCTTAATAATAATAGTTTTTATTAAAATATAAGTAATGCCTTATTAAGTAATTAAATTAAGTACTTAAATAAATAATTTAAGTTGAAAAGCTTATCTAGCCTTTTTAGCCTAAGTTAAGGGTAATAACTACTGCTTAAGACTAACCTTGCTTTTAATATAAATATATATATAATTATTAAGCTGGAGCTTATAATAGAGAAGTTGATTTCTTATATATATATATATAAAGCCTTTAAGCCCTTTATATATATTTATAACTGCTGCTATCCTTCGATCCCTTATACCTACCTTAAAAGCTTTATATTATATTATTAAGATAATGCTACTTAACTTTATAGCAATTAATAACTTATATTTATCACTTAAGCCTATTAATAAATAGAAAGAAATTATAAATAAAGCAATACCTATAGCTATTAATAACCTTTAAAAGCTTATTAATTCGTCATCTATTAATATAAAGAGATTAAAGGCCTTAAGTATAGGTAATGGAAAGATTAAAGGGGGCAACCTTTTATTTAAAAAGTTAATTACTATTTATAAGATACCCCCTTCCAACATATATATGGTTGAGATTCATTTATATTAATATAATATTAATATAAATCTTAGGATTTCAGGGTCCTTAATTTATTTATAATCTCCAGCCCTATTACTAATTAGCCCTTACTTATCATAAGGATAAGGTAAAGTTTTATATCATGGCTTAAATATTAATATATCCTTTATTATCTTTAGTTAATATAAGGATTTTCCCTGGTTAAAATTTAACTGCGGCTAACCCTTTAAATTAAATAATATAATTATATTTTATATAAATCTTATAAATGAATAGTTGATTTATATAGGTTCCCTTTATAATATCTAGATTAAATTAGATATGAAACTCTTAAATAAAGCTAAGCTTCTAATAATCTATAAACTACGCTTAAATAGCTATAGCAGGCCTATTATCAGGCTTATTAAAACTTTCCACCTAAGGAAGAGGATTAAAAGCGATTAAAAGTATATAGGCTAGGTTATTAATAATAACGTTAAATACCTAGATTATATCTTAGGTATTATAAAGGAGTTTAAAAGCTATAATATTTAAGTTATTAATTATTAAAAGGATCCATCACAGCCCTACCTAGCTAAGGTAGCCCCTAATAATAAGCCAATCCTACTTAAGGTTAAGTATTTTAAAGTTTATTATAATAAGCGCTTAAAAAAGGAAGTTAAATATTAACTTATGAAAATAGTTAAGGAAAGGATATATATTAAGAGGTTTATTTCTATAGCTAATATAAATCAAGACTTAGATTTAAATGCCTCACCTTAGGCAGCAGATATATAGTTAATAACTGCTTTAACTAATTAAGTAAAGAAGATAGCGGATTATCTTAATTATATAAATTCCCTCCTATATTAAACTTAAAAGTTAACTAACCTTATAGACCGCTTAAGGTGATTTAAAACCCTAATAGTGATAAAGATATAGCTTTATAAGCATTAAAAAAAGGCCTTATAATGGATATATTATAAGGAATAGGGTGAGATATTTAATAATATTTTTATATAAAAGGCGAAGGGAATTAATAGCCGCTTAGTTTTTATAGATATAATATTTAATAAAGAATATAAGATTTAGCTAAATATAAGGTTTAGTAACATTATAATTAATAATATAAGCTTAGGGAAAACTATAATAGCTATATCCTTTATCTTAATTTAATTAAGGGATGCTAAAATATAAGCAGCTTAAATTATATAAGGCTGGGATATATCTTAAAATATAACAATATTATTAATTATACCTCTTAATTTAATTAATTACTAAATAAGGGAAATCAAGATAAAGATAAATCTTATTAATAAAGACCTTTATATCTATTTTAATATAAATTAAAGTGAAAATAAAGCTACTTAAGCTAAGATAAAGATTATATTTATATTTAATAATCTCATTTCATTAGCTAATATATAGGATAGGGCTCTTTTCTTTAATATTTATTAATATAAGGTTATATTTAATGAGGCTTATAAGTTTTAAAACCTTAATATACGGCTAGTGAAAAATATATTAAGAATTATAGCTAAGTTTAAATAGGCTATAACCGGTATCCTTATTTATAACTATATATCTAATATTTAATTAATATTTTAACTTATTAATGCCCAGCCTATAATATTAAGATTAGATTTTAATAAGCTTATCTTAATATATTTATAAAGTGATTTAATTAATAGTAAATTCATCTTAAAGGTATTAATAAAGGCTTATATAATCTACCAGAAGATAGAAAAGGATATATTCTATATATCCTTCATATATATAAAGGCTAAAGTAGCCTTAATGCTGGATAAGAGTAAGCTTTATAAGGATATAAGGCATAAGGTTATACTTAAGATCTAAGAGTTAAAGTTAAGTTTAAGCACCCTATCCCAATTCTATAATATATAAAAGATATATACGATAAGTATATATATAAAGCCGTTATTATAACATTCATCTAGTTAAGACCTTATAACCCCCGCCGCTAAGTATTAAAGGGTAGTTTTAAATGGTAGTATATTATACTATACCTATAATAAGGTATTATCTCTGGATTTTACCTCTAATAAGGAAATCTACTTCATCTTGCTATATATATAGGAATATATATTCTATCTACTCTATTATGCTAAGGAATTATATAACTATTATTATAAGGATATATATAACTTAGCTTTAACTATATAGGTTACTAATTTAGATCTTAGGGGCATTAAACCTAAGGCTTTGCCTTTTAGGGATGAAAGGCTTAATATGAAAATAAAGTATATTAATAATAAGGTTAAGGTATATCTAGATTTGAAATTCATTATTATAACTTCTTATATATCCATAATATTAAAGATTATCTATATCCTTAAGGTAAAGGGTATTATCTATAAATAATATAATAGTTCTATTAATTAAATGACCCATTAAAGAAATATAAAGGTATTTAAAGGAAGGAAAGATATTTAAATATTTATTAAAATGATTAAATCCCTTAGATAAGGCTATAACATTAAATAAGCATAACATTTAATATTAATAAATATAGAGTGAAACCTATAAGTGATAAAATAAGTGAAGATTAAGGTTCTTTACTTAAACTAGTAGTAGGATGCTACTATTATATAACTTATTATAAAGGGGATGATAAAAGAGAAGATATAAGTAAGGATAAAAGAGAAGAAAAAGCTTGCCAAGGCATTTAACAACTACTAAGATATAATCCAGGGCTTAAGCGAGAATAATCTAGATATAATTAAATCTTGATTTAAAAACTAATAAGCATAAACTCATAAGGTTTCATCAAACCTCATTTCTACACCTAAGCATAGCTTTATATTATTATTATATATACTTAATTTAAAGATAAGGTAAAAATAATAGCATTATCCCTAAGCCTTTTAATAATCCCTTGATCTTAATATAATATAAATATAATCTTATATTATTATAATATCTTATAAAGATATCTAACTTAAACATTCACTTTAATCCCTATAAATAATATATTAATATTATTACTTACCTTTTATTAAGTATATTCTTATTAATAAAATAAAAAAAAAGCTAGGTTAATTTATAATTATAAAGTTTATATATAACTAGTTAATAGTAGTTAAGCGGAAATATATAAATTATAAATAATATAATATTAAGGAAATAAAGAATACTACTAGCTTAAGCAATATATAAATCAAGGAATATATTATATAAAGGAGGCCTTTGCTTTTATCGCTTTAAGTAGCCATCTTCTTATCACAATATATTTAGCAACCTTCCATAAAACCCTATGCAATACTGCAAAATAAATAAACTGAAATAAGGTCTTACAAAAGCTACTACTATCTTTACTCTTCTTACCTTATAAACCTAATACTTTATTAATTCTCTTTTAACTCTTAATATTTACAATATAATTATAATACATCCCTCTTAAATATAATATAGATTGATAAAGCTAATATATTTATTTAATAGATATAATGCTTCTATATAACCCCCTTTTTCCCTATTAAAATCCCTTATATAATACTACCAAAACTAATAATCTTTAAGCCTAACCTTTCCTCTTATTTATAAATTATCTACTACTTATAATAAAGGAGAGAAATATATATATATTAGGTTAATTAAAGAAAAAGGCAGATATTAAAAAGTATATAATAGGCCTATATAAAACCTAATAGTTAAGCAAGGACTTTTACACTATACTTAACTAAGTATTGCTATTTCCAACTACATATATATAAAGGCTCTATACCTATGATTTTAAAGACTCCTATACCTAGCTCCTTCCTTCCTTAAACATTAAGCTATTTATAACTACCCTCCTATATAATCCTTATATCTATCTAATTTATTAAACTAGAAATATTGCTAAGCCTTATACCCCTTAATATTAAGCTTTATTATATAAAGGTACCTCTTAATCATTAACACCAATATAGCTTTAAAACCATTAACCATTCCTTCTATCTTATAATTAAAAAACTTAATATTAAAGTCTATTTCTTATAAAAGTTTTGCATTATATAATATTAATAATCTTTTAACCTGCTACTTAATATACTTACCTTAAATCACCTCTATTTATAAATATTAATATTATAAAATATAATAAGTTAAACCTAGATCTAATAATAATAGGCTGGTAATATTATAGGCTTTCTTTAATAAAGCTGCCGTTCCTTAATCTCCATCCCTCTTTATTTAAAGCTACCCATCTAATAAGCACCCCTCTTAAGTTAACTATATTATTAAGATTTCTTATAATCTTCTCCATTAATAACTATCCAGCCTTCAACCCTACTATTAAAATAGCCCTTAGGTTTATTTAATAACCTAAGGTAATACCTTCCCATTAAAGATATATAGGTATTAAAGTAATTTAAAATAAGTTATTATATTACCTAACAACTCTTATATTAAAGGTTTATTATTATTATATTGCTGCTATAGCATTTTACTAAATATAATAATAAGCCCTTATCAACAACTTTAATTATTATAAGATATAAAACTCTTATCATTATAAATAATATATTAGCTTATAGCGTATAAGTAAGGGATAAAGCTAGCTAGGATGTTATAAAACTAGAGGAATATAATAATAAAGTAATTTAAAGGGGGCTAAAAAACACCCTTAAGCATAAAAAGGCTAATATAAATAAATATAAAGGAGATATAAGCAGCGGTATTTAAATTCTTAAGGTAGGTTAAAAATAAAAGCCTCTTAAGCCTAAGCAACCTAATATAAATAAAGAAGCAATAGCTAGTAATATAAGGAAAGTAACTGCCAGGATAAAGCATAAGTTTAATATAGCTGGTGGAAGAGGCTTGCTTATTAAAAAGCGAGTATATTAAGTGCCACACCAAGATATATTTAAGGTAATAAAATATATCTCCCATATTAATACCCTTATATTAAAAGGTAAAGATATAAAGCTTACTTAAGATATTAATATAAAGCTATTAAAGATATCCTAAATACTTATACCCTTATAAATGCACTTATAAGGCTTAAAAGCTATAAACTTAAGGCTCCTATATGCAATCCTTGCTATAATTAATACCTATATTAAGGTCTTAAGCGGCCTATATTATATCTTTAAAGGCCTAAGATTATTACTTAATAAGGGCTATAGCTAGCTAAAGGTAGATAACTTTAAATAAAAGCCCTAAGGTTTAAGCTACCTGCTATATTCTCACTAGGTCCTTAGCAATACGATTATAATTATAATTAAGAAGAACCTAAATTAAGGCTTTAGCCTTTTCTTTAATTTTATAAGGTTTAAAAAAACCATATAAATCCTAATATATATTATGTTGAATAATATGCACCTGAGGAGAAGAAAACGTTTAAGAGATAGCTTAGTTATAATCTTTATGGTTATTCTTAAATTAGCCGCAATATAATGGGTTGAGGAGGTTAAGCATCATATAAAGCCTTAATTATCAGCTATTCTCTAAATAAAGCAGTTTAAGGCCTTAAGGGATTATATAATAATAGCCGATATTCTTATTATTATATATAACTAAATCTATATTATATAGAATAAGAAAGATAATAATCAACCCATTTCCCTATTATTTAATATATACTTTTAATATATAGTTTTAAATAAGGCTTATAAGATAAAGTGCTATAAGTTAATTACCTTTAAAGCCTATATAAGCCTTTAAGGAAGCTATAAGTAGGCATTAACTAATATATTAATATTAAATAATATTTATAAGCTATAACCGCTCCTTATATTTATTAAGCACCTTAATATTAAGGACTTTACCTATTTTAAAGATAAGTACCTTATAAAGGTATTAAAGGGAAAACTAAAATATAAAGAGTTGGATAGACTCTTATTGCCTATCTTAATCATATAAGCCCTAAGCTATTAATTCTATAGGCTGCCTCTTATAAGCCTCTTATAAGATTATGCTATTAAGAAAATAATTCTGCTATTTATTAAAAAGCAGGCTATATTTAAATACCTAAAGAAGTATATTATGTATTATATTAAGTTTAAGTTTAGCAGGAAGATTAATTATTTTTATCTTTTTAAAAGGTTTATATAATATTACTAATTTAATATAAGCCTACTTTTATTTAAGGGGCTAGTTAAAGATAGCTTATAAACCTTTAATTATATTAAATAGATATAAGATGCAGCTTATAGCGGCAACTATAAATAAATATTAGTTATAAATCTATTTAAGCGCTAAATTATAAAGCCTAAATCCTACTATTTAATGCCAACTAGAAATAAAAAGCTTAATATTATAATTATAAAGATAAATACACTCCTTTATCTATTATATTTAAAGCAGCTAGTAAACCTAATATTAATAAAATACTCTTATATCTAGTATTACTACTATATAGAGAAATAAATATAGATATATACTATATTCCTAGATTTAATAAAGTACCTTAAGTATAATTTAGTTATTAAGGTATTATAACTATATAACTTAAAGAATATAAACGATTATAAGGAGAATAAATAAAGCTAAGGTTATAATTATAGCGGCTTCTAACCTACTAATAATAAAGGATCTATTTTATTCTAGGCCTTAAATAAAAACCTTAAAAAACTAATCCCCTAAAGCTTAAAATTAAGAGCTACCCTTAGCTAAATCCTTAAATAATAAGCTAAAGCCCTAAGCAATAAAATTATAAATAAAGCATTATAGCTACTTTAATTTAAATATTCCCTAATTATTAATATATATATTATAATCTTCTAATAGTTTATTAATATAAGCCGCCTACTAAGGTATCTATTCTAAGAATATAAAATACCTTTTCTTTACTTTATTAATTATATAAGTATTAATTAATATAAAACTACTAAGGTTATTTTTAAAGAAGATAAATTTATTAAAGTTCTTATAAGTTAATCCTTATCCCTATTTATACCTACTAGCTATATTTATCTCGCTTTTAAATAATATTTATAAAGACTAGGTTGAAAAGCTTAAACCTTATTTAAGCAAACTAAATTATTATTATCAACCTATAATAAAACATTAATATAAATAAGCAGGCATTTAATTACATAAACTATATTAAGCAGTAAAAGGAAACTTATTATATCCATCTTCTTATAAAGGGTATTATTAATAAGCTAATAAATAAACTTTAATAAGAGAAGAAAAAGCAGTAAAGCGTTATAGCTAAGCTTAAAGTTAGGAAGGGATTTATAATTAAGACTCTCTAAAGGCTCCTAAATAATTAGGTTAAGAAGGAGGAAGATATTAATAGGGTTAATAGTAGGGATAATAAATAAGATAATGAGGATTTTTATAATAATAATGATAAGCCTTATAATAAGGATTTAGATAATAGGGATTATAAGGAATAGCCTAGATTTATAATAATATAGGCTATATGGTATTATTAATTGCTATTAAGCTATATAACTATAGCTAACCATAATCTACTTAAAATACAGAGGCTATAAATTAGCTATAATATTAATTAATACTTTACTTTTAATAATATTTTACTTTTATTCTTATTCTTTTCTTATTTTAAATTATATTAAAATATAAATCGAGCCTCTTATAATTTCCACGCTGCCTTATAAGGGGGGGGGGGGGTTTGGAAGCAAAGAATTGCTAATATATAAAATATAAAGCTTTTATAATAAATTCTATTAAAAAAAAGAGCTGCATTACTTAATTTATTATCTAGATTTCATAAATAAGAAGCTACCTATTTAATATTAGTTAAATATAGGGTAGGGCAAACTCTCCGTAATAATAAAAACTCTATAATAAGATATAAGTAAAAGCAGTATTATTATAACCTCTTAATAAGGTAGGAAGATAAATATATATATAATAAGTTTAATAATTAAAATATTTTATTTATTTATTTTAAGGATCGCAGCCTTTAAATTATTAACTTATATTAAAGCCTTTTTCCTATTTTAATTATCTTTAATTATATTCCCTTATATCTATATCTACCTAATCCTTTTATTATAATAATCTTTAATATCACGCTAGATGATAAAGAATAATGGTTTAAAGAGGAAGAAATCAGCAGATTAGTATATTTTAATATAAAACTTAAATATTAAGTAAAATCTTATCTTAATAACTATATTAATAGCTATAACTTTAATAGATATTAAATATATAAACCCTAAGCTACTTATAATCAATAAGATTTACCTCTTTTATAAATATACTTTAAGTAAACCTTGATAGTTTTAAGCTTCTACTCTTTAATCCTGATTAATTTCTCAATAGCCTCTTAAAAATATCTTAGCTAAGCAATAATAAAGGGAATAAATATAAAGCTGCAAGCTAAACTTATTAATAATTATCTATATAAGGCTTTATTAAACTATATACTTTTAATATAAAGTATATTCCTATAAAGATTTCATAACTTAAAACTATATTTTATAATAATATTAAAGAAGATATTGAACTTAAAGAGATTCAAGTCTTTAGTCTTATAAGCTACCTCTTATTCCAAGTCTCTAGTTATTATAAATGATAATATAAAGGTATATAGATTTATTAATTACTAAATAATAAATATAATATCTTAATTAACCTTATTTAATAGATTTTTAATAAATATTTATTATAAGGGTTTTAATATTAAGCTAAAAAATAAAGATAAAAAGGATTATAGCAATAAGTTAAATTTAATTTACTGCTTAAAAAAGGAAGCTTAAATAAGAGCTTAAAATGCTAATTATTTAGATCCACTTTTATATCTAAAAGGCTATCTTTGCTTTTCAGGGTAATAAAGAAATAATCCTTAATTAAGTTTATATAAAAGCATTATTAAAAAAAAAAAAAAAAAGGCTTTATTTTTAATTTTATAACTAGCTAAGCTTTAAATTACGCTAATATAACAATATATAACCTTATTCTAAACCACCGATTTACCTTAAATAAATAACCTAGAAACTTTAATAAATAACCTTACTTTAACCCTTAATTTATAACTCAATATTCTAATTCCATCCCACAAGTAACCTTTCTCCTTTAAGCTTATAAACCTCCCTTAGATAACTATAATAATAAGGAATTTATATAGCTGCAGCTTATAAATAACTTAATATTAATAGATTTCCTTTTTATAGCTAAAACGCTAGATTTATAAATATTAATTACAATAAGCACGCTAATATCTAAGCTTAATATTTCCATAATTAATATAATTTAATATTAATAATATCTTGATAAAATCATTATAGGAATAATATATATATAAATAGATAGATAAGGATATACTATTAGCTCAAGCGCTAGTTATATAATCCCTATTCTAATAGCCCATAGCTAGATAGCGAAAGCTATAGTATTTACTACCTCCTTCCCCTCTATACCAATACAAACCCAATACACCCCAATAAATATATTCAAATATATAACCCAGCTAATAATCACCATAATTGCCTCTTATGATCGCAGCTAACTTAAGGGCTGGAAAAATATTTAAGTTAAAGGAGCTTTAAAAATTCTACTTAGGGAAATAATATATAAGTTAGCTTTTAATCTTTAAAATAAGGAATATTAATATATTAAGAAATAGGATAAGTATTAAATGCCCTTAATATCAATAATTCCTTTTACCACCCCCCCCCCCTTCCCTAATAGCTATATTATCTAGATCTAGGGCTTTATATATTATATTTATTCTTAACTTAAAATAAATTAAATAAGATATTTATAGCTTAAGCTTTAAGGAAGCCATATCCTTATAACTAAGCCAGCCTATCTATATTAAGTAATATAAGCTTCTTTAGGGTGGGTTTTAAATTATATTAATGCTTGAAATCATCTTAGCCTTAACGCTTACCCTCGCCCTTACTATCTTCCTTCGCCTTTAATATAGCTCATTTCTTCTTAACTTTAATGCTTTTAATATCCTACTTATCCTATATATTAATATTATAATTAACTTACCTTTAAATAAAGAAAACGCAACCTATATTTTAAATACTAGCTAAAAACTACTTACTTAAATGCCTAGGTGCATCTATATTATATAATTAAAAAAAAGGTTAGCACTAGGTATCTAGGTAGGTTTATATAGGGGTTAAGCAGTATTTCCAATAGTTATATAGCTAATAGCTGCCTATTTACCATCCTAATAGTATTTAGCTATATCACTTATATTCTACCTCTTAAAACATCCACCACCACTGCAAGTAAATTGCTTATATATATTTATCTTAATTACCATACAGTTATATTTAGGTATATAAGATAAGGCCGGTATATACAAGCTACTAGACTTAAGTACAGCCTTTTGCTTTTAAGACTAGGATTAATAGGCCTAAGGGAATTAAATAAGAGGAATAAGCTATAGATTTAATATAAGAGGGAGGAAATATAATAGCTTATTGCCTTTTATAAATATTAAGGTCTTAAGAATATAAGGGTTTATGCTAGCCTTTAAAGGAGTAGGTGAGTTGGTAATATCTCTATCCTTAACGTTATCTATATAGCGCTCCTTAAAGGACTATAAGATAATCTTAATATAATATTAAGCTATATATAATAGCATTAATTCTAAGGCTTAGGGCTATAAGATACCATATAATAGTGTTATTTAAATAAATCCTATATGAGTATTGAGCTATAATACTAGATCACCTTAAATGATAATATATAAGGGCAAGGTATAAAATGCCTAATTAATGCGAATGCATAAAGCATTAAAAGATAAAAACCATAAATATATATATTAAAATAGGAGGTCTTATATACTTCTTATTACTACTTATAATGACAGTATTAAAGAAATTATAAGTAATATAAGTAAAGAGAGTTAATAGTAAAAAGAATTAAAGGGGTAAAATATAATGCTTAAATAATAAACATCCCTTAAATAATAATGCAATCATCTATATTTAAAAGCATTATTATTATAATAACTATACTTAAATATTATAATGCATAAGATTATATAGCTATGCTAATCTTGGAACCTATATAGGCATAAATATTTAAAAGCTCTTCCTCCCTTTATTTATCACTTTCCTTTAAACTTTAAATATCTGATTATAATTATAAGCTTCCCTTAATCCTTAAATAAATATTTAACTTCCTCTAGGATAAATCTATAACTATTTCAAATATAATAATATATAAGACTTTACCCAAACCTTAATTAATCTAGATAATTAGCTTTTACTTTATATTCTCCTAGTAATAAATTACTATCTTAATTAATCATCCATTACCTCTTTAGGTAAGATAAATCACTAATTAAGAAATAAGCAGCATTATATCATTTCACTCCTTATTATTCCCCTTTTACTATATAAAGCTATTAATATTATATACTTTATACCTTCCCTTATATTCCTTCTTCCCCTTATTTACTTCTTTTATAATTAAATATAATCTTAAATCTAACTCTTAATATATCATTTCAGCTTATTTAAATATAAGTTTATCTTAAGTTATATAAATCGATCCTATAAGTAGTCCTAGTTTATTAGAAGGTAAACTCTATATATATATATTAGGATGCTCTTATAAAGTATATAATAACCTTTATCTTCATCCCATCCCCATCATTTAAAGTAATAATTAATAATATTTATATTCCTTCCTTCTTATATTTTATTTTCCTTATAATTAATACTTTAGTTAGATTTATATAATACTCTATATTTAAGGTTATTTAATCCTAATCTTTTTTAATTAAATTGCTTTAGCTAAACCTATTTAAAAAGGCTCCCATAAAATCGATTTATAAGTAAATCTCGTTAATAAATTATTTAATTCTCTTATATATCTAACCATTCCTTACTTAATTATTATTATACCTGATAATAAAGATAATAAAACTTCTTATAAATTACCTATTAATAGTAAACTTAAGAAAAGCGGCATTAAGGATAGTATTATTAAAGATAGCGGCTTTAAGACCTTTATTAATGCTAAGAAGGGCGGAAGAGAGATGACTTAAATTAATTTAACCCTAATCAAGTCTTTACTCTTTTTTAATATAATATAAATACCATTTTTCCCCTTTATTAATTCTCTATCTTTTATATCTTATATTTATTTATAACCCATTATATATTATTTATATATTATAAATACTTCAGCGGTAATTATAATAAGATTGATTGGAATTTAATAGCTTTTTATTTTAATTTGAAAAATATAGCTTTAATTAAGGTAAGAAAAAGAAGAATACTCTCCCCTTCTACCTATATCTAATCTATCACTCATTTATCTTATTTATAAATAGGTTCGCTTTTATTAAATATTTAAAAAACATAACCTATTAAATAAGGCTCCTAATACCCCTTAATCCTAAGCCTGGAAGTAAAAGGCTGCGCTAAAGTTTAAAGGTTTGAATGATGATAAAGATATTAAATCCTCTTCCCATCCCAGCATTATTGAAATTCAAGCTAATATAAATAAGCGATCTTATCATATCAATAGTAGCCATACTAAGGGGCAGAAGTTATATATTAACCCTAGGGATAAATAAGATTATAAGGAGGTAATTATTAATAGGGTTATTACCCCTCCTGCCTTGGCGCCTAAGATTAACCCTAAAGCTAAAATTAAGGAATTAAAGATAAAATCTAAGCATAGCGTTAATATTATATTACTATTTAATGATAATAGCATAGTAAGTAGTTTTAAGGGCTTTAAAAGCATAAACATTTAAGAATATTTCCACAGCTAAGCACTTTAAGTTTTCAGCGCTCATTTTACTTATTTTATAATACTTAATTATTATCAAGCCACCCTGCCAGCCAATAATAATATAAGCAAGGCCCAGATAATAAAGCTCCAACTCCCCTATATTAATATACTCCTAAGCTCCTTTAATAATAACAATCTTCTTATATTTAACCAATATTTAAAGTTATATAAGCTTATTAATATAAATATATTTAACAGCAATCCTTCCCTTAATTATATATATAAGATATAATTTAATAAGTAATATCTAACCATTGCTTATAATAAAGGTTACCTTTTCTTTAACTAGGTATAATTTAATAATTACCTTAATAGCTAAGATAAGTAAAATCTTAAAAGCATTAATACGAAGATTAAGGAAGAGTGCAGGTAAGAGGATGGATATAAGCTTAATTATAAATAGGTTAAGGCTAAGGATTATAGCTCTATAAGAAATATAAGATTAAGGTGCCCTTAAAGCAGGTTTATTATGATATAAAACTATATATAAATATACCTAAAAACTAAAGGGTATAATACTATATAATTACATCTTTCTTCTATAATAATATAAGATTCTAAAGATATTTCCCTTATTCCCCTTTTAACTTAACTTTATTAACTTTAGAATTTTAATTTGCTTAATTTAGCCTTTGCTTTAATTTTTATATTATTAAATTTATGATTATTCTAAGAAGGGTAATAGCTATCATTTAAAGTATTCCTCTTCCTATTTATATATTATTAATAATATATTAATACTTTTTTCTTTTTAATATTATCTACTTATTTATAATATATCTAGGTAAAGTTATCTTAATAAAGTAAAAAAGAAGTAATAATAATTTATTATTAGCTTTCATTTTACCCTTAGCCTTTCCACCCTAGCATTATCTTTATTATATACCTAATATATTCCATCATATCTTCCTTTATCCTATATCTATAATATACTAAAGCTTATATAATTATAGCTAAATTTATATAGCTTTCTAGCCTTAAACCTTTCATCTAATCTTAAAATTACTATTAGCTTAACTATTTTAGCCAATTCATTTCCAAAACTTTCTAAGCTAAATTAATTATAAATAAGTCTAACTAGCAGACTCTTTAATCTTCTATATATCTAATACTTTTTTAATCTTAATTATATCTTAAAAGCAAAAAGCTGCATCTAAATTAGATAATAAGGCTATTAATCTATTTTATAATCTTAAATATAACTATAAAGCACTTAAGATAAGCATATATAAATAATTTATTTATTATAGCTATAGTTGTAATAAGAGGCAAAGGGTAAATATTATATTTAAAGATAAATAGGGCGGCAAATAAATAGCTACTAATAATATAAATATTACTCCTACCGCTATACCTAAGGCAGGGCTTAATATAAGGCTTAAATTATAAATTAAGATTAATATAAACACTAATTTTAAGGATAAATCCAATAGGGATATTAAGTATAATATTATAGCGGATAGAATTAATGGCATTAAAGGCACAAGCCCTTATAATTTTACTTATAGCTAAGCACCCTAGAGTTTTATCTTTAACACTACCTATTATATAGCTCTTAGGAATTAATAAAGCCCTTTATTAAATAATATAAATCCTTTCTTAATTAATAGCAATAACCCTCTTATTTTCATCCTATTATTAAACCTATAATAGCTAATAGCATTAATAACGCCTTATTACCCTTAACTACCCCCTTATTAGATGATATTTAAATAGTAATAGCAGCATTAGCTTATAGTTTAGGCTTAAGTATAACAGTTTAACTATTTCCAGGTCCTCCAGATGCTCCCCAGCCTTAATATAAATATGCCTAATATTAAACTTCCCTTTATATATATAATATAAGTGCTATTAGATAAGCAATTCTTAGCTAATCTCTATATAAGAAATATTACCTTCTTTAATTAAAGATAGCTTTATTATAACGCTATTTATAACTATATTAATCATAAGGGCCTTCGTAATTAATATAAGTAAGGTAGTGATAATTATAATATTAAAAGGGAGGTTATATTAAAGATTAAGAAAGGGAATAATTATAAAGGCAAGCTTTAAGATAAGGGCGGATTTAAATATAAGCAAAATGAATAGCTAAAGGCAGAGGGGACTTTAAAAGGCAACCTAATGGATAATAATAATTTAGAAAATAGGATATGCCTTAAATTCCAGCCATTAGGTTGAAAACGGTTTTCTTAATTAAGATCCTATCTTATAAGAAAAGATAATTAAGAAAAAGTTTTAAATTCCTATTTTAGATTAAAAGTTTATATTTAATATTTATATTACTTAGCAATATACTTATTATATACTATATTGCTTTTAGCTAACTTATTTACTATATATCCTGCATTTAATTATAAATATAATTCTACCTTATTAATATATATACCTAGAACTTCTAATATTTACTTTAAACTTATACCGCTTATAATTTATAATTATAATAATATATTAAATATTAAGACCTATTAAGCAGTAGCATTATATATAGTTTATATATAGTATGATAATAATAGATAAAAAGGGGATATTTCATTTTATTAAATATAATATATATCTTAAAGCAGATTTAATTAAGTCTTAATAATAACTTAATTATAATAAATTATAATCAAGATAGAGGCTTTAAATACCTAACAAATATACCTACCTAGGGGTATTATATAAGGGATAATGTAGTTATGGTGCTTATAAACTATATTAATGATCATCTGCCATAGTTGTAATTTTAAGCTAAGGGTATCCATAAGGTCATCTAATATATTGTCATAGCCCTAAGCCTATTGCAAATAGCATGCTATAAGGTTAATATATAATTACAAGTTTATATATCCTAAATAGGTTGCATTTAATATATCTTATATAATACCTTTAATAAATCTAATTAAAGATTTAATAATAATAATAATAGGGTTATTAATATAATAAAGCCTATTCCGCCTTTATTTAAATATAGTGTAATTATTAATTAAGACCCTTAATAATATATAGCTGGCAAACATTTTAGCAAAGCTATAAAGGATTATATATATCTAGGTGCAAACTAATAGACTGATATTAAATATATTACCACCAGTCATTAGTTATCCATATATATTAATAACATGCTGCTTTATATAGGTTTTAAAGATTTATAATATAAGGTTAATAAAGGCAATATAACTATAATCCATGGCATATATAAGGTATATTCCTACCTAAGCATCCGGTTCTCTATAACTATTAAATACCACGCAACCCTATAATGCTAATAATAATAGCTATATACATATAACTAACAGCTAATTGCTAGGGTTAATCTTATTAATAATAATTATTGCTATAATTATAGATATGCCTTATAAAAAAGTATTCTAAATCTTCTTAATATTATTATCATTATTAAACTTAGCTACGCTTATAATAAGGAACCTAATTAATTTAACGATATTAACGCTATAAATTCCTACCTTAGCAGCTAATTTATATCCTATCTTAGCGATTATATTTTAAGAGGAGTTAATAATAATAATATTAATAGTGCTTAGCATAAGGTTTTATAAGATCCTATAGGTAGAGATTATAAGCGCTTTATTAATATAACTTAATTATAAAATATCCATCTCTATACCTTAAAGTCATAGGTGGTTAAATACTATAGCATCTTTAAAATCCTAAGTAAATAGCTTAATAGAATTTTTAATAAAGTTAAGAGTAATATAAATTATAAGCTAGGGGATATCCCCTTTATAATAATAGGATATAGCTTTTATTCTTAGCTTAACCTTAATATTAATAATTTTAAATAAATATAAAAGATATGCTATAATATAATAGCCTTACTAAAGATTGAAAATAAATTATATAATTATTCCTATTATTTTAAACCTATAATCTAGGCTTTTATTTATTAAGGCAAGGTAATTAACTATATAATTAAAGATAAATAACAAGCTAGCGATGCTTAATAAGAAAGTTAAGCTAAATATAAAAAAAGGTAAATATAAAGGAAGGAGGTATTTTAAATATATAATATAATAAGGTCCTGGAAGATTTAAAAGAAGAGAGATTATATTAAAACCTATATAAAGCTTAAAGAAAAGGCTAAGGGAAAGGGGAATGGAAAAACTTACTTAGATAGCCCTAAGCTATAAGATGGAAAGGCTTTCCTAAAAGCTAATATAAGATATCATCATTTCCATTCTTTTTCCTTTTTTTAATTAAACTATAAATCATAAGCTATTTATAGCGCAATTATAAATAATACTCTTAACCATTTTCAATATAAAATATTACTTAAAAAATAATCTATTCTATTATAATATAAGGTTATGCTATTATTTATTAATATCCCTATTTCACCCCTTTATCTTTAATATATATTTATTGCCTAAAGGCTATAAGATAGCTTTATAATAAGCTATTTAGGCTAAGGATTAAGAAATATAAGAAAGCTATTATAAGGCAGTGAAATATATAATAGCTCCTTTATATAGTAATAATATATCATCTAGGTTATAAAGGTAAAAGATTAATATATATTATTTATATTAAAGGGGGAAAAAAATTTTCAAGTAACTTCCTAATTATCCTATATTAAAAGATAAGACCCTAATATAAGATTAATAGCATTTTTAATTAAAAATAAGTAGATTATTAAGGTCTTTTAAATATTAGGAAGCTATTAAGCTCGTTATTATAAGGAGATACTACTTAAGGCTAGTTAAGCCAACCCTTTAAATAATACCTAAGGTTAAATGAAATAACTATATATAATGCATCTAACTACTAATCCTCTACCTACCTTACTTCACCCTCTTTACTTCACCCCCTTCTTAACTTACTATATAGAATAAGCTATATAAAAGGTTTACCTATCCCTAAAAGAACTAACCTTTTATATATTATATAGTTATTATCTTTATTTAATATATTCAACTTATTATTAATACCCCTTTTATCTTATTAAGGGCCTTATATTAATAATATATTATTAAAATAAGATAAAAAACTTAAAGCCTTTATTTTATAAAATATATATAAGCGATATTATTACTTAGGGAAGCAGCCTTATACTTATAAGTAATTCATTAATACTATATCTATACTTAAATTATTATAAAAGCTAATAATATATCCATATAAGTAACCTTAGTTTAGGTTTAAGGTATATTTAATTAAGAAAATAATTCCACCTATTTACTAAAAAGGTCCTAATTATAAAGCTCATCCAGCCGCTTATCCTCAGCCAAAAGGATAAACATAAGGACGCCATCTATTAAATTAAATACATTAAATAAACGTTCATCTTATAAAATTTTATTAAAATCATATATAATAATCTAAAGCGTAAGATCCTTATTAATATCCTTAAGCTAAAGCTTAATAACCTAACGATCATTTATTATAAGGTTATAATTAAGTGATATAAGCATTATAATAATAGCTATAACCTAATGAAGGATAAGGTTAAGGTAATTATTATTTAATCCAGGGCTATAATTTATAGTGAGATGGAGATTACGGGTACTTCCTATATATAATATAACTTAATTAAATTAAAGTTAAATAAGATCAAACCATTCATTAAATATATATATATAGCGATATATAACTAGATTGCCATTACTTATATTAATTACCTTTAAATAAGATCTCCCTATAATATAAATCTTTAGCTATAAGATTAATAGTAAAAGGCCGGCTTAAAAAGAGAATATATTATAGGCGAAAAGGCTTGGAAAATATATAATAACTGCTTAATTATATTACAGCTTATATAATAATAATATCAATACTTCTTTATTTAAAGAATATTATAGTTAGGTTAGATATACCGGAGTTAATTCAATAGCTAGGGATCAATTAATTATTTTATTCCACGGCTTTTCATTAATCCAGGGCCTATCATAATTTAAATTCTAGATAAGCAATAAGAAGATCCTATCTTTAATTTCCAATCAGTAAAGGAGTTAATGCTTATATGATAATACCGGGCAAGGAGGGAGTAATAAGGGCGGCAGCTTAATTAATTATGCGATATTAAGAGCTATAAATAAATTTAAACTTATAATATATAAAGATTTAAAATTTTATATCCTATATATATCTTATATAAATAAACTTAATAAAAGGAATAGCGTTTTAATAATAAGAAAGGGTATAAGATTATAAGATTTCTTATTACCTTAATGAAATAATATAAAATTAATTTAAAGCCCTATTAAGGCTATGATAAGAGCTAGGAAATAAAATATAATCCATATCAATATAGATTAACTTAAATATAAAGTGAATCTTAATAATAGTTAATATAATATATTATATAAAGGAAACCTTTATTTTAAACTTAATATAGGAAATTTAAAATAATTCCTTTAAATATAATTAGCTAGGCCTAAGAAGTCTTAGCAATAAATACTTAGATAAGAGGAAGGTATAGTAAGGGTTGCACTTAAATATGCTGCAGGCTATCTAGGTAGGCTCTCTTATACAGCCAATAGCCTTAGCAAACCATAGGGAAGCTATCCTTAACAGCTATTATCTATTGGATACTCCCTAATGCGATATTAAAAGGTAGTTAATAAAAAGCTTCTATATTTAATATAAGTAGGTAGGCTGGGATAAGGTTTGAAAGCTATCATTTAATAATTATAGATATTAATAAGTATTATTTTAAGGAAAGAATAAGAATAAAAATAATATAATAAAAGCATAGCATGGGTTTGGTAAACGTTATATAAATCTTATATAAATTAATATTCCCAGCTTATTAACCCCTATTAATATTGGAACTAAACCTTAAATTAATTATTTAATATATCTACCCTTACTTATATATATTAACCAATACTTAGCTTAATAAATATCTTTCATCATTATATATCTTTCTTTATTTATATATAATAAGGCTTAGCTTTATATTATTATAATAAATAGGAAGAGGTTTAAAAGGGAAGTGATATATATTTATTATTTCTTTAAGTAAGTTATATAACTTTTATCTTTAAAAGTTATAAGTTAAATCCTTAATCTACTATATACCTTTATAGCGCTATATTATTCTTATTATTAATAACTTTTAAAATATACTTATACTTTATATTAGTTGCAACTTAAATAGTAAAGTATAGTAAAGAGGATGGAGTATTATTTAATTAAAGTATACTATGTTGTTAGTTGATTTAACTTATTATATTAATTAATAATTATATAATTTAATATATTCTATAAGCCAAGATTAAGCTGCTATACCTATTGAAATTATTATTATATAAGCTTACCTTATATTTTAATATTTTGGCTTTTAATTTAATAAATTATATAAGCGCTTTATATTTTAATTAAGATATATATAGGTTATTATATATTATATACTTATAAAGTGCTAACATTTTAAATAATATAGAATTAAGTCTTTTATTTAGCGGAGCTATTATTTTAAGAATTAAAGTTGCTATAAGAAAGTTAAGATTATTATTTAAAGGTTAGCAACTTATATTAATAGAATAGCTACTTTTCGCTGTGGTAAGAGTTGGTTTTATGATTTGCTTTTAGGATAAAATTAATAGAAGTGCTATTAATATAATCGATGCCTTTAACCAATTTAATAGCTTCCTATAAAGGGTTATACTTCCAGGGGTCTTTAAAATGGATATTAAGCATATTCATTTAGCCAAAGGATTTTAAATATTAAGTATTATAATAGAGATTATATTAGCATTACCTAAGCAGCTTATTTTAATTCTAGGTAAGCCTATAATTATAATATTAAATCTTATATTTATAATCCATTAGTATTAATAAAGTTAGAAGATTGCGATTAAGAAAGATTGCGAATATAATATAGTTTAAAAGGATGATTTTAAATATATCTTAATAATAAAATAGAATATATAGATAATGATAATTAAACTTAAGAATGGGTTTTAAATCAATTTTTATCTTATTTTATATCTAATTTAAATATATAATAAGGCGTTTTAAATATATACTTCCAGGGAGTATCTCGCATATAGCTAAAGAATGAATGCATAATAAGGGAAATAACCCTTGGATTAATAATCCGCCGCGATCCGCCGCAGCCCGCCATATTATATCTTTCCCATTTTAATTTTTAATAATTATAAACCACAGCAAACCATATAAATTTCTCTACCTTCTTATAAGATTATGATATAAGGATTTATATTTATAAATTTGCTGGTTATAAGCTGCTAATTTAGCTATATCTTTTTTTTTTTAAAGGGGGGGGGGGGTATTAAGATATAATGGAAACTTTCTAGAAGAGCCTTTATAATAATATATATATATTTAACTTTATGACTTTTAATTAAAATCAGTGCTTTATTAGTTTTCTTTCACCATTACTTATCTTATAACCAATATAGCAATCAATCATTATTAATTATTATAACCTTAAAATATTAAGATTTCTAGTAATTAATATAAAGATTAGGAGTTTGCAATCAATATTAATTAAGAAGCTCTCTATCTTATATTTACTTAAATAAATATTATATATATATTAACTTTTATAAAAAAGAGTAAAGTATCAATCTATAATACCTTAGCATTAATATTAGTTAATGTTATCATTTAAGGCATATAATATAAATAATAAAGTAGAAAGGTTAATTTATAATGGATTGAAAAAATAAGGCAATATTAATATAATTTAATTTTAATATTTTAAAATAAGGTATTAAGTAAACTTTAACTCAATATAATAAAATCAATAAATAATAAATTAATTAATATTAAATTTTCATCATATATAACCAAAGGGTATAATTAAGCTGTTAGCTTAGTTAATATATTAAGGTTAGGGTGCCTACTTAATGCAATATATAAGCGTCACTACCTTTTATTATTATATTTAAATCCCACCTTAAAAGTTTTATTATCTTTTATTATAATTAAAATATAGCTTTTATATAAAAATTCTAAACTTAAACGCTATATTTTATAAGTTGGAAATGATTATAATAAACTTAATAGCATTTATCTATTATAATTAATAATTAAGCTACGTAATATTTAAAATATAGCTATAAAATATACCTTATTAACTACTATATAAATAACACTAAGAGTATTAGCTATAAACGCACTAATTAAAATGCCAAGGCCTTTTATAATCTTGAATAAAGAAGAGATAAGATGCTCCACTTATTGCTACTTCTCATTCTACTTAAATTAATTTCCAATTAGGTTGGCCATTAAGATGACTATAGCACACTGCTCATAATTATATATTTAGGCAAGGGAGGACTTAAGCTTTAAAATCTATAATAATTAAGCTTATAAATCGCATATATTATATATTATATATACTTACCATCGCTATAATAATATCCAGCAACTTAGAGAATCATTTATATAAAGCTATTATTTTATTAAATTTAGCAATTATTACCTAAAGGTTAGTTAATAATATCTTAATAGATTATATATGCTAAGTAGTATTATTAATAATTATATTAATAATAACAATAGGGCAAATCATATATATAATATAAATAATGCCATTATAATCCTTTACTTTAATAATATAAAGTTTATTATTAATAGCATCTATTTTCACTACCATAAAAGCAACCTTAATATATAACAATATTTATAAAGTATCATTTATAATTAAGCATGGTTTAATTATAAGGAAATGGATAATATAAACAAGCCTCCTAGAAAAGGTTATAATGGTTTAAGGTATTAACTTTAGGGAAAGGAAGTTATAATTATAAGGGAGGGAAATAGTTAAACTGAATTTAAAAAGGTAGCTATATAGGAATAAATCAGGAATTAAGTAGGTATATATATATTAAGCAAAGAATATTTTAATAAAATAGATACTTTTTTAAAGGTATATAAAATATAATTATCTAATTCTTTATTTATATAAATAAACTAAATTATTCCTATTAAGAAATCTTTTTCTTTAATAATAAGTAAACATTCTCTTTTAAATTATATAAAACTAAAAATCGCTATTACTCATCACAAGGCTTAATTACAATAAATTCGCAGCAATTTACCGATTAATAATAAAATTATATATAAAACAACTAATTTAAAGGCTTAGAAGTCCAGAATTAAGTATTAAGTATAAGAGCATATTTTAGGTAACCAACTATAATAAAGCCTTAAATATCCCTAAAAACCCCACGCTTTACCTAAGCGGCTTCATCCTTAACTCTAAAAGTAATCAATTTAATAGCAAAGTTAAAGCCACCTACCCTAACTCTCAATAAAGCCTTAATGCTAGATTTACCATTAGTCAAATATTTTATACAATTCTAGCATTAAATATATATTCCTATTATTACTAAGCAATATACCTTATCAATAGTATATAAAACATCGCTTTACTTATATATCTTTAAGTTCAACCTTTAACTTAAAATTAATATTAATATTTAATAAGGCGAATAAAAGTTTCTATTTAAAGGCTCTTATTATATCCTTTATAATAATAATATTATAATTACTAGGTAATATATAAAGTTAAAATGCTTTATCCCTAATTCTAAGTATAAATTCTCTAATTTCTAGGTAGTTAGGGTTATAAACTAACTTCAACATTATTATAATAAAAAATATATAAATCCTATATATAAATTTAAAGATACCAATAAAGGGTAATTTACCTTAGGTTTTATATTGCTCTTATTAATATATCATAAGAATACCCTTATAATATACCTTTAAGGATCTAGTTATTTTAATTATTAATCCTTTTAAGTTAAGGAGCTAAGTTAAATAATTAATAGCTATAAACTTCAACAGTTTTATATTATCTATATAGAAACTAGGCTTAATAAAGGTATTAAAAAATAATTCCTAAAGATCCTTAATAAAACATTTAATTTATTACACTAGGTACTTTTTACTGCCTTTATTATAAATGAATTCTATATTTAATATCTTTCCTAAGCCCTTAAATGCTGCGGCTGCTATAATAATTAACTTAGCTTTACATTATTAATAAATTATAACACTTAAATAATAATAATTTCAGAATAACTCTTTTATAAATATACTTAAGATAGCTTTATAAATATATTTAATAATATAAGGAATATCCAGGGCTTCCTTATTTTCTTTAACATCCATTATATCTTTCAATATAGCTTCTTTATCAATATTATTAATGCTAAAAGGTGCATTATAACTAATTATAACGTCCTTAGATATTTAAGCTTAATTAATATCCAATATCTCTTATAATATAATATTTTCACTAATATCATTAATATTAAGGAGTATAATACGGTTAATTATACTTTACTTAGGTAAAGACTTTAAGTTTGTAACGAAGAAATAAAAAACCTATATAACTATCTAAGGTAATTCTAATAAATCATACCACTAATATTATATAATAATCAATAATATTATTTAATATCTCTAGCTTTATAAGATTAAAAGCATAAATAGCAAGGTATATATTACTGGGGCTAGATCTGCCAAGGATTAAAGGACTTTAAGAAAGTCTCTTATAACTTTAATAAAGAGGCTTTTAAAATAAACTATATTAAGTAATATAGGGTTTTCCTAGGTTCTCTAAGAGGATAAGGAAAGGCTTATAAGGAAAATATAATATTAGATATCAGAAGGTAGATTAAGAACCTATAAAGATATTATATAAGTAATATATTAAATAAGGGAGCACCCAGGATGGGCTAATCAACCTAAGGTTAATGATTAAACCTTATAGCTATATAAAAACAATATATAGGGAAAATTAGCAAGAAAGTAAGCAGTTATTTATCAAGGTAGATAGTGATTAATTAAAGGAAGATAAGAAAAGGGTTAGAATGATTAATAAACCAATTAATCTTTTATAATAACAGGAAATAAGGGCGGATTTTTAAAGCTCCTAGCTTAATAAGGATATATTTATATATTTACTTAAAACTATTAATAACTTATCTTATTTATTTTTTATATAATTTAATTATTAATTTAAGAAAGGGTTGAATAAATAATAATATTATCTTTAAGTTCTTTCTTATCTATATAAATAAGCATTACCTTTTTCCGCCACATTCTTTCATTAAACTTAATAAAAAGGTTTTTATAAAATATTTATCCCTTCATAAAGCTTAAATATTAAATTACCTAGCTTAAAACTTATAATACTAAGCCAACCTTACCTTTAAAAATAGAAGATTACTTTTATCTTTAAGCTTATAACTATCCCACGCTTTTATTTATACCATCCTACTCTTATATTAAGCCCATAATTAAGGCCTTAGTTTATCTACCACTTAAAGATATTAAAGGGCATTTTATCTATACTATATTTACCATTTATTTATTAGCTTTAATCCTTAATACTTACAAGCAGTTTAGTTTTACCATTAATATACATATTAACCTCTTTAAACTTATAACCTTAACTTCTTATTTAAGCAAATATAAGTAACTATAAGTTTATAATAAATAGCAGAAAATATAATTAATTTAAATATCTCAGCTGAAATATAAAGAGCTAAGAAATATAATTAATTTAAAATTTAATACTTATATCTTTATATTAATTAAAGTTAAGCTCCTTTTATATATATTTATTGCTTAGGTAAGAGTTTCATTAAAATACCCCTTAGCTTACCCTAATCCATTATAACCTTAAAATGCATAAAAGATAAATTTAAAATAAAGCCCTATTTATCATCTACCTTTCACTCTTACTTTAATTAACTTACCATTCCTTATTATAAGGATTACTTAAGAAAGCTAAATCAAGATCTTAAATTCACATTATAATCATATTATTACCCCTTATACTACCCTAAACATTATACCTACCACTATACCTACTAAATCCAGAACCACTATTAAATCCATCTCCATTACTATAATTCCAATAATTAAATTAATTAATCTACTTAAAACTAATCCATTAGTTTTTAATACCTCTTTTAATCCAATTCTTAACATTATTAAAGAATATACCTAAGAACTCCTCTTTATTAATAAAGGAAAAGAATATTAGGCTTATAATCCAAATTATATATTTCATTATATAATAAATATTAAGCTTAAGGATTTTTTTTCTTATAACTTATTTAATTATTTAATATTAAGAGAGATGATATTTATTACTTATATTAAAGGAATGATTATTAAATATTTAGCCTTAATTAAAAGCCTAAGAATTAATTATACTCTTAAAAATGATTTTTATAACGATTAATAATTTATATAAACCTAAATAAATATATAATATAACTTACCAGGCTTATTATTATCATCATTATTTAAATCTTTTATCTTAATTATTACTTTCCTTAGCCTTAATAATCTATAAAAAGATATTTATTAATAAGATTACTATATAAGCTTAAAAGCATTGCATCTTATTTAAGCCCTAAGTTATTAATTATAACTTAAAAATAGGTTAGGAGGCTAACCTTATTTAAGGTTAAGAAGAAATATAAGAAAGCTATTATTATTATTAGCTAACGCCTAGCCACCCTAACTATTAAGCTATTAAAAAGGCAATAATAATAAAGCTATAATACTTAAATTTAATAAGGTAGAATAACTAATGAAACTAAAGAAACCTATAACTTATTAATTAATTAATAATAAATATATAAGAATTAATACTAGGTTTTATATATATACATTTAATAGAAGGAAACATAGCTATACTTATGCTAATTAGGAAGCTATTAGCCGGCAGTAAAGGCATAATAAGTTAATAAAAAATTAAAACCTTAATAACTACCTAAGTTTAATCCTTAATTATCCTAATTATTAAATCCATCTAGCTAGGATATATATAACCCTTAATAGTTTTAACTTTTAAATATAATAAATATAACTCTATTTATAAAATAATTAAAGCATAAAAGTATTAAATTAAGAATAAAGAGGCTATAATCTTTAAAGTTAAGATATTATTAATATAGATTAACAAGTTAATTTTATTTATAAGCTATATTTCCATACTTAAGCAGGTATTATTAATATTAAATTATATAATTTAAAAGGTTAAAGATAAAAGTGATTTATAATATAATAGTATTAATATAATTATTTATAGAAAGTATTTACTTAAAAATAGGGATAATTACCGCTAAGTTAAGTAAAGAGTTTAAATTATTACTTAAATACCTAGGTAATAAAAGATTGCCATTACCCATTAATTAATATCTACCAACCTACCTTAATTAAAAGAGTAATTTCATAAAGCTATAATGATTATAATTAAGGTTTTATTAAATGTTAAATAATATAATTATATTAAACACCCCCTATTATCTTTTAGGCCCTAATTATAGCCCTAAAGATACCTATAGCTAAACCTTATAACAAAATATACCTATATAAGGCTAGCTTTATATATAACCTTTATTAACTTTACTATCTTACCTAAATAAACAATCATAAATAATATATCTTTATAAGTTTATATTCCTAAATATTATAATGCATATTATCTTTACAACCCCCTCCTATTTTATATATACCTCACCTAACCCCCCACCACTCACTTACTCTATATAAGTTAGCAGTAATAAAAATATATCCATCGCTTACTATTAACCATTAAAGGTTGCAGTTTATATTAATACAATATAGTTAAACCTACTTATTAACTATAAAGAAGTTAAAACAAGCCTTATATATTCTTAAGAAAGGGAATAAAGCGTTAACTTTATAATAAACCCCTTTAGATTTAATTAACTGCCACTTATAAATCTCTTATTATAAAGATATTAGATATAAGGTAAAGTTATAAAAATAATAAGGTTATATTCATTAGCCTTATAAGCCATTTTAAAGCCTTAAAACCTTTCCATTCTTTAATTATAACTTCTCTTAAGATAATTATAACTTCCTTTAATATATTAAATATTAAAACATACTATTAACCTATTACTTAGATTTTCAACCTATTCCATAATCCTGAGCATTAAGATATGCCTATAGAGATTTAATTAGCCTATAATGAAAAGAAGGATATTTTCCAGCTTTAATATTATGATTAGTTTATTAAATAAGCAAAACCTAATCTATATACCTTTATTATATTTATCAGTATTATTACTTATAAATATAACTTAATAACAGCAGCTATATACTTCTATATACTTTTATTATAAAACTTAATCTTTAAAATTAAAACTTCCTAATATAATATAAAATTAAAAGCATTATATATAATATTTAAAATAATCAGGATTATTAAATATAATAACCCATCCCTTTAAGATATTTATATTAAATATATTAATAAGGTCTTTTACCTAGCGAATATAATGAGCAGCTCCAGCCTAAATATAAAGAATAAGGATTATATTAATATATGGTTTTAAAGAGCTAATAAGGGAATTCTTATTAAGATTAATACTTTAGCTAAGATTATTATAAAAGCTAATAATAAAGGCAGTTATATAAATGTTTACCTTTAACCTATCTCTTAAAAAGATATAAAACCTATTATAAAGATAGTAATTACTTATCTTTATATTAAGTATAATTAAGATTAATATAAGGAGAGTAATAAACCTTACTTAAGGTTTTAAGTAGATAGATCTAATACCTTAGCTTATAAGCTTAAGACCAACCTTTATACCCTTACTAAAACTACTCTTATAAGAGAGCTTAAAAACTTCTCTATCATTATTTTATATTACATCTTATCTTAAGAATTAATATAAATCTTATACTAGGAAGCTATAGCTAATATATAACTTAAGCAGGCTATCCTTATTAAAGTTATTATATTTAATAGCTGCCATAAGCTTAGCTATAAGCTTTAAAGCATAAGAGGTTTATATAATAAAGAGGAATTCCTTAATACTTATAAGATAATAATAAGATATATTAAAATTAAAAAGTATATATAATCTTCCCTTAATAAGCTAAAGGCGATATAGCTTAATATTACAATAAATAAGAAGTTAATAAGCAGCATTAATTTAGATAATATTAAGATTAATAAATAATAAACCTTAAAAGAATCTAATAAAGGACCTTTTCAATATAAATTAAAAATAAGACTTAGCTTATATCATATAAAATATAACTACTTAAGTAAGAACCTATATAAATAAGTTTTAATATAAAGATTAAGGTCTAAGTTAAGGAGTAATAAAAATATCTTTAATATAAATCTAGATAAAATAAATATCATTAAGCTAGTTTTAATAATCTAAGTAAGTATATTCCTAATATAGATTAAGAATAGGATAATAGTAAAAATAGGAAAAATCCTAAATTCTTAGAGAAATAGATATAAAGAGTTACCTATATATATTAAAAAAAAACACATCTTAAATAACTCTTTAAAAAGAGCCTAAAAAGAACTTATTAATTAAACTATTAAAAATAATATATAACACAGCCAATTTAAATACATAAAAGCAGTATTTCATTTAAATTGCGATTATTTATTTAAGGAGATAATATAATAAGTAAACTCATCATCTAATAGGCTAAATATCCATAAGCTTTCTTATAGCCACTAATAAGGATACTAGTAGTTATAGCTAAGTCTTAAAGTAGTAAGCAGATATTAATAGTAAAAACTTTAAACTTCCCTAAACTATAATATAAAGATAAAAAGCAAAAGGAAATATAATAATATATATTTTATAATTAATATTCTCTTAAGTCCTAAGTATTAATCTTTAATTTATATCATATTAATACTCTATATTATAAGATAAATAGGGTAGACTCTTTAAAATCAAGTCCTATTTATATATATTTAATACAAAATATTTATCTAAAATACACTCATCATCTAATAACTAATCATATAAGGAAAAAAAAATTCAATTATTCCTAAGTTTAATTAATAAAGATGCTAAAATAAAGGGTTAAAATATAAATAAGAAAAAATAAATGTAATTAAATAATCTCTTAAGTAATAAGAAAAGGGCTTTATATATAAATATAAGGTATATTAAATAAGCTTATCATATAAAAAAAGGATTAAAATATGCTTTTTAAGTAAATTTTAAATAAAAGGTTAATAATATTAAAAATAAAAGGCATGCTATATATTAGATAAAGTTAAGAATAACAGCAGAAACTTATATTTTCTTAATAAAATATAATTTATATAAAGGATAAGCTCTATAATAAGTAAAATTATTTTTATAGAAAGATATACTTAATAATATTTATATATATAAAAACAGGTAGATAACCTTTAAAAAAGGAATATATCCCCCGCCTGCTTTTATTTAAATCTTTCCCTACTTTCTTCACCTATTATCTCCTACTTATAAACTATATTTATATTATATATAAAGTTACCCACCTACCTACCTTAAGAAAGGAAGGAAAAACTTATTATTTATTTTTCTTAGATAGATAGGGCCATCTTTAAGCTATACTTAGCACAGTTAATATAAATCATCATTATACTATACCTTTGCTAAGCAGGTAGCCCTTAAACATTACTTACCATAGGGCCAATTAAGTTAATTTAAATATTTATAAATATATTATATAATAGTTAATAGATTAATAAGGTTTTAGGTTTTAATAAAATTATATTAGCTAAGGGATAAGAAAGGTATTAAAATATTAAATATATAGCAGCTTAGAAAAGAGTTAATAAATAAGTTAACGGCTATATTCCTAATAAAGGAAACGCAGTAATAATAGAATTATTAAGATTTAAGCTTATAATAATAAGCTAAAATAGGCTTTAAAATTAGGAACTATAAACCGATAATTTAATATACTTGCTTAAGCTTAGCTAAGATTAAATATAAGGGCAGGGCCTTAGGTATTAACTAGCATATCTTTAAACCTCTTCCCGCCTTATTTTAACTTTCTTAAATCTTCTTTTTTACACCTTATAACATAATATAATATAAGATTTAGCTAATAGTGATAATATTATTAAAAGCTATATAAATTCTCTTCCTTCCCTTAAGAAAAGAAATATATTATACCTACTACCATCCTTAGCTAATTAGCATTAATCCATCTTATTCCAACTATCCTTATTTATATTTCTCCATTATAATATTATATATATTATAATAGCTTATAAAATAAAGAAGTATATAATATAAATCCATTAAGCTATTATAATAGCTTAAACCCAAAATCTATAAAGCATATTATACTTAATTAAGATAATCTTATATTAAATTAATATCAGATTATAAAATACCCTTTAAAGGTATAACTAAGAATCCCCCCTCTACCTACTACTTTATATTAAAGAACTAAATATAATACCTTTAACTAGCGCTTATAGCAGCCTTTATAAAGGCAATCAATCCTTATTTATTAATAACTTCTCCTATTATTATATAGAGAAGCGCTTTTATAACATCAATATCATTAAAATCTGCTAACTATAAGTTAATTATCTTTATTATATAAATAAAATCATCTAGCATTTTCTTATATTAAGAATTATATGCTGGGGATTTCTGAAATTTCCATAGAAAGAGCCTAAAATGCCTCCTTATAAAAACCCAGATATCTAGATACCTAATATAAACTTACATTATCTATAAGATAGCATCCTTTAATTTATCAACATTTAATTAAATAGCCTCCTCAACTAAGCTTTACTAGTTTCTAATAAAGCCCCTAACCCTTTAATATAGCAATTTAATAAAAGCTTTAAGATAAGGCTGGCTAGGAAATAAAAAGTTATCTTTATTTAAATTATCTTTAATGATTTAAGAATAAACTATATTAAACGAAGGTTAAGTTATAGAGAATCCTATAATTAAATATAATATTAGCTAATCTTTAAGAGAGGATAAAAAGTAATGTAAGATTTCTTCATTAGTATTAAAAGGCAGGCTAATATAGCAGCTAATAAAAGCGTTATTAAGATATTTAAGGGTATTATTAATAACTTTAAATAATAATAAGGGACTAGCTTAATAAAGATTACCGTTATTTTATATGATTCTAAATTTAAAAGAAGGAATGCTAGTAGTTCCTTTAATATAGCTGGGATTTAATGGATTATAAACTTTATTAGCAATCACTTTAACTATATATAAGATAATGCACTGGATTTCCATATTAAGGATATATATAATGATAAGGTAAGTTAAGATAGTGGTAAAGTTAAGTATTGGTAGATTAAATATAGGGCGGCTATTATTATATATCGCGCTAATTACTACTAGGGTATCTTTTTTATAGACTTAAATAAAGTCTTTAAAGTCCTAAAGATTCATCTATAAAATATCTTAGTTTATATTATAGATAGCAAAATTAAAGGTATTAAAATAACCTATAAGGTTAATATAAAGTGCTAATAAATAAAGCTTAATAAGGCTCACTTAGATTACCTAAGGTAAGGTGAATAAAAGGAAGGTAAAGGATATGTTTAAACTTAGGAAGAAGGTTAATCTTATGCTTATATAGAAATTCGCCCACGGTTATAATGCTTATAGTTATAATATTATATAAAGCCATTATTATAAGTATATAAAGAGCGTTTATATTATAAAAATAGCAATTAAAATATATAAATAAGGTGTAAAATAATATATATAGCATAGCAATCATTAATAAAGGTTAATAATAAATAATTAATAGGTTTAAACCTTAGCTTATATAAAATGAAGAGAATCGTATACTAATAAAATATAAATAGCAATGAAAGAAAAGGATATATGATATATATTAATCATATTATATATTATATATTAGTTATTAAGGAAAGTTACTAAGTAATAATAAATAAGCAAATATTTAATATTTATAAAATAAAAAAAATTAAAAGAAACTAAATTAATAATATATATATTAAGAAAGTCCTAATAGGAAAATTAAGCTGCTAATATTATATATTAAAAAAGGAATCTAATAAGCTAAGGAGAAGGGGATCTTAGGGATAATAAGCTTTAATATTTAACTAAGATTACCTATTATAAGGTTAACATAAAAGTAATACTTAAGAATAGAGCGAAAGATATTTTAAATATAAGAAAGGTATATACCTTTTAAATAAGGGAGGCGTTAATTAAAACCCCTTTAATAGATTAATATAAAATATTAAAGTATAAGAGGGTAATGAATATTATAATAATTAAAAATAAGCCCCTAAGTAATTTCTTAATTACCTAACCATCCCCTTTAGCAATTAAAAATAAATAAGTTTTACTTATATTATAGAGAAATATTATTAATAGTTTACTTATATAAGTGGATCCATCACCTTCTTCCTATATAATTAAGGGTATATATACCCTCTTCTCTTAAAAGGTTATAATAAAAACTTAACTTAAGAAATAATTATTTAAACCTAGTTTTTATAAGCCTTTACCTCTTTAATTATATTATTTATAAATATCTTATTATCTCCTATTTAACTAACCCTATAAACTTCTTAATAATTAATATATAATCTCTATTAATATATATAAGCGGCTTACCATTTATATTATAATTTCATTATATTATTAATATAGGAATATTACTCCTTCCTTAAAACTAGCAGTAATTAAATTTATATACCTTAATTAAGCTTTAACTTAACCAACTATAAGCATTTAATCTTAAACTAAGATCTTAAAATTATCCCATCTTATATTTAAATATAAAGATTAAACTAAAGATACCCTTATATATAAGCCTAGTATAATTAAAATAAATAAACCTCTATTCTTATAATTAATAAAGATATAATTATAAAGAATATAATTCCATATATAGCAATATTTCCAACTATATCTTAGCTCTACTTATTAAATAGGGACATCTTAACTACAATATATCAATATAGCAAAGACCTTAATAATTATAAAGCCCTTTATAAAATCCAATACCTTAAATAAAACTCTATCCTCTATTCTTATATAAGTATCTTATCTTAAGGATAAAAGTATATAATCCTCTTTAAGATTCTCAATCTTTAAATTAAGAATCCTATTATCATACTTTATATAATTATATTAAAGCAAGATATACACCTAAATAATGCTTACGATTTAAAGCTAAACAAAGCTATTGCTATTATCATCCAATCTAAGGCACTAGGCAATAATAGCTATATTATAAAGGGACAGAATACCTATAAAAAATGCATTTTAGTGATATATAAATTAAGTATAGCCTCTTTATTTATTAAATACATAGGGGTATTAAATTATAACTTCATCGCCACCACTTATATTAATTGCATTTAAATAAGGTGTATTTATAACTTGACTTAAAAGGCATTACAATGAACTTAGAATGATTATATTAAATAATGCTAGATTTATAGCAGATAAATAAGATTATTTAGATAGGGTGGTATAAAGGAACCATTAGATTAAGCTAGGAGCATCTATTAGCAAAAAGGCAATATAAAGGAAATAACAATAAGATTCTTAAATAAGCATATTAAAATCAAAACTTAAAGACCTTTAGCTAGTAGAAATATACCTATAATATCTATTTAAGCTATAAACTTAATATAATACCCCCATTTAAATATATATATATATAGCCTTTCTTATTATTAGAATTACTCTTATTAGTTATAAGCTCTTAATCTCTAAAGCCTAAGGCTTAAGTAAATGGTCTAACTTAATCTTATTATCTTAAAACTTGCCTCTTATAAATATAGCAAGCAGGCCGGTAAGATTAATAAAAGAGGGCGCAGGAGTATAAATGATATTAAGCTGCTGGTTGAATAGCTGCAATAGCTATTGCTATTACTACAATACCTAAATATTATGGCTATTATAATAAGCCCTGCTATTTACCTAGGCCATTATTTAAATTAATAAGGGTTAGTAAGCCTAAGGTATAATAGTCGCCTTTATTAATTAGCCTTATAATAAATACCGGAGGGTATTAAAATTTATATATTGTATTAATAAGTAGGGTTGGCGCGACTGGAATGTTATAATTAGCGCTATCTTAAGATGGATATGAATTATCTATATATTGGTAATGATAATAATGATAATAGGAAGCTAGCTGGTTATTATTATTAAATATATTAAATTAAGAATATAGATTATAAATAAAAGAAGGTTGCTATTATTAATAATGCTATTACTAGTACTATATTATAATAAATTAATTATGGCTCTTATAAGTATTAGATTGCTATAAATAAGGTAAGTGCTTATATTAAAGCTAATAAAGGGGTGAATTAAATAAGCCATTATTTTCAGCACCTCCGCTATAGCTAATAAGATATAAATTCCATCCTTAATGTATTATCTAAATAACTTTAGCTTAACCTATCATAAAATATATTAATGCATCCTATAATATATTAGCTAACTTAAGTACTCTTTATTAACCACTTTGCCTTTCAATTAAATATATCCTATATTTATAATATCTATTATATAATTAACTTAATATAGCCCTGTATAAAGCATCCCCTTTAATTTATTATTAAATATTATTAAAGCTCTTTATTTATATTAAGATGCTCTTTAAAAGTGCTTATAGCTATACTTAATCCTTAACATCTTAACTTTATTAATTTTCTTCATTAATTTCCCCCCTTTATTAAAAGCTTAATATTAAAATTACTTTTAACTTAATATATTATATAATAAACCAATATAGATTATATCATGCTAATTAATATAATCTTATCTTTATAGTTACTTTCATTTACAAATATCACTTAATTTATTAATAGATATTACTTTTAATCTCTATAATCTTAATAGATAAGACCAGATTTATATAATTCCTTATGAAATATAAGTTTTATTAATCCCCTCCTATTATTATATTTTTCTTAATTTCTAATAATATACTAAGTTTTCCAGTTGGCACCGGCTTATTTTTTCAGGATAGATATAGTTAAAATATATAAAATTATTATTAAAGGAGTATGATAGGATTAGGTTATAGAGTAAATTGCATTATATAGCATTATCTTAAATATAAATGATTATAATATTAAAGAGCGATATACTTTAACTTACTTTTCCCTTAATAAGCATCCTTATCTTTAATTAAAGTTATACTAAGAGATCTTAAAAGGTAGCCGCTAATTAATTAAGATATAGCTAAATAAATTAAATAAGCTATATATTTTTCATATAAATTTCATTATAAAGGAAGCCTATAAGCTTTAGCTTGCAGCCCTATAAGTTATACCTTAACTAGGGATATTATCCATTAAGGAGTATAAAAATCTAATTAAGGGCTTAATAAAGTTAATAGGAAAGCTAGATTACCCTAATATTATAATCCTTTCTTATAAGCTTAAAATTAAGATTAAAACCTTAATGGATATTGCTAACTTCTTTTATAATTACTTCTGAAATAAAGCTAAGATTTATAACTTATATATACTCTTAATAGAGAAAGTCGTTATTAATAAGTATAGCTATATTCTATGCAATAACCACCTTTTATTACTTCTTATAATGCATAAGGTTATTGGAAACCAATCTATAATGATTAAAATGAGAGACCTTATAAATAAGCTTTATAAAAGCTTTAAAAATAATCTAAAGCTCCACTCCGAATTCACTAATTATACTAGCAATATTTATATAATCAGCTAAGTATCTAACTCTATATATATTGCCAGTACCACGGTATATATAGATTTATATAATTAGCAGTATAATAAATCTAGAAACCTTTTCTTAAGCTTAATTGCTTTGCCGCTTATTAAGTTAAAGTCTTATCCCAACCATTATATTTTTCACTTAATTATTAAAAAGGGCGAGAACTTAATAAATAGGATGCGCTAATCTTAAAACCTATAGCTATATACTTTTATAATCTCCTTAAATTACAACCTAATATATGATTAAATATATATATCTAGTTTCAACCTAAGTATTAAGATTTAGTAAGTTAATAAGTTAAAGCTTTTAATATAATATATTAATACCTAAGTATATAATAGCTTCATTAACTTTATACAAGCCTCCCAGCTAGCACACCTAATAGGTTTCATAGCTATTACCATCAATATATTAATTAAAGCTATTAAGATTTATATAATCAACCCAGAAGATATTTCAAATAATCTATATATATTATTTTCAGCTAATAGGATATTTAAAAATCTCTCACTTAAGTGATTTTACTTCCTATTAATAATAAAGTGGGGCCTTAAGGAGAGCATTTATTATCTTTTATTAGTTAGGTTTTCCCTGCACAATCTTATAAGCCATAATAACGATATCCCTAAGAAATACCTATATATTAATAAGCTCTGCCTATAGGATAATATCATGGCATAGGCGGTTTGAATTTCCAATCTAAATACCCAAAATATCTTTAAGGTAAAGTGGTATCTATATTAGCTTAAATTCATCACGGCGATTTCTTTAACAAGTAAAATAAATACTAATATTTAAATATAAGTAAAGATCTTTATTTAAGAAAAGACTGCTATATATAATATTTAATTTAAGTGCTTAAAGTCCTTTAACTACCTAGCCTTTAATATTAATAAGCTTATAATCATATTAAACAGCCTTGCTTTCTTTTATATCATAGCTAGTTATATAAATAGCAAGGCCTATATATGGGATTCAGTATAACTAAAGAGTCTCCTATAGAGACCTATTTATATCTTCACTTATAAGCCCCTTATAAAGGGTATAGTTATTAAAGATAATGAGGATAATATAAGCATTATATTTATAGCTTAAGCGGCGTCTATAGGTCGGTTCTATATAAGCTCTTTAAATAAAGTGGTTAAGGTTTAGAATATCTATGGAAATAAGGCTAAAAGTAAAGTTATCTTTAAAGCACTAGCCCTAATCTTATATAATATATTCTCACCTAATTACTTAAAACTCATAATTAATGATATAAATAAGCGCATCTTTATATTTTCTTTTAATAAAGATAAGGATAAAACCAGGCTATTTATTAACCTATTTAAATCTTAGGGCTTTAATATAACGACTAGGTGTATATCAATACCTATCATACTATACCCAGAGCCGCCACCACTACCATAACCTACCAAAATATTAAAAACCAGCTTTAACCTTAGCTATACCTATATCATCATACACTAATTAAAGTTTAATAAAGATCCTATTATAAGAATAATCCAAGATATTAACTATATAAATATAAGCCTATTTTAATATAAGGCATATATTAAGTAAACCCTAATAAGAAAACCTATATTATATATAAAAAGTAAGCAATAAATTAAGTATAAAGAGGTAGTAAAGGCCTCCATTAATAATAATATTAATTATATAAATACTAATAAAAGAAAGCTTAAGCTAAGCAATATAATAAAGTAATATAAAGAAAACTATAGGATGGACTTAGATTTTAAAGAGCTGAGCCTTAAGACTTATAAGGCCCTTAAGAAAAACCACATCTTACTATAAAAGCTTTATAATAACGTAAAATATTAAGGACTTAAATATATTAATAATATAAATAAGAATTTAAAGAAGGGCATTATTAATTAAGAAAAGGAAAGAAATAATACCATCCGCTATTAAATAATATAAACCACTTATCTAGCCTTTTATATATATTAATAATATAAACATAAGGCGATTTAAGGCTAAATAAGGTATTTAATTATTTATATATAATCTTTATAAAAAGGGGGCATATTGATATAATATCTTTTCTTATCCTATATATCAGCACTATAATGATAAAAGGAGCTATAAGGACCTTTATTTAAGTAAGGGTATATAATTTATTATAAAAATAATAGAATAGCTTACATAATCTTATATTAACATTTCTCTCCGCATTCCTTCATATTTTATAAATAGCCCTATAAAATCCTTATTAAATATATAAATATATAAAATAACTTATCCCTATAATCTATAAAAATATATCTAGTTAATTAACCGTTTAAAGCTTAAGCTATATAAAATTATTAAAGGGAATATAGCAATGAATCTATAAGGATAGATAAGTAGCTTATAAATATTCATAGCAATTATATACTTAATCATCTCTCATTTTCTAATACTTATATTTCCCTTAGTTTATACTTAAAAGCTTATAAGTAAGGATTTTAATATATAGGTAAATATAATATATCTAGCATATTAACTTTTCCTAGATTAAACCATATTAATATATTATTATTAAATCCATCTAAGTTATTATTCATCCTTCTTTTAATATCAAAAGCATTAATTTAAACCTTAATGCTAAATATAAATATAGGCCGTTAAATACTTATATCTTTACTTAATAATTAAATTATCCTTTTTTAAACTTAAAAACCAATAAATCTTATAAAGCTTTGCTGCTAATAAGGCTATATCTTAGTTATCATTCTTAAAACTATTAACCTATTATTAAAATAGATATAATATCTTATTATAAAGAGCGATAGCAGATTAAGGAAATAGAATAATTATTATATATAGTATGCATTTATAGGGTATTAAAAGCATTATCTAAGATATATTATAGCGATAAATATTATAAATATAAGCTATAATAGCAGTTTAATAACTGCATTAACTTCTTTTATAACTATATAAAGTGATATATCATATATAAGCATAAATAAATACAGGCTGCTATTAATACCTATAATAAAGGTAATGGCAATCTAGATAATAATAACTATAACCCCTAGCCTAATGATTAACATAAGATGGATAAATTATTCTATAGTTTATTCTTAAAATATAAGCTTTAAGATCTAGGCTTTACTATTTATTAAGTGGCCCTTTAAGATATTCTTTAGCAAGTTATAAAGGAACTAATTATAAAGGCTGGAAAATAGATTATAATATATTAAGGATAAAGGCTATCGTAAGATTAATAACTATTAACTTTATCATTATATTATATAAGCTAGATAATACCGATTTTATAATATAGCTAATTATAATAATTGATATTAAGGATATGGATTTAATAGAAAAAAGATAATAATATAATATATTAGCTAGAGGCGCCTCTTAGGCAGCAAGAAGCAAATTAAGTTATAAAAGTCTCTTTACTTTATAAAGAACTCCTACCTATTTACCTAACCTTATAAGCAGCCTAACCTATCATATATCATAATTAAGCCTAGATGACTAACCTAATATATAATTAAATAAGTACTTTATTATATAAATAGGTATTAACTTTAAGGCTGGTTATATAATAAATAATATACCCAACTATTAAAAGAAACTATTATCTTAAACCTTTTTAAGGCCTTTTATTCATAGGGTCTTCTTCCTCTTATAAAACGCCACCCTAAATAATCTTATATAAATATTAATATAATTAAAGGCGGCTCTGTTTTATTAAATATAAACTTTATTAATATTATTTTATTAAGTATAGAACCTTTTAAGGGTGGCTATACCTTAGCACTTATATTTGAAATTCTTTCTAGCTATATAGCTTATAAATTCTAAAGATAATTTAATATATTTTTTATTATAAAGCCCTTCTTATATATTAATACCTAGCCCTTACTTATCCTTATTAATCTTAGCTATTTAATATTAATATAAGTATAAGGTTAAATCATATCAGCTAAGTTATAATAAAATCAATTTAAGAATATACTTCGCTATAATTTATAATTTATATAAATCTTTCATTTCTCTAAGTTATAATATACTTTATTATTAACTTAAAGTATTTAAGGCTTTAAGTTATCTTTTTCATTTATCTAAACCTAATATTATAAGCTATATATAAAGCGAGCATTAATATATTCATTAATAGTTTAATAATAAATAGGTATAGGTATTATTTTTAGATTATTATTTATAAGTTTATAATAATATAAAGAAACTTTAAAGGTAGGTTGTTTATAAAAATGATAATAATAATTAAGGCTAAATAAAAACTTAATCTCTTTTAAGCAATTAAGGCTTATTATCTTAAACTCTATAATCTATGAAAAGGAGGATAGCCACTTAGATATGATACAGCTAATACCTTATAAAGCTATAAAAAGGAACGCTATATTTTATAGGCATTTTCAATTATAAGGATATAGGTTGGCTATTATATATATTAAAGGCTAAATTATAAATAATCCATTATAATTACTTTTATACCAAAGTAATATAAATAATATAAGGATAGATAATATAAATAAGGAGGACTTAAATTAATAATAAGATATAAATAAAGGGGATATAAAAAAGGATGATATAAAAGAAGGCAATATATTTAAATAAGAAATCTATAAGGATGATAATACTTCTTATAATGCTATAGCTTATTAGCAGGTTTATAAAGTTTAGCTAAGCTTTAAATAAGCAAGGCTACTAAAGACTTTAATAAGGTATCCCTGCTTTTATAAAAAGGGATAGAAATTAAAGGAAGCATACTTAGGGTGGATAAGGGGAAGACTTAAAAGGCAAGGGGGGCGATTTATATACCTTTAATTCTTAAATAAATATAAAGTAGACGACTTAAATTATACTTTAGCTAAAATTGCTTCGCCTAAATAGGTTTTATAAAACTATAGATATATATAATAATATTAATTAATTATAAACCTAATAAGCGATCTTATAATTTTATATTAAATATATTATAGCTCCTTTAATACCGATATATTATAAATAAAAGATGATATTACTTAAGGTTAATAAGATTTATTTAAAATATATTAAAGTATATAATATATTTTATAACCTCCTTTTAAAGTAATTAATAAAGGTTAATTAATAATTATAAATATAATAATAATAAACTAATATAACTAATTAAAATCATATTTATTTAATAAATATAGGCTAAAAATATTTTAACTTTTAAACCCTTAAAGAAATTAACCTTAAATTAAAACTTAAGAATAATATACCCCCCCCCCTTAATACTTAACCACCCTATACTAGATTAATAAAAGTATATATAGGATTGCTATCAGCCTTTATTATATACCCTTAAACATCTAAGCGATAAAATATATAAGGTCTATTTATAAAATATATATTATTATACATTTTAATAATATACCACCTATAGGTATTTAAATAAGATGATATAAGTTGGAAAGGGTAATATACCTTTAGCTAAGCGCTTTTAATTATTAATTATAATTTAAAAAGCTTAAATAACCAGGACTTAATCCAAAGTAACTTTATATATTAAGCTATAAACCCTATCTTATATTCTATTTACCTCCATTCCTCAGTTATAATAATATTATATAATAAGCAAAGATATTACCACATTATATATAGCCTAAATATCATCTTAATAAAGAAGGCGCTAATTATTTTTATTAAGGCTTATATCCTTAAAATACTCTATAATCTATACTGCCTATAATAGGTAAACATCCTTAATAAGGTAGCCTATAAACTTTAATATAATAAAGGTAAGAAAGAATAAAGCCTACTAAGATAATAACCTATTATATTTAATATAAACCTTAAATAATTTTATAGCCTCCTTATAAAGGTAATCAAGGGCCTACCTATACCTAATATTATCTATCTAAGCTAAAACTATATTAAATATAACTATATTAATATTAAAGCTATCAATCCTTATAACTACATCCTTAAATATATAAAGTGATATATAAGGGGCTAAGGCCATATTAAACTACCCTATAATACTATTAATTATCTTATACTTTAAGTTAATAAAGCTAACTTACTTAATATTAACCAAAGAGTTAAGTTACTCTTTATTATACTCCTAAGGTTTATATCTTTAAATTCAACTTAACCATAACTCACGAATAAGTCCCACTCTAATACTTATAAAAGAGACCGGTAATAACTAAGCACTACCTTATATATAATAACGGCAACCTTAGATGATATATCTAAGCTTAAGAATAATACCTTAATAACTTACTTAAGCACCGCTACACCCTAAGAAGTAAGGTAGCTCCTATATATAACTATAAACTGCTTAATATTATAAATAATTATATTAATTCCTTAATTATATTTTAAAATAGATATAATAATATTAAAATATCACCTTAGTTACAGCGGATTATAATTAATATTAAAGCTTTAAAAAGTTAATTAATATAGCTACTTATAGGTATCCCATAAGGAATAAATATACTATTATAATACTTAGCGATAATTACCTTAATAATCGCCTCCTATAGCTTAATTCTTAAATAATTAATTTTTATAAATTTCTTTAAAAAAGTAATAAAGCCCTTAAGCTATTTATAAACGCTAATTAAGATTATCTTAAATCAAACCCTATTCATACCTTATATATCTTATTAATACCTTTTATTTATATACCTTATATAACATATATAATAAATTTAAGCATAATATAATAATAATAAAATCTTTAATATAAAAGAGATTATTATTTAATAAGTTAAACCTTATAAATATATTAATCTATATCCCTAATATTATATTATCAGATTTATAAATAAAGCTATAAAAGATTATCTCTATCTAAGTATATCTTAATAGGTTAATGATAAGTAATTAATTAAGGAGGCTAGCCTTAATAGAATCCCGTAATATAATATTACTCTTTAATATAACCTTAGATATATTTAGTGATTATATTTAGTAGTCATAATACCTATAATGAAAATATTAATATAACCTAATCTCCTTAATCCGCGGCGATCTAAAGAGTATATTATATATAAGTAAGGCTATAATTATAATAGAAAAGTTTATTTAAAATAAAATGATCTGAAATCTTAAGTAAATATAAAGATTATATTAAAAATCTATTATTATTTATATTAAGGAATTATAATATAAGTAGGATAGAAACTCGCCTTAATAGATATTATCTTACTTATAATTTTATTAATATGTTTATTTTCCCCCTTATTAAAGAATCTTAATAATATTATAAGCTATAATTAACCTATAAAAGCTTACTTATTATTTAGAATTTCGCTTATAATATAATTATAACCTATATATATAGTTTATAAATTAGATAAAATTAAATAAAATTAGCTCTTAAGTATATTATTATTGCTAATACTTAGGTACTAAGGATACCGCCATATCCTAAGCTCCTAATCACAACAACCATATAAATCATATACCCAGCTCTTTAACAGCTCCTATTATTATAAAACCCATCTAACACCTAAGTAAAAAGGTACTACTTAAAGAATTATACCTAAACCTGAAATATAAAGGCAGCATAAGTAAGTAATAGCTTAGCATATAGCACTATTAATAATAAAATAGCCGCTTATAAAGAAGAGACTATAAAGTATAAATATATATTTTAGTTCCCTTAATTATAACCAACCATTGCATTTAAAGATACTCAACCCATTAATTAAAGTAGATAACGGCCTAAAGAAAGGCATTTAATATAGCGAGGATAGCATCAATCTCAACCACTTATATAATAGGATCGAATAAAAGGTTAGAGAAGGGGGTTCTTATTATTAAGTTAAGAAGTTTATTTACAATATAAATATCCTTAATAATTATCGCTAGCTAAATATAATTAATCTAACCATAAATTAATATTAAATATATAAGCTTAGTATATACCTTGCTTTATATCTTAAGGGTAAGCTTATAAAGGCGCCAGTAAGCATCATGGATCTAAACGGTACTATTAAGAATGCGATAAAGGTTGATTAAGGGAGTCTTAATATAGCCTATATATCCAATAACTTGATTAATAAAGGCAGCATTTATTAAAGTATTTATAGGAAAGACTTTATAGCAAATATATCTTAACTTAATTATAAGCTTAAAGATATACTCATTATTAATACTCTTAACAGCCAGGAGCCTAGTTATTTAAATATTAATATATAATAACGTTATATAATATTTATAATAAGCTATATTTTATATTTTATTTTATATTAAATTTAAGGATTATAAATTAAAAGGTTGCATTTAAGGTTAATTATAGATAAGGAATAAAATAAATGTTAATTAAAGGGCTGAGATAAAGTTCTTATAAGTAGTTAGTTAATCATTTAATTAAAGAATATAATAAAAGTTAATAAAAAGAAAAGGGATATATTTAATTAGAAAGTTAAAAGAAAAGTTAATTAAAAGTAAAGATCTTATAAGAACTTAAAGAAGATACTTAAGAAGTTAATTAATATATTAAGTGATTAACTTTTAGATGAAATGAATAAGGCAGAGTTTAAATTATAATAATAAGGCAATAAAGAGAGAATATAAGCTGATATAAGATAAGATTCATTAAGAAAAAGGGATTAATATTAAAAGGAAGAAAGTTACCTATTATTTCTATAATCTTAAATATGAAAGGATATATAAAAGAAAGCTAAGCTAATTAATAATAAAAGTTATATATTTAGGATAAGAAATTTAATTATATTAAAGTGGAAACGCTATTAAAGACTTAAATATACTCCTAATTCATATTAAAATACCATATTAATAAGAGTATTTTTATCCTATCCAACTTTAATACCTACTTATTATACCCCCTAGTTATATTAAGGTTATCATACCCTATAATATTAGGACTAGCATTTAACTAAAAGGTAAAAGTTATTAATATATAATAATAAAAGCTTAATTATATTAAGATAGCTGCTAAGTAAAGCTAAGCAAGCTAAAGTAATAAAGTTAATAAAGATTTATTAACTAGCCTAATAATAAGGCGCTAATATAAATACTTTTAGGCTAATTAATATATACCCTCTCAATCAGCATAGCTTAGCCACCCATTACAACCTTTTTAATAATATTAATATAAGCAACATAAGATAGCCTATAAAATATTAAAAAGATATTCACCATATCACTATTATAATAAATATATAACTATTAATTAATCATTAAAATAAACAGGAATGCATTAAAGGTTACTACTTATAACGCTGCTATTAATATAACTATAAATTTAAATGCAATAGCAACCTTTAATAATACCCCTTAGTTAATAAATAAGGCTACTTAATATATATAAAGTTAAATTATTATAAACTTCTAAAATACTGCGCTCCTAAACCACCTTAACCTTTAAGCGATAAAGATATAAGTGCTTAAGATTAATTGCATGGATAATATACTCATCATCGCTATATATAAGCTTCTCTATTCCCTTATTAACAGCCCTATTAACATTATTAACATCAACTCTTATAAGTTAATATTTATAAAGGTTAAGAGGAATCTGTTAAATAAGAGGGATATAAATAGGAGTAATATTAATATTATAAATAACATTTAATTTAAATAATTTAATACCAACTAACTTAATAACCCTAACCTATTATAAGCTATCTATTTACTCTTTCTATATAAAATATCAATAATCATCGCCATAAATATTATTAACCTTATCCTAGAGACTTTATACCTTAACATAATATCTAGATAAATATTAATATTATAATAAGGTAGCTATATTATATTTAATTAAGGTAGTGATATATTAATCTAGGCTATAATATATATTAAAGATATTGCTAATAATATATACCTTATAACCCTTAATATCAACCTGCCTATATTTTAATACTAACTAGAATTAAAAACCACTACTTATTATTAAGGTTTCCTAACTATCATACCCTAATAACCTATTACTATACTTACTTATACCTTTATATATAATATCTTTAATAGCTTTATTAGGTTTATATCTAGCTTAGCCCTATTTAATAAGGAAGTTAATAAGTATATTATATTTAACCTAATATAATAATAGATACTTTATATCATACAGCTATTAATTATAATTAATAAGGCAAGAGCATTATTCATTATAATAGCAATAAAGAAAATCCTTAATGTAATAGAGTTAGGCGATATTAAAGCAGATAACTAATTAACCCTCTTAATATAAACCCTTATTTAATTAAATAGCTTTAATAAGTTGCTTAGCAACCTTATAAGTAGTAATAATAATGCCCGTTTTTAATTAAAGGCTTTGAATAACCTTATCTTTAATAAATATAACACCCTTATTATATAATATAGATTTACTTATAGCAGCTATAAAACATAGGTAATTATAATCTCTATCTTAATTATTATCACTTATATTTAAAGTAGATTTAAGTTAATAAAAAAAAAACATATAATTACTTAATTAATAAATATAATTTATAAAGCTTATTTAATATAACTCTTGATTTTCTCACCCTAACCTAAAAGGGTTAAGGCCAAACCTATGATTATTATAACAGCATATTACTACCTTATGTTTATAAATATATTATATTAAATAAGGTAGCTTATTTTTAAATAATAATAATAACCTTAATTAACCATAACCATATTACACCCTATACTTCCAAGCAATATAATAATTATCACCTATTAATAACCTCTTAACTAACATGAAACTATTATAAGCCTAAACCTGCCGCCTTTAATCCTTACCCCTATAGCTAAATAAGGTTAACTATTATAAGTACCCCTATAAGCTATATTATATTTATTATAAAAATGTTATATTAGCTAATAATTTATAGGAGGTTATTGAAAATTAGATAATTAATAGCTTATAGCGGATCTTAGGCCTTAGTGATCCAGCTAGTAAGCTAGTTCTATATTATTATAAGGCTATTATTATATAAAAACCTCTAAATCATCTTTTAATAGTTTGTAGCAATTAAGTTGCTGCTTAGCATCCCCTATATAAGGCTATTAACCGCGGTATAGATAAATTCATTGCTATTATTATTATAAAAAACCCGGGATATAAATATATTGTAAACCTTATAAAATAAGGGGTTAAATATAACTATAATATTTAATTAAATACCTCCGATAATATATATAAGGGGCGGCATAAAGAAGATATTTAATACTATCCCTAATTATATATACTTTAAGGCGCTGGTAGTTATCTAAGCCCCTTTAAGCCTAATGCTAGCAACCCTATATATATAATTCTTAACCTCCCGCTTAGCTATATAAATAAAACTATATAAGGTAAGGTTAATAATAGCGGTTATATATAATAAGTTATATTAAATATATATTATAGTAGTTAAGGGTATTAACTAAGGGATGATAATAAAGATAATATAGTTGCTTTAATTAAAGAGGGAGGTAAGGTTATAGATATTTTAAATTATATTAAAGCTACAGGTATTATAAAGTAAGCTTATAATAATGATAGTTGAGATGCTTTAGGGGAAGTGGGCCTTTATAATAACGGTATTTATTAGTTTACTGAGATATATTAAGTTAATATTATAGAAGTTAATGCTTTTAATAATGCTAAAATTAATAGCGGCCTCCTTATTTAATCTCTCTTATACATAATCTATTATAAATTAACAATTATTAATATTAATAATAAGGATATTATTATTAATTAATAAGCGGAGGACCTTATATATAAAGATTATAAAAGTCTTATTAATATAACCTATATCTAAGATACCAATCTTAATATCATATAACTTAAGGTATTTAAGGATAGCTGCATCCTAAATAAGGGTAGTTATTTATATATAAAGCTAATATATAGCTTACTTAAGACCCTATATGGTTTAATGCTATAAGATTATAATTATAATATATTTTTAGCTGGTTAAAAAAGAATATATTATATATATTATTAGCGCTTTAAGTAGTAATAAGGGCTTATTAATAGCAAAGGGGTTGGCTTATAGGTGCTTTAATAACTAGGAAGCGATAATTTCTAGGTCTTAATTTATAAGAAAGTAAGAAGTCAGTTTTATATATAATATATATAAAGATCTAGGGCCTATTTATCTTTTAAATTAGCCGCAGCTATTTTAATAAAACTTTATAAGAAGGAACTTAAGATTAGTTAATTAAAAGTTAGCCCTTATATTAATAATATAGGGGCTATGGATTAAAGGGAGGGCAAAAGAGGTTTTTAGCTACAGTTAGCGGCTTAATGCTAGCAGGTAGCTTAAACAGCGGTTTATAAGGGAAGCTATTATAATATTAAAAAATAGATAAAAACATACCATATAAGAGGCTTATATTATAAAGGAGGATTATCTCTTAATAATTTAAGAAAGGGATAAAAGGAAGGAATAATTATATAAGAAGTAAGATAATAAAGATAAATAAAGGTTAGGTTAAATAAAATAATTAAATTAAAAGCACTTAAAGGTAATACCTATTAATAAAAAAAAGCTACTTTTTCTATTAAGAGGTTTATATAATAAATATTAAAGTTAATATATAAAGGGAAAGTAATATTTTAAAAGCGTAATATAGCTGCTATAAGGCAATAAAGTTAAGCAATAATCTTAAGAATCATAGCTTTAGCCGCAACCTTATAAATCAAGGCTTAAGCTCTTATTATTAATTAATTTATAAGAAGTTATAAAATAAAAGAATATAAGGAGAAGAATAAAGGTAATATTAAAGGCGCTAAACTTTAGCTATAATCCCAAAAGATGAAAAATTCCTGCTTTATTATTAAAAAGACCTAAATTAAATCCTTATAAAAGCTACCTATATATAAGGAAAGGTAGTAGTTTTCTATATAATAGGGCTAGCTACCTTATTATATAATAAATTTTTAAGGGTAGTCTTAAAAGGTAATTACTTCTACTTAATATAAAGAAGCTAATATTATCATTTAATATTATTAAAAATGCTATAATATAAAAAGGAAGCCTTTCTCTTATTATTATGAAATTTCATATGAAATATTGCTGTTATTTATAAATTCATTAAAAAGTATGCCTTATAAAGCTCTAGCCTTCTTTCCCTAAATAAAGCAGCAATAATGGTATAATTCAGTCTTCCTTTTATTAATGCTAAATCGCTATTAAATAAATTTAACTATTATACTTCTTATTTAAATATCTTAACTATAGCCCTATTTATATTCATTATGGAACCTTTTATTATATATAAGTAGATTAAAATCGTTTTTATGATTTATAATAATATTTAATACATTAATAATACCTATATATTTAGGGTTATTATATCTAACCATTATATTATTATTTATATATTAATTATATAAGAATATATTATTATTTAAATAATTAATAATCTCTTCTATATAATGGGTAAGATTATAGCTTTACTTGATAACCTTAGGGTGAATATAAATATCCTCACCTCCCTCTAGTAATCTTATCTATAGCTCCTTAGGCTTAATAAGATATAGCATAGCTAGGTTTATACCAACTCTTATATAGCTACTAGAAAGGAACTATTTACTAACAGTTAATTCTATAACTCACCTAGATTTCTAAATACACTATTAATATCCATTAATACCTTTAATATACTACTAAGTTTTATCTTATAGCGATAATAATTAAGCTTAAGATTTATAAATAAAAGATTAAATATATCTATCTTATAAAATAATATTATAATATAATAGTAGGAATTTTATATTCCTTTATTTAAATTAATAACCTTTATAAAAAGGGCGTTATTTTAAAAGCTAAATAAGATAAAGTATATTATTTCACTAAAAATAACGCTTTTATCTTATTAATTATATATTTAAGACCTTACAGTAATTAATCATAATACTATAATCTTTTAAATATAAAAGAATATATTTAAAAAAGGCCTCTTTATTTAGGTTATATAATAAAAATAAGGATGTTATAAAGGGAGAGAAGGGCTTTAAGGGTATATAAATATAACTTTTTAATAATAAATAATATATCCCTTTAATATAAACTTTAATCCTTATATAATCCTATCTCCCTTACCTTTAAGCGTTCTATATACTTAATGATAAAAATAATAAGCTTATAATATTTATTATAAAGTATATAAAGCTTAGATTCCTATATTTTATAAGATAATACTTTTATATAAGGGTAGCTAGCCTTTATAATTATATTTAACTTAATAGTTTTTATTAAAAGGGTATTATCTTAAGGGCTAAAAACAATATAATATATCTCTATAAAAATAAAGGCTTTTATTTTATTAAATAAAACCTAAGATCTTACCTTAATAATACTTAAAGCTACTATACCTTAAGAGGCAAGCCTTTCCTTTAAAATAATAAGTTTTTATTTAATATTAAAAAAAAAGAAAAAAAGAAAAGGAAGGGCGCTTAATGAAAGTTAAGCTTTCCTTCCTTAAAACAATACGCCTTATAATATATTAATACCCCTCTTTCTATTAGCCAGATATTTATATATACAACCCTAACTTCCATGCTAAATCCTACCTTATATTTACTTAACCATATTATATTATAATAAATCTTATAATAATTAAGCTTATTATTAGCCTTAATTTAATAATTAAATAAATATAAATTATGATGATATGCTAATTAGTTTCAGATTATATATCTTTAATATCATTATATTTAATTATGAGATAAACCTATATACTGCATATATATAAGCTCCTTTTACCCCTAGGTGACTAACAACCTATTATATAAGATAGGCCTAACTAAGCACTTATTTAATAACTTTAAGGCTAGAGCATTTAAGCTAGATAAGCCGCTATAACATTATATGAAACTTAATAGGCTTAACATTATACACCGTAATATGATATATACCAGCCCTTTTAATGCAGCTAAAAGGGGGGCTTTTTATTAATAGATATTGCTATAGCTCCTTATATTATTTAAATATATCAATAATGCCCATGGGAATAAGCGATATACCACAGCAATCCCCCTAGCTTAAATAGCAACTAATGCAGCCCTTTAAGATATAAAGCTTAGATTCCTATGCTATGTAGCCTTAAATATCTATATAATAGCAGATAATATATATAAGTTTATTAAGTGTAAAGATCTAGGTTAGATGAGCATTATTTTAAAGGCTTAAAAGGATATAATATACCTATTTAAAGGAACTATATCTTTTCCCTTATTATTAAAAACCAGATATTAAGGGATTAAATTTATTAATTATATTAAAATTTTCTTTATTATATAGCTTAATAAATTTAAAAATAGCCTTTTTATTTAAGGGAAGGGATAAGGGTATTATATTATGAAAAGCTTATAATAAATATAAGCAAAGCCTTTTTTTAGCATAAAATGAAATATCCACTTAATATAACCATTACCCCTATTTTATATACTATATTATCAACTAATCTTATAAATATTATCCAGCCTATAATTAATATACCTAGCTAATATATCCTTAAGCTTTATATTTAATATATAGATTTAAAGGTGCGTTATAATTAAAGAAGAAAGGAGAGGAAATTAAAGGTGATAAGCTAAAGTATTAAATGCTATTAATTAGAAATAAAAGGTATATATATTAAAGCTAAATAGTATATAAACTAAGTCCTAAGATTAATATAAGATAAAAGGTGATATTTTATAAGCAGATTATAGCTACTTCAATATAATAAAGCTAAAGGATAATCTTAAATATAATAAGTTGCTTTTATTAAATAAAGTAGATCTAAGCTTATTATAAAAAGTTTATTAAGGGGCTACATTATAAAAAATAAGTCTTTTCCTTATTATAATAAGTTTTCATCCAAAGCATTAATATTTCCAATTAGGTTAAAGAAGCTAAACCTTATAAAATATATAATTAAATAAGATATACTTAGGTAGGAAGATAAAAAGTATTAAGAAAGGACTTATACCTTAAAGAATTGCCTTTTAAGTGATTAAATAAGGGTCCTTATAAAAAGGTAAGGAAAGGAATATAAATAACTTAAATAATTAAATTAAATTATAATTAAATGCTTTAAACCTACTTTTAAACTAACATTAATTATTAAATAAGTTGCATTATAGCTAATAATATATAGCGATAATCTTATTATAATATAATATTAATATATTTATACTTTAATTTAAAAACCTTAATTATAAATTCTTAATAATGCCGCTTAATTACCAAAAAATAAAGCTTATAGCTCCTATATAATAATTTAATTCCCATAATACCATATGATAAAGAGAGGCTAATACCTTATAAAACCCTAAATATTAACTAAATATAAAAGATAATATATAAATTCTACCTATTAATACTTTTTAAATAAAGCAATAATACTTATAAAATATATATCTAATACCCTTAGCCTACTCATCCCTAAAAACCTTAAGCACCTTTAAAAACAAAGGCAGCTACTATTAGCTTTAATATAGCGAAAACCTCCACTTTACCCTAGCGCTCTTTTAATTATCCTCCTACCACTCCTCTTATATATATTATTATAACCAACTTATTCATTCTTTCTTTTATATTTTAATTCATAATATATAATATAAAAGATAATAACTTTCCTATTAACTACCTTTATATAAGGATTTATAACTTAATTATTAATATCACTATAAATATTAATATTATTCATTACTTTAATATCTCCTTTAATAATAAGGATATATTAAAGTAGAGTATTAAAGTAAGTAGGTATTAGATTATTAGGGATTATAATAAGATATTATATAAGATAAATAAGATAACCTACCCCTTAGCTAATATAAGCGCTAAGGTTGAAACTCTATTAATTATCCTTATTACCTCCTAATAACTTATAAGCCTTATAATATAATAAAGGGCTTAGGTAGATATAATTCCTCAACCTTAATATCCTTAAATATAAACTTAATAAATATAAGCTTATTTAAATCACCTAGGCTTTTAATAATTGCAAACGAAAACTTATTAATGCTTATTAAGTCCCCTTTAATATAAGCCTTATTAATACCACTTAAAGTAAGGAGATTAAAGGTTATATATATAAGGCAATTAAGTATATTAAGGATAAGGCATATAAGCTTATAAGATTAATTCTAGTGCTATAATTAAGGAATAATAGGTTATTTATTAAGCAGGGTAAATCTATATACTTAACCCCCCCCCCCCTTTTATAAATCACCCTATTATATTAAGCTAACCCTAAAGTATAACATATAACTTCCTTAAATAAGGCTTAAACCATTATTATGATATAAGAAAGGGTATTTCAAGAAGGTATCTTCTACTAAGCTAAGGTATTAAGGTAATAGCCATATTTTTATAAGCTATAAAGATATAATTAAATAGATAGCCTTAAAAAGGGGGTTTTAATAAAGATAATATATAGGATTAGGATTATTATATATATAAAGCTAAGTTACTTAAATATTTATAAAACTAAATTTATGATAATTTTAAAATAAAATAAGATAATAATTTCATTATTTTATAAATATTATCTTTAAGCTAATATTATCCCCCCCCCCCCTTAAATCTAGTAGCCAAGGTAGCAAATAAACCACCGCTAGTTTTAAATTATATTTTCTTATAAGGGCCTAAAGATAACTAATAAGGATTCAATCATATTATCTAATATACTAATTAATAAATATCCCTTTTATAAAAGCTATATTAAGGAAGGATAGCGTTATAACTATCGTTAAAGATACCGCAGTAATAAAAGTAAGTTTTTATATAAGAATCATATAGAAAGGCAATAATTAAATCTTATATTCTTTTTTCTTTAAATCTAAGCTTCAGCTAACGCTTTACTTATATTATAAAAGTAACCCCTAAGCGCCTAATAAATACTTAGCCCCTTAAAGCAACTTACTTAAAATATTATCTAAATAAGCTATAAGTAGCTATACTACCTAATATAATAATAATAAGCAAACTATAAAAGACTATACCCTAATTAATATTAAGCATAAGGCAAACGTTAAATAGATATAACCATACCCCCCTTAAGTTATCCTTTTTCCTATACTTACTCTTATCTAAATAATTATATTATAATTATTAACTTATTAAATAATTTCCCCTACCCTAATAACCACCTATACCTTCCTAATTACCTAAACCTTATCTTAATCCTTATTATTATTGCTGCTATATTTAAGTAGCATTAAGGTCTTTATAAAGTTAATAACTATAATCTCTATAAGTGAGCCTTCATTATTCCCTAAAGATATAACTTACTTATTCCAAAGCTATATATCCTTTATATAATCTCTATTAATTTTAAAACCATAAAGTTTATTAATATAGGGGTCCTTTATTATATAAACCCAGAATGCCTAGCAGTAAGCTATTACTTAAATAAATTTAAATGCATTATTAATAATACGGTTTAATTTATATGCTAATATCTCTTAATCTTTAATAACTATATAATCAAGAAGTAACGCTGCCATCTCCTTAATAAATACCTAGCATCCTTTACCATTATAGCTTTAAAACTTAAATCCCTTAAAGTTCTTTAAAAAGAAGTTAATAATTAAAGCATATTAAGCATAAAACTCTTTAAGGGTATTTATATAAGAATATATTAAAAGTCTCTTTCCCTATATAAATGAGAGTAACTTATCTAAAGTTTAACGTTTAATTAACGCCTTTAATATCTTAAAGAAAGCCTTAATTAACACTCCTAGCAATTAATTAATAAGCTTATTCTATATTACTACCTAGATAATCGCCTCTTTAGCTCCTTCGCACTTTAATAACTTTAAGTAAATCTTATAATTATTATTATTTAAACTCTTAAAAAATACCTTCTAATTATTCTTATAAGGATTAAAATAGCGCCTATTATTAAAGTAGTTATAGATGAAAGTATTAATAATATAAAATAATAAGGTAAATAGATCCTTTATAAAGTTATTAGCAAGGCCCTGGATTATAGCTGCATTAGGTTGGAATATTAGGATGCTTAAATTATCATCCCTTATTTTCACCTTCTTATTAATTTTATTATAATTAAGCTCTTTATTACCTTCCTTCCTCTTATTAAAAGTTATATTAATAGTAATAAGATAGGTTTTAAAATAATTACAGCTAGCTTTAAGAGATATTAATAGATATATTTAATAGCTATACTAGAAAACGGCTTATTGGAAGATTATCTTATAAGATATCATCTCCTAAAAGCTTATCTTATGAATTTTTTCCCTATAAAAGGTAATATAATATCAAATAACCCATAAAAGTTAGTCTAAGGGAGGTAGCTTAATTAAGATAATCAAGAATCCTAAGGTAAAAAGATAAAGGATATACCTTAGCATTAAGAGAATTAAATCAAATATATATCATATAGAATAATAAAAAGCCATATAATTAATAGTTAAATAAGGTAACTTAGCTATTAATACCTAGATATATAATCGCTAAAAAGTAAGCAGGAAAGGTTTTGCAGATAATAATTAACCATTTAATGGGATGAAAACTATTAAACCTATTAATAAAAGATATATACTTTAAAACTATAAATATATATTAATTTTAAGTTGAAGAACCATTTTAATTATACTTCCCTACTTCCCCTAGCTATTAGATTAATTTAAATTAAAATTCCATCTAATCTTATAACCCCTTATATCTAAACCAATTAATCCTTTTTTTATCTACCTATATATATTAATATCCCTCTTCCCTTAATAAATATAAATACTTTTCAGCTAACTACCCTAAATTCCTACTATATATTATAAAATAGCAACTTTAAAGCTTCCTTATCCCTTAATAACCTTAATTCCTTTTCAACTTATTAAAATCTAAAAAGGAATTAACTTAAAGGAAAACCAGCTCAATATGCTAAAACTATAAGTTAAGATATAAGTAGATAGAGCTAATAAACATAAATCCACAGCTAAGTAGCTTATTATCACCTTAAACCTTAAAACTATATATATATATATTTTAAATGTTATAAATTAGCAAACTTATATAAAGCATAAGTATTTTAATATATCCTAATAGTAGCATTATTAATATAGTTGATGTATTAATAAGATTAAATGTTATATTATTTATGCTTAGCTAAGCTCTGATTTCTTAAATTAATATAAGAGTAAAATGCCCTTAAGATTCATTTATAATACCAAGGGAAATATTAAGGTATAGGGTTATAATATAGCTGGTAGTAATAATGGGATCTTTATTAAATAGTTTAAGCTTATTATCATCCTTAATAAGAACCTTCCCCCTTATATCCAGAATTCTAAAAAGCTTAAAGAGATAAAGTTTAAAATGCAAAATCTAAACTTAAATATAACTTAAGTTATAATACAATATATAGAGAAAATCTAGGCTTATACCTAAGGTAAGATTAAAGAGATCATTAAACCACGAGATTTCCAATTTATATTTACCTATATCATTATTATAATCCCTATTATTTAAGGTAATAAGGCTATCTAAATCATAAAAGATGCTATAGCTTATAATATTATTTAATTAAGTAATATAAGCCTTATAACTTATAAGTTCCTCCTAAAGCTTAAGGTAGCTATCTAGAGTTATATAGAAGAAATCAGACTTAAACTTAATATAAGTAAAGTTATTATAATGATTAACTTAAGTAGTAGTATATATAAGATTATATCATATTAAAAGATAAGTGATAATAATAATAGCTTTTTAAAGTTAAGAGAGGCTACTTTATAAGATAATAAGTACTTAATATAAAGGTTTACTATTTATAATTAATTAAGATTAAGCAATATTTATAGAGTTATTTTTATAGATAAGGCATTTAAAAACCTACTTTTAAGCAATCTTCCTATATAATATAAAAACATTAAAATATAAAATCTAGATATTTAAAGGATGATACTCTCTAAGTAGTGATAAATATATATTAAAAAGGTATTTAAGTGGGAGGGGATCGGCCGCATCTAGCCTATCTTCTTATTATTCACAAGGCTTAATATTAACATTATAAAACTTTATAAAAACCAGATCTACAATATCTTTAAGGGCTTAATTATACCTAGAATCATTAATTTCATTAAAAAGCAAATTAAGGAAATTAATAAAGCATATAAAAGTAAAACTCCTTATATTATCTTAATTATTAGCCATTTTAAGTAATACCATTATATATTTTAAAGATTAAGAAAAGAGTTTAAAGGTATTACCTTTAAGAGTATTAAGAAAAGCGGGAAGAAAAAGTAAAAGCCTAATACTTATAAAATTAAGATATTTAATAAAATAAATAAAAAGGTATAAATAATAATCTATTAAGGCGCGCTTTAATATATATATATAGCTAAATAAGCATATTATGAATAATTAATCGTTTAAAATCGGTATAAGCTTTACTTAAAGTAAGCTAATCTTAAAAAAGGAGAGTATTAAATATTCACTTAGCTTTAATAATTATATATTATACCATAGAAAAGTCTTATAAAGGTAGTCTAACCCATACTTACCGAGTTAATATACCCCTAGAAAACCAAATAAGCTATATTATAGCAATTAAATTACTTTCAATACAGCCTAACTTAATTATATAATATTATTATTAATATAATTTATATATATTATTATTTATATATTATTATCATATCTTATTATATATATAACATTATATTTATATCTTAAAGCATTATATATATAAAATCCTTAAATCAATCTTATAAACCTAATAATAAAGTAATAGAAAATAGGCATTAAAAGGGCCTTATAATATATCTCTAATCCCAATATAAGCTAGGCGCCATTATTATAACTACTGCTTATATAATACTAAACCTTAGCGTAAAGCTATATTTAAGTCTTATATAAATAACCAGCGAAAGTTAATTAATATAAAGGCTGGCATTAAATAATAATTATCCTAGGATTTAAGGTGATAAGGCTTGATAATTGCTATTATATTAAATATAGTTACTCCTCTAACTACCCAGAATATAGCGGAGCTATCTATTAAGAATATAAGGTTAATATAAGCACCTAATCAGCACTTAAAGAGTAGGTAAAGGCACTGGATACCATTAAAACAATAGAATTCCTATTTAAGCTTAGCTAAGGTATTAAAAAGCTATTTAACGGTATCCTTAATATATTATAAGTGCTTAATATATTCTATAATAGCATTAACTAACTTATAATAATATATTATAGCGGTATTTACATACTGCGGCTCTAGATAAATAATATTATAAAATATCTTTTTATAATATTTTATAATATAATATATTTTAGCTAGATTGGAATTAATTGCAATATTATTAAATTGCCTCTTTCTTTTAAGGAGGAAATTAAATAAAGGAAAATAAGTTGCTATATATATAATTAGGTATTAAGGAATAAGAAAGAAAGTATTAAGAAAGAGCTTATATTCTTAAGAATTGCTATATAAGTGGTTAAAAGGTTTAGGAAGTGGAAATAGATAATTTAAATAATTAAATTAAACTATAAATAAATACTTTAGGCTTACTCTTAAACTAATATTAAATATTAAGTAAGGCGCAACTATATCTCTTTTGATTGCTAATAACTAATTATATATTAAAAATTACTTTAATCTTACTATATAATATTAATTTATTATTAAAGATAGAAATATTGCTTTAAGGTTTAGGATAAGGTATTTCTTTAATATTTTAGCCTTAAGGAAGGTTAATTATAATAAAAATATAGTTTTAAAAAGAAGAAAAAAGTATATTATTAAAAGATGAGAATATAATATATTATACTTACGTTTATACCTATAGCTTATTACCTTAACTAGCCCATTTATTAATAATATTAAGTGCTTTATAATAGTTTTTTTTTTTTTTTTAAATAATCAACTTAGGTAATAAGACTGGGCTAATGTAAAATTAAAAGGCAGGCTAGGTATAATAAAGTCCCCTAAGTTAAATAGGTATTTATTATTAAAGCCTAGCCTAGATCAGGATTAAGTTACCAATTATAAATTATTACCAACAATACTATTATCCTATAAAGGGTTTTATAAAGCTATGTGCCTTTATAAGCTAGATAAGAATATTAAAGGTGCTATTAATAAGGTATTAAGTTTAAGCAGCTTTATATTAAGCTATACCTAATAAGGGCGTTACCATTACCGGGCTCTCCTAGCTCAACCCCTTATTAATCTATAGCTAAAGATTTAAAAGTAATATACTTTTTATTTCTCTCTCCTAATTATCCTAATCATCCTTATCACTTTAAATATTATTCTCTAGGATATAATATTAAATAAGCAGCTTAGAGCTTTTTAACCGCTTAATTATAAGCAAACTAAATATTATATCATAATTAATATATAACCTTAATAATTATTTCCATAAAATATCATTAAGTTTAATTTATATACCTTATTACGCTTATATTATCATAACCAATATTATATATAAAATTATAGATTATATATTAAAGGTCTTAAGTTTAAATATATAATTAATTAAAGAGTTATTATTACTAAAGTTAGGGATAATATAAAGCGGTAGGGGCTTATAGTTTCCAGGATATAAGGGAAGAATTAAGCAAAGGTTGGGATTAATTGCATATTAAATTAAATAAAAGCCGCTAATATAGCATCATTAACTATTTCCTATTGCATTAATAATATAATATTATCTTTTAAGTTAAATAAGCGGTATTTCCTTATAGCTAATAATATCTTTATTTATTAAATAATATAAATAATAAATATTTAATCTATAATTAGGAGCCTTTTAATACCATCCTTAATTAATTGCTTAATCTTTATACTTTATAAATTCTGCCAGAATTAAGCTAGGCTAATTACATAACCTAATGATTATTTCTATAACTTAAAAATAAATTCTCTAGGTAGCTTTATTAATAGCTTTAAATTAGCTTTTTTATATATCCCTAATATAGCGAAGGAATATAAATTAATATATAAAATCTAAAAAAGAAAGTATAATATAATATAACTTAGGCTATTTATAAAAGAGAGAAAATAATTAATATTAGCATCATTTAATATCAGCTCCTCCAATAACTTATATTTAAAGCTAATAAGCTAGTTCTAAAGGTTATTAATCATTATAATAATTTAAAAGGCTTAAAGATATATTATATAAGAATAAGGTGTTAATGGATTTATTAATTATTTTATAATGCTTAATAATTAATATTTCAATCCATAGAGCTTTATATAATAACTATTAAGGTATATCCTCGTTAAAAGCTTTTTTATCTTAATAGGCTAATAGATAACATTAACCTATCCAGTTGATTTTACCGCATAGTTAATTAATTACAGCATCTTATTACTTACCAGCATTTTCAGATATATATTAATATCCTATAAAATAAGATACTTATCAAACCTATTTATTAATAAGCGATCTAATATATAACATACCTAGATAAGCCAATGAATACTTTCCTATTTAATAACGGAGTTATTAATACTTTTATAATTAAGCTATAAGGCTATAATAAGGCATTTAATAAGACCTATATATATTTAAACCTTACTTATCCAATTCTCATTTTAAAAATAATAAATAATATAAATAAAGATAATTAGATTCTTTATAAGGGGGTTGCATAGGAATGAATCTATAATAAAGGATAAATAAAAGTTAATCTATTTAACACAATAATCTATTAATAAGATCCGCTTTTAATTAAGATAAATAATATAGGAGGTTAATATATAAATAATAACGGCTATAATAAGGTAGAGTTGACCTTTATTAATATTAATATAAGTAATATCTAGTTGCATTATACTTATATAAGGCATATATACTTATAATTTAAAGAATATTTAAAAGTACCTTATAATTATATCCTTTTAAATTAAAAGTTCTTTATTAATATATAAGTTAACGCTATAAAAACCAAGATAAACAACCAATAGATTATATATTCACTATATAAGTGCCTTATTAAGGACTACTTAGTTTAAGACTTTAAGGGTAGAAATATAAAGAAATCAATAAGTAGGTTTAATGGCTTTTCCTTATCTTTAAAGCCTATTAAATTAGTCCAACTCTTAAGCTTTTAATTATTACTCTAAGGCATTAGCTTTAAAATATATATATATAAAATACTTTCACTATAATGCATATAGTTATATATTAAGTTATTCAACTCATATTACTTATATTTTAAAAGATCTCCAATATACCTTATCTTATAAATATAATATTATTAACATACCTTTTAAGTATATTTCCTTAATATTCCAGCCTTTATATAATATTTAAATAATATAACTTAAGATAACTTATCTTTATTAGGTATTATTAATAAGTCTTACTTTAATAAAGGGGCCTAATAAGTAATTATATATAATTCTACCTTATTTTATAATGATAAAGCTATAATTATATAATCCTCTTAAGTACTTAGCATAAGGGCTATTTTCTATAAGTTTTTTAAAATATTTAACCTTTATAATATATATTAATATAAAATCTAATTAAAAGTTAAGTATATAAGTAAGCTAACTTACCAGCTAGCTATATATAATAAGTAGATAAGTAATTAATTATATATATATAAGTAGAGATATTTCTTATCTTACCTTATGTAACCTATAAATACTATATATCTTATTAAGAGTATTTAAATATTGCCTTTTTCTAGAGGTTAAAATGGTATAATCTTAGTAAGATAATATAAGGTGCTATTATTAATAGTGATATTAATATTAATATATAAGAGGCGGGTTAATATTATCGCCTTAATCTTAATTAAGGATAGATAGCAAGGTTATTATAGATATAATAGCAATAATTAAAAGATAAGCTAAATTTAATTCTTTTCTAGTTATTATATTAGTTAATAATCCTTTAGTAAGATTATTTATAATGAGCTAGGGTAGGGATGGAGGATTTTATAATATAATATATTATTTAAGGATTAAAAAAGTAAGTAAAGAGACCTTTATATAATACCTATTAATATTATTATATTTAACTTAAAAGAATATCATTATATAAGAGAGTAAGTTAATGGAAGTTAGGAGTATAAGATATTAATTTAAATAAAGGTGTTTATAGTAAATAAAAGTATAATAATAAAGTAGTTGCTAGTATAAGATATATATCCATTAAGACCAGATTAGATGCTATATATAAAGGAAAAGGCATATCATTAATATAACCGCGATTATTAATTTAATATACTTAAGCCACTTAAGTTTAATAATCTATAATACCTAAAGATGCAGTTATTAATAGCGCTTATCTTTAGGTTAATTAGTTATAACTTAATCTAATTAAGGTTAAATAATATTAGCTTTATATAATGCTAATAATAATACTTAGAGAGAATATAAATATAGTTATAACTTATAGCTTAAAAAGCAGTAATAGCCTTGTTATAGCTATATATATAAGGTTAGCAAGAACCGCTTTTAATGGCATTATAAATTAACTTATTAGCATTAATAGCCTAAAATTAATCTATTATAGTGCTTTAAAATTAAAGTTTAGCAATTAACTATATAATAAAAACTAGAATAATCTTAATATAATCCCTTTATAAAGTAAAACCTAGAAATGTAATCCTAGTTAAAAACTTAATCTCTTTCCACCCAGGTTAATAATATATACCTTTCTAAAGGATCTTAGAAGAAACTATAAGATTATATAACCTCTTAAAAAGAAACCTTATTAAATAAGCTATTATTATAATTAATGCTTAATCTTAAAGCTAACTTTAATATAAGTTAAAATGATAAAATGATTTAATTTAACCTATATAAATATCTTTTATAAGGATATTATAAAATCATTAAAGAAAAGTAAGAATAATATCTGTAATAAAATATATAAAGATATGGAGTATAAAACTTATTAAATATAAACTATCCCTTTATTATTTAATCTTCGCTTTATTATTACTTTTTTTAATTCCTATCCCCTTTTATAAAAGTATAAATATTTTATTAAAATTAAATCTTAAATAATATATTTATTTATAGCTTAACTTACCCTAGGAGATTAAATGTTATTAGGAGATTTATTATTAAATTATTAATCATTTATATCATCCTTATCTATATTATCCTTATCCATATTATCCTTATCTATATTATCCTTATTTATATTATCCTTATTTATATCATCCTTATATATATTGCCTTTATTTAAAAATATATCGCCTTTATTTATATCACTTAAGAATTATAATGGATTTTCTAATGATTTCACCTTTAATATATATAATAGCTAAGTATATTCCTTTTATATAAAGGGGCTGCTTAAAAGCTTTATAAAAGTTGCGAGTTTATTTTATATATAAAAAGGGTTTATTTAATATTATATTTAAGTGGCAATCCCCTTTTACGTAAACTAAATCAAGGAGGTTAGCTTACTACTACCTATCCTTTAGCTTTAAGTTTATAAGAATGATGCTAATCCCTAGCTCTAGCTTCTTAAGGTACTTTCTAAGCTCATTATATTTAAAATAATTATGATATAGTGTTATTTCTTTAAGATTAACTTATAAAAGCAATGTAAGAATAGGTTTAAGATTTAAAGATCTAAGTAAACTATCCTCCTTTTTATTTTAATAATAAGGTTTAAACTTAAGAATTATAAACTTAAGGTTTATATCCTTTAAAAACAAAGATATAAGGTTAAAAATATAACGCTATTTATTAAACTTATTAGCTTAATTCTTTAGTTAATAGTTAATCTTTAGGACCTTTAAGTTTTTAACTATATTAATTAAATCTTTATATAATTTATCGCTAAATCCCAGCTTATAATCTTTAATTTATTTTAAGGAGATATATAATTTAATTAATAAGTTGCCTATTTAAATCTATATAAGCGGAATTTAATAAAGAAGCTTAATAAGACTTTATAATAATAATGAAAATAATACATAACTTTAAAATTTCAATATAAGCATAAATATATAAACCTTAGCATAAATTAGGTTAGATATATTAATTTATAGATATTAATATAAATCATATAGCTAATTAATAATAAATAACCTAGTTATTATAAATATTTTAACTATTGCCTTAGCAACTTTTATAACAAAGGTGTTATTTTTAAGAAGAGAATTCTGCTTATTAATAAGCTAGTTATATATATTATAAAGTTAGCATAAAGGTTCTATATATCGATCCTTATTTAGCTTAATTATCTTATTTTTTAAGGACTTAATATATAATAATAGGATTTACTCACACTCTTCCAAATTATCAATAAATATACACAACTCTAACTTCTCCTAATATCCAAGTATTTATTAAGGGCCGACCCTTTTAACATAATATTATAAATACTCAAAGTTTAAACGCTAATCTCTATTAATTATCTTAAAAGCTTTAATAATAAAGATTTAAAAGTTAATAATATAAATAAAATCATATAAGTAAGGATAGATCTATAATAATCATATACCCTTAGAAATTATTAGGTGATAAGAGACCCTATTAAGATATTATAATAATAAAGTTATCATTAAAATATTTAATTAATATAGCAATAAATAGGAACTAGCTTTATATAATTCCTTATATATTTTATAAAGGTTTTTAATAGCCTTAATATTAGCGATAAGATATCTATCATATTTAAAGTTAAAGTCGCTTCTTATATTCTTAGAAATCATCACCAAAAGCTTATAAAGCAAATTATAAATCTTCCCCTAGCTATTAACTATATAAGTATTCTTTATATTATATTAAGGTCTTAGCTTAAAATAAATAAGGAGATTATATAAATTAAGATATAAGTTAGGGAAGGTTTATTAAAATCTTTAATATTTATCTAGCTAGGTATTAATACCGTAATTATGATAAATACTTTAAAACTAACTTAACTAAGTATTAATATTATTAATATAAATCATAAATTCCACTGTATATAGCTCTCTTAGCGATAAGAGCATATTATTATTAATTATATAGGTATTCTCTATAATATGCTGGTTTATTAATAGCGTTATACTAACCTTATTAATTATAGCCTTTATAGGTATTAAAATATCTTATCGCTATTAATTTAATTAAAAAAGATTAATAAAGGTATTAGCTACAGAAATATAATTAATATAAGGTTATTAATCCATATTAGATAATATAAAAGGTAAGAATATAATAATAGCGATATAATATAAAAAAGGTAAAGGAAATGATAGAATATAAGTTACTTATAAACCTAATAGCATTCCTTATTATTTATTATAAGGAAGATATAATTAATTATAAAAGTTATAATAAAGCTTAAAGCTCCTAATAATATATCATTAATCATATATCTAAGGCGTAATTTACTTAATTAATATAAATATATAATTTATATATACCTGTATTATTCTAGGTCCTTTTTACCTTAAGTTGCTTTACTTCCCTAAAAGCTTCTCTTAATTTTAATAAGCCAGCCTACTACTTAATATTAAAAGATTATGGAAGTCTAGCTTATAAAGATTATAATAATAATATAAAAAATAGTTAATCTTAAAAAGGAAGGATAAGTGAAGACTTCTAAGATTAATTTAAATTTCCAACTATATTTATATATTAAAGCTTAAAAATATATTAGCCTTAAATATATTAAAAAGCCCCACCCCCTTAATTAATTAATTATTATTTATATAATATATATTAATTAACCCCTTCCTTCCTTATTATATATTTTCTTTTTTCTTTATATATATTTTATCTTATCTTTATCTTATCTTTTAAAGGGTAAGGGAGGTGCTTAATTACTTAATAATAAATAAATTAAGTAGCTCTTAATATAATATTATCCTATAATAAATAAGGATACCTTATACTTTAAAGTCCTATTAATATCCTTTAATAAGGGTAATCTTATTATATTTAAGGGTAATCTCATTATATTGGATTAAGATTATATTAAGGGCTAGTTTTAAAACCTATATAATAAGTAAAGAAGGTTTATATAAATAATATAAATAAAAACAACTACTTCTTCCTTTTATATATTATTAATATTTAAAAGAATAAATATAATAGAGATAAATATAATTAAGAAGTTACTTATTATAATATTATTTTAAGTTTTTAATTAAGATATATTATTAGGGAGTTAGGTAATAAATAGATAAGTAAAGTTAAGGGCATTAAGGAAAAGATATAGGTAAATTTAGGGATTAAGATATATCTAAGGGAAGGTAGCTATTTAATAAGATTATTAAGGTAGCTTATTAAATATACTCTTAAGTTATATCCCTATAATTATAAATATAATAATACCTTTACAGTTTATAATTAATATTTAGTTTAAGGGCGGTGAAAAAATAAATAATACTTAGAAAAAGTTAATATTAGCTTTAGCATCTTAAGTTATATTTATATTACTTAATGAATTATAATATATATTATAATATAGATTATAATATATATTATTATAGGATTATTATTTTAAAGATAGATAATAAGGGAAAAAGAATAATAAAATAAGGGCTATATTAAAGAGGTTTAAATAATAATAAATAGGTAAATATAATACTATTAAGCAACAGCCTACTATCTTATAAATATATATCTTACCTAATTATATTCTACTTAAGGTTTTAATAGCCTTATTATTATATTCCTATAATAATAATATTATTATCCTCTTAAGATAACAGCTAGCAGGAAAATAATATAAAATAAATCTCCTTAAATAAATCTCACTTATGAAAGTTATCCTATATAATAGGTATTTTAAGGTATTTAAAATAATAATGCTTTAAATATATTTAATAAGGCCTATCCTTCCTATTATTATTATAAAAAGGGCGATAACTTCAATCCTAGATAAATAAAAGGACCAAGGGGATCAGGGGGATTAAGGGGATTAGGGGGATTAAAGGGATCAGGGAGACCAAAAGGACCAGGGGGACTAAGAGGATCAAGAGGACTAAGAGGATTAAAAGGATTAAAAGGACCAGGAGGATTAAGGGGATTAGGAGGACTAAGGGGGGGCAGGATCGTATAATATTTATATATATATAATCATTCAAGGTATATAACTTAATTATATAAGACTATAATACTATTAAATACTTTATTATTTAAGATAAATAATAACTTAAGAACCTTATACTAACCTTTAATAACTATAAGATATACTCATTATATTTTCCATTATTTCAACTTATAAAAGTATTATATATATAAGCATAATAAGATTTATAATTAGCAATACCCAATCCATACCATTAGATTCCCCATAGCTATTTAATACTTAAATAGTAATAATAATAATAATAATAATAATAATAATAATAATAATAATAATAATAGTAATAATAAAGGTTATTAAGGCTGCTAAGATAAAATATTTAGCTTAAAAGTAGATTAAGGGGGCTAAAGGGATTATAAAAAAAAATAAGATAAAAAAGATTAAATAAAAAATATAAGGTTAAAAAGATAAGATAAGATAAATAAGATAAAAGGAAAGAAGAAATATCCTTATAAGAAAGAATTTATTAAATAATATTATATAGATTATATTTTAAAGCTTAAGGGGGGGAAGGGGTAGAGATCTCTCTTTAACTCTCTCATCTTTTATAAATATTAAAAGAGATAAGATAAAAAAGAGAGGATTAAAAGGGGTTGGGGGGTAAAAAGGTAAAAGAAAAAATATTATTCTTATAACTTATATAAACCTTTTTATTTAGGAAAAGGGAAGGATATAAATAGCAGGATTATTTTATAAGGTAGGATAAATAAGATAATATATTTATATAACTCCCTTACATTCTATTATAAGATTCTTAAAATCTTTATTATTTATTTCTTATAAGCCTTATTAATATTCATTTATTAAATCTTATAACTGCCTTTTAAATTAAAGTTACTTTAAGGTAGTAAGTATATTAAGGGATAGCTATTATACTTTTATAAGATAATAATTAAGGATTAAGGAGGCTAAGATAATTATAAAAAATAATAAGATAAGAGGGATAAAATAAAAGATATAAGATATAATAAATAAGATAAAAGGGAAAAATTAATATTTTTATAAAGAACTTTTATATATTAATAGGGTTTAATATATAAATTATGATTTAAAAAGGGAGATAAGATAAAAAGGATAATATAAAAGAAATAAGATAAAAGAAAGAAAGGTAATAAGTCCCTTATAGCTATTTAAGAAGAAATGAATTATAAAAGTATATTATAAATAGGACTCTTTTATATTATTTATAAAAAAGAATATAAGTTAATTACCTTTAAATAATATATATATATATAAATAATCTCCCTAAAGTATAGATTTTAATTTTATTTTATAATATCTTATAATTAAAGGCTTAAATTAAGGTATTTAACAAGGGTCTTATAATTATTTTTAAGAAGAGGAGGGAGGAAAGGAATAAGGCAAGCCATTAAAATAGGTTTATATAAAAGTACTTATAAAATAAAAGAATATAAGGAATAGGCTCTTGATAACCATATTGCTAAGGCCTTAAATTATATTTATTTTAAATACAAATATTAAGAATCCTACTACATCACCCTATATATTTATCTTCTCAGTAATATTACTACTATTAAATATTATATTAGCATCCTTCCTCTTAATATAGATTATAGTTATTATATTAAGATATATTTAGAAATGATTATATCTATTTATTAGGAATATTAATAAAGATACCTATAGCTAGTTATTCCAGACCTAATGGGATAAGATAGCTATAAAAAGCATAAGAAAACTTAGTTAATATTAAACTTATAATACCTTTAAAAATAAGGTATTAAGATAATAAAAGGAATTATATTATATTAAGCTTATCACTCTAGCTTAAATTAAATAAAGCTACTTAAAATTATCTTAATAAAAGTTTAATTAAATTATTAATAAATAATGCAGGTTTTATTTAAAGGATATAGATTTAATTAATCAAAATAAGTTTCCTATCAAGATATCATACCCTAAGGGATATATTATATATATATATTATTTTAAATAAAAAAGCTTAAATAATAGTAAACCTTTAAATTTAAGGGTAGGAGGTTAAAAAGTCTACTTAACTATAAAATATAATGAATTTATTATATATATAGAATAAAGTAAAAGTTCCTTATATTATTTATTATAACCTTATTAAAGATATATATATTAATATATCTATATAAGAGATAATTTAAATTAAATCCTATAATGAAAAATAATAAAAGGGGTCTTTTACTTAAAATATTAACCTAAGTTATATATATCTTTTATAAACTATATATTAAAATAAATTAATAATAACTACTTTATATATAATATAAGGGGTTCTAATTACTTAATTTACTTTATAATATTCTCTTATTATCTATAAATATTTCATTATAAAGAAATTAATAAATCGCCGCAAACCATTAATATTATAAATTAGCAAAGATAGGGTATTATAAAAAAAAAAAAAGAAAAAAAAAAAGCAATATAACTAAAAGGGTAATACCTTAAATATTAATTATATAACTTATATATATTATATGGCAAGGTTAAATGCAAACTTCTAGCAGCTAATAAGGATTACTAAGCAGATTCCTTTATATTAATAGCATAGTTGCTTAGATTAACATCTAGATAGGCTTAAGCAGGTAAAGAAGGGTATGTTTTCTTATATATTACTTACACTTAAATGGAATTAACTTTATTAAGATTAGGTTGGTAAAAAAGGGAATAAGATAAAAAAAAAAAAAACCTTAAATAAAAAAAAAGGGAGAAAAACAGAATATAAATAAGAAAAATAAAGAGGAAAAAGGTAGTTTATATTAAAAGGTATAGATTAGGTTAATATTAAAGAATTTAATATAAAGGATTTAGCTTATTTTATAAATTAATATTAGCAGAAATTAAATTTATTGAAATTAAACCTATCAACTTTAACTATTAATATTATCTAAGATTAATACTTAATGGTTTAAGGGAACTATTTTTATATACTTATAAATAATAACCTTTAATCTTAAATGCTAAAGTTTTAAATAAGTACCTTTATAATATACCCTTATCATTATTATATATAAAATAATATATTTAAGGTACCTTATTTCTTTTATCTTATTTTTAAGTTAACTTATATAATATAAATTAATTGAAAGGGTTAATAATTAATAGGCTTACCTTAGCTGTATATTAACATAATAGTGTTAATGATAGAATGGGAATAAGATATAAAGTTTAAGCTTCTTATTTATTAAAGCCTAGCGCCTAAATACCTATTATTAATAAAACAATATCTAGCCTTAATTATAACCTTAGATTTTAAGGAATGAGATATTAATATTTTAAGCATCTAAGATATATATTATATAATTATTAAGGTTTATTTTTATTTTAAAAAGGGTAAGCTGTTAATAATAAATATATTATCTTTTAATATTATCTCTATATTTATAAAGGTAATTAATTATATTTCTATATATTTTAAAGGTAGTAGCAGCCTTATTATTTATAAGTTTAAGTTTAAGCTAACCTATAGGTAGTTTAATGTTATTTATTTATTACCTTAGTAATACTTAAGATACACATCCCCTAACCACGCCTATATATATAAGAAATTAAAGTATAAATAAGGAGAATAAATTAATAGGTTAAGAATTAATCTAAGATAGCTTAGCTTTATTCTTTTTTATTTAAGTTAATCTAATCCTTAATAACTAACCTTCCTTATTATAAAGGCCTATTTATTCCCTTAAGGTAAACCTCTCTCTCACTATCCTTATTTTAAAAAAAGAAAGAAAAAGAATTCTAGGTATATCTAATTACCCTAATAGAAGATATCTTATTTAAAGGCTATATCCCATAACATTATTAAAGTAACCGCTTTATTTAAGATTATAAGATCTTATATATATATAAATATTAATATAACCTAAGGATCTAATCTTATAAAAAGGGTGTTATAAATATATTAAGTTTATTTATTCCTTAATTACATTAACCTCCATTAATCGCAACTAAGAGATTAGCTTTAATAAGTTCTAGGTCTTAAAGACGCTTTTAAGATATAGCTTATAAATTAATATAATTAACTTCCATTTCACTACCTAGCTAAGCTTAATAGCCTTATATATATAATCCTTCTTTTAATTCTTAAGGTAGCTATTAAGTAAAATCTTAAGATAAGGTATATAATAAGCCTCTTTAAGCTCCTATTTATAAATATTTATAATCTCACTAATAATAATAAGCTTAAGGATATTAAATATTTACCATTAGCATTATTTTAAAGGGTCGTTATTTACCTTAATCTTATACTCCTCCTTAAGACCGCTCTGGTTTTTATAAATACTAAAAATAATAAAAAGCTTATAAATAACGCCTATTAAGTTAATTATAAGGGCTATTATAATATATATCTTACCTAATATCTTATTTATAATATTAATAGTTTAATATTAACTAATCTTAATATATTAATTTACCTTTTAATTAATATTAAGGATAATCTTAAAAAAACATATCTTATTAATATTCTTATTATAATTAATAATTAAATCTTAAATCTTATTATATATATTAATAATAATATCCTTATTATTTATTATATTACCTAATTTAAATAAGTTATAATATATAATAAAAGGAATAGGTATAAGGTAGTATAATTATAATAATAAAGTTATAATAACCCTTTTTCCCCTACTTTTTCATTTATATTAAACCTCCTTACTTTTCATAATCTTTATTTATAATATACTTTCTTATTATAGCTAGGAGTAAAGATAAAATAAATGAGAAATACTTACCTTATAATAATTAAAAGAAGTTAAATCGTTAATTAAGAAGCGCTATTATTAAGGCTAAGGCTGTTATAAGTAAATATTAACATTTTATAAGACTAGCATCTAAGGTAGATTCTTCCGCTTTAATTAAATAAAAGGGGTTATTATATAAGTAAGTTAAATAAATTAAGTATATAAATTATATATATCATTTAAAAAGTAAAGATATAAGCTTATAGCAGCTAGAGAATATCCTTAAATATATTTCCCCAAGGTAATTATATATTTATTTAGCTTAATACTTAAGTTGCCTTAATTTAATTAAGGAGGGTATATTTTATTAAATGCCCCGCTTTTTATAGCCGGCCAATTTAACTTTTATAAAGGTTTAATCAGCCTTTTAATTAAGTAATAAATATATCCAAATTATTTACTTATTACTACCTTAATATTATCTTAATGCCCACAGTATATACTATCCCAGCAATAATTAATAATATTATAAGCGCTAAATAACTTAATAAAAGATATATAAAGTGGAGATATTTCATTATAACCTAAGGCCCCTTAGTTATATATAATACAGGATATTATAAAAGCTAGATTTATATATTTATACCTCTTCCTTATACCTAAGATAGCTAATTTCCCATAATAGCTATTCCTTATATTTCACACTTTAAAAAGAAGGCTCTTATTATAATACCTAAATCCATCCCTTTTATTAAAAAAAGCTATATCTATTACCCTTAGCTTAATAAAAGATAGGGATATCTTAAATAAAACCGCCCACCTATAACTTAATAATTATCTTTAACTTCTTTAACACCTTTAAATCCTATATATTAATATTAATTTATTATAATAATGATAATTAGGAGATGCTAAGCTTATAAAAGCTACTTAACTAGCATTTAATCCCTAAACCATCTATCCTTAAATAGCCATAAGGATTTATAAGGCAATTATTCCCTCCTTAATTTAAACCTTTACCTCTTTTATATAATTCTTCTTCCTATCCCTAAGCTTATCCTCTTTAATAATCTAAGGGAAGTTAAGTAATGCTATTTATTATAGCTTATTCTTATAGCCATTAAACTTCACTATAATATTAAAAAGCTACCCTTTATTAAATATAAACTATTGTTATAAAGTAGGGGTATCTAGCTTACCTTAATTATATCCTTATTAATAAAACCATTAAGGCGCTAATAGGCTTTAAGTATATTGCAAAGCTTATCACCCTTAGCCATTAAGTCATTTATAAGGCCCTTAATATATCCTATATTATACAGCACCTTATTTATAAAGTTAACCATTTACTATTAGCCAGTTCTAATTAAGCTTAAAATAGTCCTACTTATATAAGTTATAATATAATAATAGCATTTAATTATAATGCTCTTAGCCATATTAATTATCAAATCCTTAATGATTATATAAGGGCTTCATAAGATAATATCATTATTAATCATTTATATTATAGCGGTTATATATAATTTAAAGTGCTTTAATTAAGAGGTTAAAGGTTAAAAAATAGCAGCTTTATAATAACTAAAAACCAATAATTATATATTAAAAAGCCACTGCATTTATATTTAAATTAAAGAATAAAGGAATTAAAAACCTATTTCAATAGGGTATTTAAGGTATTTAGCTTAGGTATTTTCTTAAGGGCAATATATATTTATAAAAGGTCTGCTTTTAAGGAAGTAGCGGTAATATAAAACCTTAAGGTTTCTTCCTTACCTTCTTTTATAACTTTTCTTTAATCCTATTTATATCATTATGCCTCTCTTCTTTAAATTTCTAACATTATTAAAGGCGCTATTAATATTAATAAAAGCCTCCTCTTTATATATATTGCTATTTAAAGGATCGCCTTTAGATAATATAAAGCAAGCTATAGCGGTTATTAAGGGGTTAGTTAATTAAGGGGGGGGTGTATATAATATATATATATCTATAAAAAGGGTGCCCTTTGCCCCTTTTATAATTAAAACCTAGTATTAATATCTACTTTAAATATAAATAATTATATATTTGCTAAATTTAATCTTTCCTGCTATATAAGTAAAGTCATTAATCTCGGCTTAAATTAATCTAAATTTATCATTATTTAATTATAAATTAAAGTTAAAAGATAAAATACTATCCTCGCTATTACCTTTTAACTCCTCTATAACTTCTAAATATAATTTAAAATATCACTTAAACTTTTAAAGCTAAGTTTTAATTAAATTTAAATTAAGTGCCTGCTCTTTAAAAGGATTCTAATTATAAAGCGCTATTCTTTCTTTTAACATTATAATCTAACGTGCTGCTCTTAATAAATATAACTGCCGGGCTAAATATATACTCACTCTATATTATCACAAAGCATTAAGGGTATTATAAGTTGGTCTAGCCATCCCTGCACTTAAAGGGGATTATAATATAAAGTAGGTTGCTAGATTGATTGTTAAATATTTAAGGCTTTAAAGGGCTTTAGAAAACCCTTATAAATATAAGCTTATATAATATTATATAGATAGTTTCTTTAAAGCTTATAAGAGCTATTATTATAAAAGATATATTAATTATAGATTTATATTTAATAGTTTATTATAATTTAACAATTTTAATTATTTATTTCTTATTTATTTTAAGTTAAAAAGGGAAAAGGAGGCAATATATAAGGTTTAGTAAAAATAAACAATATATATATCCTACGTAAATATAAGGCTATCATCTTAAAATAACCTTTATTTTACTTTATAATTTCTTTTTAATATATATTTTATAATTAAAACTTAATTAATTAAATTAATATAAATATAGAAATTCAACTTATAAATTAAACGCTAAAGATCTTATATAAAAGAAAGATAAGATAAATATTAATGAAAACCTTATACTTAATTTAATAAATGATATAATATTAATAAAAACTTAAATTATAATCATTAAATATAAAAGATTCTAGAGAGTAATTTAATATAAATATATAATAAGAGAGAGAATTAATATTTTTTAAGTTATCTTATTTCTTCCTAAGGTATAAGATTATTTAAAAAAATAATATAATATTAAAGCTTAAGGTTATTAAACCCTAACTTAAAACTTATTTAGATTATAGCTCTCTTATTTTATAAAATATAATATTAAGGATATTATAACCTAATACCTAATTATCTATGATTTATTATTAAAACCTTAATATATTATTAATAACTTTTAAGTTTCTAATATTTAAGTTTATAAATATATCCTTAAAAGCCCTTACCTATATAATAGGTTGATTAACCTCTTATAAGTGAGAGAAATAGATATAATATTAGCCGCCTACTTAATAATTAATATCCATTAATGGCCTAAGTAAGAAATATAAGTTTTTAAGTAGTTACAGATCTTATAACTTATTAAATCTAAAGAGTATCCCCTAAACAGGGTTTTCTGCATATAGCAGCTAAAAAGCCTTGGCGATTAGGTTAATAGGGCCATTACCTAATATATATTAAAAGCCCTAGCGGCAAGCTAATCTTTAGAAAGCATAGGTAGGAACCATTATCTTATTAAAATATCCACCTAAGATAAAAGCTATTACCTATATAAAATCATTAAGCTATATTTATTAATTATATTTAATAATAAATAAGATATCCTTTTATTAATTAAAGTAAAACTAACTAATATTAAATTATTAAAGCTAAGGTTCCTTTATCTTATACCTTTATATTAAAACCATAATAGCCCTAAGGGGTTTATAATACCTAGCTAATGTAGCAATAATATTAATTTCTTATAAAATTAATTAATTTATATTATAATTAAAAATAAAGGATATATATAAAATAATTACCTTAAGATAATACTTATTAATAATATACCACCTTAGATTAATATTTATATTATTAAGGTTTATTATTTAGTTTATTACTTATGATATGGATATTAAAGAGGCTTATATAATTATAAGCTAGATAGAATTAATATTATAAAGCTATTCCTTTACTTTTAAATCCTAGGTTAAACGGATAATAAAATAATTTATTATAAGAATAAACTCCCCCTCCCCTATTAAATTAAAAGGGTTAGGTATATTTTCAGCTGCTATTCTTAAAGTTTATATATTAATAAGATATAAATGATTAATTAAAGAATATATTAAGGTAAGGAGAAGAATAATTAATAATATTAAATAAATACCTAGGAATATAACTTATATAATTATCCATTAATATATAAGCATTATATATTAAACTATATAAACTTATTATTTATAAATATAATTAAATACTGATTATAAAAAGCTTATTTAAAATAAAGATTAATAATAAAGAATATTATAACCTTACTTTATTCATTATATATACAGCATATATCCTGTGTATTATTTTTAAAAATATCTAGGTAATATTATAAGTATTTATTTTAATTATTTCTATTTCCATTATATTATTATAAGGTATAGGCCCGTTTATAAATATAATTTAATAATAGCTATAATAAGCTTATTTAAAATAAAGATTAATAATAAAGAATATTATAACCTTACTTTATTTATTATATATATAGTATATATTTATTTTTAAAAGTATATAAGTAATATTAATTATAAGTAATGAATATATTCTGTAAACTATATATTTAAATAAGCTAATACCTATTATATTTAATATATTTATAAACTAATCTCTTAATTATAAGAATCTCTCTATAGGTATAATATATAAGTAATATTAGAAAATAATACCTACTTTTAATTATCATCTAATACTAGTATACCCCTTACCTAAAGACTTTTTAAATATAATCCCTATTCCTATCTTATTTTTCTTTTAACCTTAGGTTTTATATCTTGCCCCTAATTATTCTATATCCCTACTAATAATATTATTAACTATATTATTAAAGTTTTCCTTATCGCTATTTATGATAACTTAAGATTAAAGTAGCGAAGGCGCTTTTAAAAATCAATTTAATAAAACTCTATCCTTAAATAGATCTTCTTTTATAATATTTAATTATAAAATAGTATTAATGTTAATAACTTTAGGTGGGGTAGAAGTGGAAGTTTAATTAATTAGTTTTGGTTAATTGGAAAACGGCCTTAAAGCTACCCTTAATAATATATCTATCCTTTCCTTATGCAGCCTTTATATATTAATAAGGGGCTTTTAAGTCTGTGGAAGGAAACGACTTAATAGGAGATGAAGCTAAATTAGCATTAATAGATATATACCCTTTAATAATATTATTATTCTTCTTTAGTATTATCCTTAATTTTATATTATTAAAACTAATATTATATCGCTAAATCTCTATCTATATTTATATGAAAAAGAGTAATGATAGGAATATAAATATTGGGAATAACTTTTTAAAGGAATGATATATTTAAAAGATTAATAAACTTCTTAATAAAGTATTTTATATAACTACCCTTATAAATAAAGCTACTCTACTTAATAAATATATAAGAAAACTTATAATTTCATAGAAATATAGCACTTTATAATTAATAGAATAAGATATAAAAAGGATAATCACTATTTAATGGAATCTTTAATATATCTTTATCTAGGCTTTTAATTATATTAAAATAGGTACTTATCTTTAAAAAACCCATAACATCCTTACTTTTTACTTTATTTAGCTAAAAAGGTAAAGCAGCAATATTTTAATGATATTAAGTTGGATTGTAAATATTAAAATCATAAATAATTAAAGGATAATTAAGGAATTTAAGACTCTTATTAAGAGCTCTATTAATACTATCCAGAAATAATTAATATATAAAGTAATATATAAATATAAATATCTTAAGATTAAACTAACTTTTAAATATTATAATCCTTAAGAAGGAACAGCTAAGCAATTATAATAAATAAATAAGTTTATCCTATATATATTTAAAAAGAATTATCATTTACTTAATACTTTTATATAACTAAGTTAGGGTAAAAGCAACTATTAATATTTTAAGCATAAGGCATTATTAATTTTATAATAGCATTAAAAGCAAAGGATAGAGTAAGGACATTAATATCCCAACTCCTACTACTAATAAATAGAATATTATATTTTTCACCTAGATAATTATCCTATAAAGGTTTATTAATAGGTTTAAAGGAGGTGAGAAACCAAAAGTATTAATTTAGCATAAAGAATAATTATTTATTATCCTTATTAAACCAATCTTCTACTTTATTAATATAAATAAGTATAATCATTTAGAGATTA